>OZ024906.1:34572705-35160205 GCA_964017125.1 Flabesymbios commensalis | reverse complement strand
ACTTCTGGTTTCATAGAAATGTTGATCAAAAATATTTGTAAAAATAAAAAAATTCTGAAAAAATAAAAACATGAGCCGTGGGATACACTACTTCAGTACGGAATTAAAAACGAAAATTGATGTCATCCCAAGGAGCTGCTTTAAAGCTGGAATTGCTAACGCAATTTCCAGCTTTAAATGACTAAAAATATGCTTATTTATGAAAAAGGAACATTACGCAAATAGAACAGGACCACACTTTTCAACCCATCTAACACAAAAAAGTTATTCATACCAGCTAGGAGGACAATACGCTGACGACATGTTTACTATTACATCAAGTAAAGAAGAAAAAGAAAACAAATAAATTAACTGTTGTTATAAAATAAGAAATTTAAACGAGTAGGGGCCTATGTGTCATCAATAATTTGGACTAAGTCTAGTATTCTACCTACAACTAATTGAAGAGTGGCTCAGATGAGATCAGTCAATCACCGCCGTCATTCAGTTGTTAATTAAATTAGGGGGTAGGATACCATACTTGGGCCGAGCTCAAGACAAAGCAAATAAAGTGGCAAGATACATACTGCTAGCAAAAAAGTCTCTCCTGCCTCCTGGTATTGACATGTATGTTGATTAAATAAACATACACCAGTGCAAATAGCTTAAGACACGTCAAATTAAATAACAACTTGTAGAAACTCAGCTGTGGACAACAAATAACATGGTTAAATAACATAGAAAATGACTAAAAATGAAGCTTTTCCACCAAGAAAACGTAGCGGAATACTTAGAAGTAAGATTTGTTTGGAAGCAACAGGTGTTAGCGCATCACCGACAACGACGACGTATCTATCGTAACATACTTTAAAATCTGATAATTGTGAGTGTCATTTTTGCATTAATATGTTTGCTTGAAGCCGCATACGATGCCAGCAGCACAGAGGTAGCGCGCGGAAATCCAGCAGATAATTCGTGCTACTCTGCCAAACTAAGTAGCTAAGTACTGACTTTTGCGCTGTGCGAGCGGTCAGGCCGGGACCAGTCAATCTATTAACCAACTGGATGAGCGCCTAATGAAGACGAGGTATTATTATGTCACAAATTAATTGGGTAGACACGGCGCTGTTTTCCCCTGTCGACGGAGGGGTGACCAGGAAACGGCGATCAGAAATAGGAGCGGGAAGAAATTTAGCTGAACAATGATACTAGTGTTGTTATTATCTCGACAGCAGTGGCAGATTCAGAAGAGGGTCAGGGAGTCCTGACACCCCTTTTTCAAAAATTATATCGCCTGGACATCGCTGTTAATTTCGCAAACATCGCTTGAAGTTGTGTCTCGCTGACGCGATCCACAACTTCAAGTGAGTGAAAATTACACATTCTTGAACAAAAATCAGTCATTTGAAGATGGAATTGCTGACACAACTTCCAGCTTCAAATGACGAAGATCGACATTTAATAATGCATGCATGCAGCACTTTGAAATATTTGCTAATTATGTGGAAAACCAGTAGACCTATTCATTTTATCTTACTACATAGCTTCCTCTGTTAACATTATAATTCATATTAAAAAATGTCTATATTTTTTAGTTTTAGCATGATTTTTTATTCTGGAAATGTAGGCCCACAAAAAGTTGATAAAAGTATTTGTATGGTAACTCAGCCTACATTGTACTGTTTTCGTTTGTGAATGTCATTTGTGAATGTCTGATAATCTAACTTTTGCATAGGGGATCTTCCAGAAGAATATATAATTTTGTGATTATATGTAATTTGTGCATAGGTATGATAATGACTTATTGTTTTATTTGTACATTGTCCATATTTTAGTATGCGTTCTTTTTTACAATTTATAGGGGCTGATTATTATTGTTGATCACTAGATAACCAGATAACTAGGTAGCTCATAATATATTCGCCCCCTATATAGGCATGTGTCCAACTTGGCCATCATATTGTCCCGCGTGTCGTGTTTGGTGGGCCCGCTGAGCTGTGACGCTCGGCCAACATTAAGCCAACATTGATTCAGCCTGACATACTCACTTGTACTTTAGATTAGTATACTTTTCTCTTTTCTAGGTTTATAATTTTTATTTTAGAATTCTACTTTCGAAATGTCAACGATTTTTATATGAAAAATAAACAGTTTTCTTTCATTTGAAGTTGAAAGTTGGCTTAGCAATTCCGGCTTTAAAGGAAGAAAAATACTGCAGATAAGCTGATTCACCTCCAGCCCATGCAGGCTGCCTTGATTGATTGATTGATTGATTGATTGATTGATTGATTGATTGATTGATTGATTGATTGATTGATTGATTGATTGATTGATTGATTGATTGATTGATTAAAACTTATTTCTATTTACTGATTGTTCCCTTCCCAATTTATAGGTTTTCAACTTTCTCAATATTATACTTCCTAATTCTAAGATCACCTGCATTCTTTACTAAGTAGCCACAACATCGGCCACGCTGACGTCATGAGCTCGACCACTAGAACCATTTTTACAGGCTCAGTGTGTCAAATATAGTCGCGTCGTAGACTTGAAAGGACATGATTATACAGTGAACATTTGATTCAAAGTTTTTTTCACGAAGTTGAGTGCCCCCTTCCTGTCGTATGATTATTTGCAAGGAAACTCAAGGTTATAATTAAGTTATTATGTTACCTATTGTTAATTGCAGGAATTGCCAGTGAGCACGCAGCAATAGACACAGTGTCAGGTAACATTACACGTGGTTATTATGCTGCAAATTAACGCAAAATAATAATTAGTAGAGGTCACATATTAAATAACATACATGCTAGATCTCGGCATGAAATAAGTAGGTTTGCATGCTTATCTTTTAGTTTGTATATTGTCCGTATATATTTGGACACGTGGACGTGCTTTACAGACAAGTTGTCTTTTTGGTGAGATCTAGAGAAGATAAGTGGCTTGCCTATTAAATCTGAAACCGATGATATCTAGTCGAATATTATTATTTGCCCTTGCTATAGAATTCCATTTCATGTGATAAAGAAAACCCTAAAATACGGATATTGTACATGCTTAGTTGGATTCTTATCCATCTAATCACCCACATTACCTTTTATTCTCATTCTAATTCACTGTGAAAGGTACATTTCTGTCGTATGCCACGGAATGAATGAAAATTATCTGATGTTATTATATACCTAGGTGTATATTATTTAAAAGAAAATATCAAAATTTCAAAATGTTGGTGGATTATGTATGTTTTATTCAATGAATTTTCAATGAAAATACGCCATGTGATTTTAAAAATTATTTATAATTACTTACTTTTATCGAGTGGGAATCTCTGAAATTATGTTTAATGTATTTATTGAAAGTATCGAATAATAGTATATAGACAACACGTACAATGTAAAAGCAAACAACTTGTACCATGGTACAATAGTAAAGACGGCGCGTACCATTAAACGTTGCTAAACAGAGAAATATGGCAATGTATTGTGGGTCGAAGCTGAAAGTTGTGTTGAAAGACATTCTAGCTAATAATATCAATCATGATTGCTTTCAAGAAAATATTGTAACTGGAATTGAATCAAACACATTCTGAGTGGAAATATAATCAGTGAGGAAAAGTTTTATTTAACTCAATCCAGACGCAGCCCGAAATACTGTCTCAGGCAAGCTACTTCGACGGTACAAGACGGAGTCCGAGATAACTTTTGTTTTGTGACGGACGTCATAAAAAGTACATTTAAAAAAAATGTCCCTTCCACATAGAAGGAGTCCGAGATAACTTGTATTTTGTGATGGACGTCATAAAAAGTACATTTAAAAAAAATGTCCCTTCCACAGAGACATGTATGTACTTAGAGTGACATCTTGAATGAGTTAAAATATAACTTTTCCGCAGATTTTCATGAGTGATCTCCGTAGAAGAAAAAGTAAAATATTTTTATATGATAGGCCTATATGACCTATATTTTCCGACCCAATATGTTTTATTAGTCATAACCTTCGTTGTCACTTGCTCATTAAGGACAAAGTCAAAAACTCAATATAGGCTGCACATAAGAAACAGTTATGGGAGCCACCCCACAAATTTCTTATCAGACTTGATCAGCAAAGGAAGTTCATATATTGCACAGTCTAGCTGATTGAATATTTAGACATAACATCTACATGAACAAAGTTGCAGGAAGAAGCGTTGGCCAGTCAGCGTTCGGATGTATCGTTCAAATATAAAAAAAATACCGTGGTTCAGGCACAGAACTTTACATTTAGGTTCTTTGGTTTAGGTTTTAATTAGATAACCATTAGCCAGGTGTTGGTTCATCATCAATATCCGCCAAATAGTCCAAAGACAACAGTGTTTGCACACGAGCAGCTCACTCTTGGCAGTGCTGGTGGAAGGCTGTGAAGCTGAAAAGTAATAACTGCTTCCTTTTCATGCAAGCAGTATATGCATGCATATGCATATGCATGCATATACATGCCCAGTATGTAATGGACGAACTTGAAGCTTTCCACTCCTCCCAAGTGGAGAAGGAGACAATGATACCTCCATCCTGGCAGCCATGTTGGTAAAGTGTGCTATTATGCGGGGAAATGGGAGGCATGATGTGTGATTGTACAAAATTCAATTCACGTAATCATTAACTGTATTGAATGTTTGTGCACTCGTGTATGCAATCAACATTCACCTCAATTTTACATAATAATAGCTCAAGAGGATAGTTCACGAACATAGTTCATCAGCATGTCAGTATTGGGGAAGCTTGGGAGAGTTTTTTTACATCTTGACATTGACTGTTTTTCCTGCTTGTCATATTCTACTGTTTCCTGTTGCTTTGCAATACATAGAGTTTACGAACCATCTGGAAGTTTTTGAATTGCAGTATCCTAGACAGGACAAAAATGTGATTTACAAGCGGTGTTCTCCTGGGCCCATGTTTTAAAAAAACAGGAAGTTTATTCAGCGCTGTCTATTTTAGATTCAAATAAAGCTGTGGGTGCTGATTTCATCATTAGCAAAGTGTTAAAAGAGTGTGCCCAGTCCCTATGTGAACCATTATCTCGTCTTTTTAATATGCCGTTTACGCAATGTATATTTCCAGCTACTTGGAAAGGTTCAAATTGTGTACCTCTTTCAAAAACGAAAATCGTCATTTAGTATCTAACTATACACCTGTGTCACTTTTAACTAATTTATCCAAGGTTATGGAGAAGGTTGTTTATAAGAAAATATGAAAATATTGAGGTGACAATAATTTGTTGACAGACAAAAATTCTGGATTTAAGCACTCCGATTCCACTGTGAATCAGCTTTTATTTATTACCCAGAAAATTGAAAATACCTTAGATGATAAACATGATGCATGTATTGTTTTTCTTGATGTTTCTAAGGCCTTTGATAAAGTATGGCATAAACATGTCTTATTTAAAACTAGAAAAGGAGATCCCGAATTCCGAGGCCCTGCTTTAGTCTGTTTGAGTGCTATAGACAAAAAAATCAGTGTATCGGTCTTTCTCATGGACCAGAATCCTAAATAACCAGTATTTAATTAAGGAAAGAGCCAAGGAGACAATTTCAAATATATCTTCGACGTGTATTCCTTCCACCACCATCGCCGGTGTTGGCCAACATTCATTCAATACTTGCCTACAATGTACCTCGTACAGAGGATGTAGGCCTACCCACGTAATTGTGGTTCAATGTTGGGCTAGCATTGCAGACCATTGCTGGTGCAATGCCGATCAATCGTCTACAACGGTGGCCTAACACTAATCTATCACTGGGTCTGCTGTATACTTTGCGCAAACACGTGGCATTCAACCAATGCTGTTTCAATGTTGACCCACAGTCTTCGACGCTGGCCCGTCATTGAAACAGCATTGAGTGATTGTACCGTGTTTTTTACTGACTGCTGCATTATGCTGGTGACGCTTTAACATCCCGGCGCCAGAAACACCAGATAACACGATACATTAGCCCAATGCTGATGTAATGCTGTGCCACCGTCTGCGACGCTGGGCCAACATTACCCAAACCAAAACCCTTTAAGCTCTTAACCACAACTATAATTGTGACTATTTTTTTCTGAACACTTGTTAAAGACAAAAGTACTTAACCTAAGTATCTAAAACGTTATATTGCACTTGTTCATAAAGACTGGTGTACAGAGATGTGAACTGTTTCCCACACACATCACCCCTCTTTCCCCTAAATAGGACACAGTCATGCAAAATAAACTTAATAGGATACCGGTCGTATGCCGGACTTAATTAATCAAATGGGCATCACGGGTAATGCTTTGAAGTGGATTGATAACTATCTCAGTAACAGATTTCAACGGGTTGTAGTGAATGGTTGTTACTTGCAACCGTTATACACAAATTCAGGTGTACCCAAGGGTCAATTGTAGGGCCACTGTTGTTTTTTGTTTATATAAATGATCTTGTTGTTAACCTAGAATGTGATGTACACTTATTTGCAGACGACACATTCCTACATTCCTACAAACCAGGTACATGATAATCACTAGGAAGAGTAATTACCTTAAATATCAACCTATTTATATGCATAACATGTAACATAGCACGAGACGTGCATAACACGAGACGACAAAGCCACAAACTTATACAGTTGTTTAGAATGACACACCAGATCAGTCCTCCATATCTACGGTCTATTCTATCAGCGGCAGTTGAGAATAGGTATAATACTAGAAGCTCTACTAACAATAGTTTACCAATAATATAATGCCAAACTATCAAACACCAGAAATTCATTCGTTCCTTCATCAATTAAAGCCTGGAATAATTTGCCTGTTGGTATTCGTAGTGCAACTTAATTTTAGAATTTTAACAGCTGCATTGTAATTATGAGCAAAAACCTTGACATGTTTCACCTTACCTTGTAGCGTATTTTATATTTCTAGAGCGTCTGTTCATTACTATAGGTTGAGATGAGGGCCGAGCGCGTTAAACAGTCAATATGGGTTTGTCAGCAATATGTCATGTGACTCTTGCAACAATAATAGAGAAGATGTAAGACACTAAATTTTTTCCGCCCAGCATTTGCCGCCCAAAAACAAGCACTGGTAGAGGGTCTGACTGCATTACTTCCTACGACTGTAATGCAAAAAAAAACAGTCATTGTTGAATATTTCATTATACGGTTCAGATAAAAATGAAATGAATCGGGCTTTAGGCCACATTTGTGCACATATAGGCTAAACTGCTGGGCCAGGAGAACCTCCTGAGGATGATGAGATGAATGAAATGACACTGTCCTCCAGACACATGATTCGAAAATCGAGCCCTGGCGGTCTGAGGCCGAGCACGCTACCTCTCGGTCACGGAGGCTCCCCACAATACTGACTATACGGTTCAGATAATTGTCCTGAAGATACAAATTTTAACATATTTTCTATTTTAGAAGTGTACATAAGTAGCTCAAAACGCTTTTCCACCTAAATTATCATAGTTACAACTTTTTGTGTTTTTGATTTTTTTTCATTCTTACTTAATATCATAGCATATTCATGTAGTTTTTCTGTATTTTTACGCTGTATTGCTGCGGTTTAATCTCACCTACATGTATTGTAGTTCATGATCACTGGATTCGATGATGAATAAAGAAGAAGAATTGTTTATTCAACCACAGAAAAATTACGAGCCACAAACAAATTAATTTTACAGGGTGGTTTGGGAGACATCCATTAAGACCACAAGATCGCTAGCATGGAGGCTCTCCATGATGTTATTTAGGATCTCTGTGGTTTTATTATTGACTAAATGTTTCAGTTCAGAATGGAGGCCACCCATGATGTCATATATCATGCTATTTACTGTTTTGGCAAATTACATGCTTAATTATGCTTAATTATGCTTAGCAAAAGGTTTCTTGTATTATGAGTATGGATTTCAGAGTTGAAGCTAAGATTGAAAGTATTTCGGAAGTAAATTATGCTCATTTATTAAGTAGAATTGTAAAAGCTGGAGGCGATTTATGTCATTTATCTTAGGAGGTTCAATTTTTTAAATATCAGATTTGTGTGAGACAGGCGAGGTTCCTTATATATCATTATTACTGCTCTTTATTGTTGTTAAAAAATCGATTGTTTGGGCTGTCTAAAAAAAAAAATGCAATAATAAATATGTGGAATTACTTAAGAGTTGTAGATATTCAATGGAATATTTTGAAGAAGTGTTAATTTTACTCTAGCTATACCTATTATTCTGACCATTTAAAACTTTGTTAAAATGATTTTGCCAAGTAAGATTCTATAATCACCGCTAAGAAATTGAAGGTACATGTATCGACGCATTCAATTTGTATTCCATCAATTTTCACCATTATTGGTATTTCAACTTGTTTCTGTGGTTTTCTAATGTTGAACAGTCATTATGAAAATAATATCCCATGCGGATAACCGATTTTGACAATTAGACTACATTTCACATTAATGCATGAAGGGACAAACAGGAACGCCGGGGAATAGGGCTTAGTCAAAAAATGGTAAGTACAGTCCAAGAATCAAATGTCATGCACAATCACGACACGTTCTGATCTAAAACATTTAGTCAATAATACAACCGCGGAGATAACAAATGAGCTAACCTGGAGTGAAACATAAATACATGTATAGCATATATTCCCAGCCTTCTAATCAACATACATCTTTCTATCCCCACCTGGATCAGACAAATTCCTCTATTTACCTCGAAGCAATACAACTTAATCCTTAAATTTACTGTAACTATATTAAATGCTAGACATTTAGTCCCGAAGTATAAAATAATACATATTTAACAATGTGATACCATTCTTCTGACCCATAGGCCTAACTACATGTTTTGTCATGAGCTTTATACCGGACAGGATTATGACTACCACTTATATGCGTCGCCAGGCCACGCATGCCCTGAATTTTATATAATTAGTTTCCTCAGGAATAATTAGTGTTTTCGATTTAGAAAACAGCATCACGGCGTGTTTTGAAGAACATAGCGGACACGTGGATATCTACATTGTTTCCCATTTCAAGGACATCTCTGACGTGCAAGGGAAAACAGCATAACCGCTTAGTTAACGCTAAAATATGTTTATGTAAACCAAGAGACCAAAGGTGTTTTTATATTCAAAATCATCATAAATGTCTTATAGTCAGCATCATTTAAATACTTATATGTTATGGGTCTACGGCCACTATAAATATTACTCTTTCGGTGCGAGAGTCGACTTTTGACGTCGGAATCAAAAGGGTTAAGCCATTAATATTGTTTGCATTTTTACTACTGATATATACTGGGACAGCATATCTAGAATAGTTGCCTACAAAATACCATTTTAAGTCTCATTTAATACTTCACTATTTTTAAATAAATTTTGGAACCCAACTCTCAATGATTAGGCCTATACATTCTGTTCTAGGTGTTTTAGACATGAGTATTAAAGGTACACACTTCGGAGTAATCAGACTATAAAATTGGCTATAAGGCCTGATTTTTCTATTATTGCTATTTATTTTGATAGGCCTAAATATCGCCGCCAAAACTTTAAAATGCAGTATTGTCATTCAACAATTCTCCAATGTGACCCACAAGTTGCGGGGCATTATCAATCAATCTGACAGTTCAGCAAACAAAAGAGCAATGGAATGGCTGAGCCGTTTTTCAAGTCAAAAGTAGCCTACACTAGACAGGGTTATTACGGTTAGATGATAATTGTGTCTTACTTGAACTGAGATGTTAACATATTTATAATTTCAGAAGCCCGATGTGGGGTCGGTAAGCTATAGGCCTACCTGTCGGGTTATCTGCAGCTGGGTAGGTCTACTGTCATGACTGTTGGCAGACTCCCGCCTCGCGGCGGCTCAGACTGGCGGTAGCGCGCACCGGGCGAGGACGACCCTGCCCAACAACACGAGGCATTCACCCGATGCTGTTTTAATGCTGGGCCAGTGTCGAAGACGACGGACCAACATTGAAACAGCATTGGTTGAATGCCTCGTGTTTGCTGGGGTATATTGGGGCGTTTTTTCAATCACATATATACCACCATACAGCTGTCCACATGATAGCTGCACGCGGCGGCATAGGTGTGGGTCTGTGGTGTTGTCTAGTTGTAGGCCTAGGCCTACGTGTATCTGAGCCGACCTGAGCTGGCAAACTATCAAGCATGTGTTCTTACTGGGCACAGCATCTCGAATCTGAGACAATGACGATGAGTTTTTGTCAGGCATGTTTAAGTAAAATGTTATAGTAGGCTTTATATTCATTCTGTGAGAAAGGCAATCTCTCCCTATCTCCCCCTACAGGCACGTGGGTGTGGCGCTGGTGACAGCATGATGTGGTTGATGTGTTTACAACTGAACTTTGTCAGACTCTCTCAATTTGCGTACGCCACGTTCACGTGACCAAAATTAGCATATGGCGTGTTTACACAAAATTCAAATGGTGACAGTCTGAGTATCATTCGGCCATACAATCATTAAAACATCTTATATGAGAGTCCTGAATGATGCAGTATGGCCCAAAAACACGGCATTTTGTATCATAATTAAACTGGAAGTCATGTTTTGGAAACTCTATACCAGAATATACTTCATTCAATGTAGGAACCAATATGTATTTTATGCTGTGTCATGAGTATTAATACCAATATGTAGGCCTATTTTATTCTGTGTATACCCATCCATAAATTTATTATATACATTTTCTCAAAACAAGAAAATATAGAATGAAAATTACAAATATTTTACGCCAAATTATGTTCAGATAAGTTATGTTATACAGTGATAATAATTAGTTTAGGGGAAGGGCGGGCAAAGGGGGCCACTTAGCGTTTTCTATGGCTTTTAAGGAGAATATTTGAAATATTTTAAAACCAATGACTGTTCTATGTAGGCTACATGCAATGCATATACATATAGAAGACCCACTTAGTGTTTCAAGGATACATTATTTTAATTATAAGCCAAATAGATTTGCTCTCAATGTGGCCCCCTTTGCCCAATAGCTTGGGCAAAGGAGGCCAGCGCATTGGGCAGAGGGGGCCACCCTCACTTTGGGTACTTTTTTTATTTTGATACACAAGTGTGTACACTGAAGAGAGCTTGATAAAATAGATATGAAAAAACCCTTTAATTTGATGTACATGGTGACATACTTCGTTGGACATAATACTAGGTAATATAACAAATATTTCGTTCACTGGGATTATTTTGTGAAATATGTACCCATCGTACGCGGGCAAAGGGGGCCATGCTGTATGGTCTTTGTATTGAAATGGGCTGGCCCCCTTTGCCCTGGCTCCCTTTGCCCAAGGGGTAGAGGTGGGAAATTTAGCCTATTATCTCTTCCCAAAGTGATCTCCTGACTGACTAAAGTAATGACTAGAAAACAAAAGCAATATAATGTACCACACAAAACAAAAGATTTTTAGAAGAAATCACATAAAGTCATCAAGAGATTCATACAAATATATAAGCTTATATTCATAAGATTGTTGCCAAAAAACTCCTTGTCGTCTATTATTTTTATCTAAGATATGTATGAGATGTATATTTATGTTTTTTGTACACATATGTTCATAATTCATAACTATGACGTCATTAAAATTTCATACAACATGTCACAATTAAAATATCATTGATGGCCTCCTTTGCCCACTGGCCCCCTTTGCCCGCCTCTCCCCTATATAAGCATTTTAGTTAATCCTACATCCAAATAAATCAGTTTTGTGCATTTATTGCTAAAATTTATGTCCATATAATAACATATACTTGGCATATAAGATCTCGAATAACATCAAATGCCGTTCAATATTCCTCATTTGTTGTGATGGCTTGGAGGTAGTGTACAAGGAAAACAAACTCGAATGATTAAATAAATTGAAACCTAGCAGTCAGAGTGTCGTATGTGCCACTGATTTGAGTGGCAAATACGACACTCTGGTTCCTAGGGGATCCATATAATACAGTCGGCCTGCTGGACGGGTGTCAGTGACGTACAGAGAAATTGGATCTGTCAAATCCAAGGCCGGCACGGACACTGCAGTTCTATTTTCTCCAGGTCATAACTGTTATTATGCATTTTTTTCCTTTATAATTATACGCACCGTATCGTATCAGCTAAATTGGCACGTGTTACCTAATCTGACAGATAAGATTATGACGGTAGGTCTCGCATACACCCGCGCCACCGGGCTTCGCCACAAATTGCGTTGTGATTTTTTATGGACCTACGACTTTTAAATAAATTACATTAAACTCCCGTACCGACACTACCGCCTTTTTGTACAAACACGAGGCCGTTTCATTTGTACCGGCGTGTCTCCTAACTCGTATGGTAAGAGAGAACTCCAGCAGCCAGTTTTTTTCTAAATTTAACCACATGCGTGTCGACGACGCTTTTCATTTATATAGGGCCTAATTATCGATTTTATTATGTCTACTTTCAAACGTATTGGTATTTTTCAATAATTTAGGTCAAAATTGGAATTGTTAATCTTTTTATCTATTTTTTACTCATGTTATTATTCACTGCTACTGAAATACAACTTTTTCTGCACCGAAAAAAAATCATTCTTCAACTTTAATGAATAGTAATTGTAAACCAGTGTAGCTGATATAAGAGCTTGTGTTATATAAAAGGCATCCTGGATTTAGAAATAAATATATATAGTAATTATGCGTTCAACATTATACAAATTAGCGTCAGTAATTTCAGCTCAAAACACATGAAAAATACCACGAAACAATTAAGTAGTTAAACTGTTAAAGGGCTAAATAGTTCAATACATTGACCCTTTAGTCTCATGAGTGAGTGAATCTTGCTTTAAGTCGCTTTTTGCATAATTATGGCAATATCGCGACAGAAGAAAGCCCGAAGCCGGTTCAGTCTCATGATGCCTAGGGTCGCTTAGTCTTAAATAATGTTGCTTTTCACAGTGATTTGAGAGATAAACTTTACATGATAATAATAACTGGGCAATTATGTATGGACTGATTTCACTTTCAACGACAGCATTATTTTTACTGAAATTCTGTCACGCTCCCGAGTCGAGAGCAACACAATATCAGCACGCGTAAAATGAGTAATTGAAAATGACAATAACAGGCATGTGGCACGAAGTTGAATTACAATCATTGACGTCGAGTCAACGTTGCAACAACAGAGTGTGCCCAGTGTGATAGAGGTTTGCGTTCTCTCGTTTCCGTACTTGAAGAGACTGGATTTTTTTCTTTTCCGCACGAGGAATATGATAATGGTGATAATGAGGATATACAACGCTTATAGCGTTAAGCGCGACTATACTGCTGTACAAAGCCAAAAAGCAGTATCTGCTTACTTGTGAAGTAAGCAGATACTGCCTTTTGGCCTTTCTGAAAAGCCAAAAGGCAGTATCTGCTTACTTGATGCCAAAAGTAAAGTAAAGCAGATACTGCCTTTTAGCTTTGCACGGCAGTATAGTCGTTTTTAATCCATTTTATTAGCCGATCACATCACTGTTATTGGGAACGAAATGATCGCTATAAACATCAATATTTGAAAATGCTTGGTCTCACATTAAACAAATATGAGTAGGCCTAATTTTATTACAAAAAAGATAAATAATTTAAATCGACACAATCAGGCGAAAACCATCATTTTTATTTGGGCTCCTTGTTATGTTCTTAAAGCGGCTCCGTGGGATGATATCTTTGTAATACAATGATGAGCGATGCACGGCGTAAATATTATGTAGATTGTATCAATGAAACCTCAGATAATCCACGAACACAGTGTCTATCTATCCCAGCTTTTTCTGATATAAAATCACTTTCTGAATCGTTCTCGAATTTTTTTCATAGACAAATTTTACCAACGACATTCATAATATGCCGGACATTCAATCTCCGACAGTTGAATCACGTATGACTTGTTTTGAACCGGCTACTGCTGATGAAGTGAGGAAAATAATTATAAATTCACCTAGCAAAACGTGCGATCTTGATCCGATCCCCACTGAATTGTTAAAAACCTGCTTATATGTTTTGTTGGTTCCAATCACACAAATATTAATTTAACTTTGATTTCAGGAGTTTTTCCAGACATTTTTAAACATCACAAAATTTTGTATCGAAAATCATAGAAAAAAACTATAACAAATCGAACTCGCTCACATCTTGAAAGATACGACCTATCAAATCAGTATCAGTCAGCATATAAGAAATTTCATTCTACTGAAACGGCCTTACTGAAAGTTGAAAATTACATGATTTTGAATATGGACGAGGGAAAAGTCACTGCACTCACTCCGTTAGCTCTGTCCGCTGCTTTCTACACTCTGGACCACAGCAGTATCACCAATCTCTTGGCGACTTGGTATGGTATCGATGGTATCGCCCTTGAGTGGTTTGTGTCTTACCTGTCAGATCGTAAACAGAAGGTGAAGCTAATGGAATGTTTATCCAGTCCAGCTGAAGTCGCGTGTGGGGCTCCCCAAGGATCCGTCCTCGGCCCATTGTTATTTACTCTCTACACTACCCCCTTAGCTATGTAATTCAGAGACACAATGTCAAACACCATCTTTACGCCGACGATACCCAGATATATTTATCTCTTTTGCTAAAAAAATCCCGAGATTTCTTTGGAAATTATGACAAAATGTCTTCAGGACGTGGCTTCTTAGATGTCATCAAGGAAGTTAAAACTTAACCCTGATAAGACCGAATTTCTATTAATTGGATCTAAAGTGCAGTGTGAACAAATTTCGAAATGTTTCCCAAAAAGATTGTTGGCACAGGATGTAACTCCTCTCCATCTGCTAGTCTTTAACAGTGCATTAAATTTTAAGAGTCATATATCTGGTATATATCGCGCTTGCTACTATCCTATACGTGACATGCGTAGAATAAGGCACTTTTTAACACCATATGTTGCTAAAACAATTGCAACTTCGTTGATAGGTAGCAAGCTGGACTATTATAACTCTGTCCTGTTCAAAGTCACTGAAAAGAAGATATCAAAGCTGCAGGGTGTACATAACTATTTACTATAACTCCTTTTCTAAAATCCTTGCACTGGTTACCTGTTCGCTTGTACCACAGGATCAAATTTAAATTGTGTTTCCTGACCTACCAGGCTTTGACCAGTGGACAACCAGTATTTTTTCGAAACATGCTTGAGCCATCGCCGCCAATGGTACGGACACTTCGTTCCAGTAATCTAGATCAGCTGAATGTTCCACGAGTCAGAAATGTGGTAGGCAGCAGGGCCTTTTCTGATGCTGCACCTAGACTTTGGACTTTGGAATACACAAATTAGTTCCCGGAAGAAATTGGAAATTCTTATCCCATTGAGTCACTTTAAGTTTTCAATATGTTCATAAACTAGAATTGCGTAAGTTTTTAAATTTTGGGTTGCTCATTTATAAACCACTTAAAATATATTCCCCTGTATTTCTTATTTCAGACATCGATGTATAAATATAAATCTCATTCTTATTTCAGTAGCCGCTTGCAAAATAAGCAGTTATAGTATTTTGGTTTGCACGGCATAATAACATTTAGGAGCCTACGTATCCACAGGTACTAGCTATATGTGCGTATCCAGCAAATACGCCAGATGAACGACTCATCCTCCCAGAAAACACAAAATTTGATTAACATTTATACAACGACGGACATTTTATCAATGCTATACAAATGTTTTGTGTTCAATGGGATTGTTTTGTAGAGTCCCAGAAAGGTCCAGACGTGAAGCTAATGTCGTCGTAATAGTTATAATAATGTAATCATATACCTGATTTATAATATAACAATTGATTATGGACAGAGATGGGCGCCCGTCTGTGACTTGTGGAAAGTAGCCTAAGTGGCCATTCAATAAACGAATAGACTACACCGAGGCAGGCAGAAGGTCGCGTCATTTAAGTTGGCAAATTGCATGATTATCAACTCTAAATATCAACAGTCTCACTCTGACTATTATCTTTCTGAGAAAAATATATTGGTAAATAGATACTGCACTAAGGCCTACAGCTAAATTAGGTGAAACCGCTTACGTTGTTGCTTATCAAGTGACGTTTCTTTAAACAATGACCACACACAGCCTTATACAGTATCTGCCATCAGGCCATACGACATATATGACGCAATTTTTAAACTTCAATCAACAACAGATTAACATTTTTTTGAAGCAACATGGCTTATTTTAATATAATTGTTATCGATTTATTCGATGCTCTGATAATTGTAAAAGCAGCATTTACCTTGACAACAAGCAAGTAAAATCGCTTTTAATAAAGGAAGGGACGTAATACTAATTTAAGAGGCGGGGACGTGGCGCTTTAGTAGATCTCGCCGGCATCCAGGGTTTGATCCCCGTTGGTCCCATGTGCCCTATACATAAAAATACCACTGTTTCTCCCCTCTCAATATGACTAAGCAGTGAGTCAAGTGAGGGAGGCATCGTCGAAAAAAGTTTCACATTTATGTAGAAACAGATGTAGAGAAAACCACCTTACCCTCAGAACTAACTTATTAGAGTGGCATATAAATCGTCCCCTTGGATTTGAAAGGGTGTTTCTGAAACTTTGTAAAGTGGCAGATACACCATTTTATATCCAAGGAGACGATATATGAACACTAAACTCCAAGGACCCCATCTGTTGTCCACCCGGGGATCATTTATTAAAACCCCGATTAATTTACCTTGTCTTTAATTCATTGATATTTTACGAATTCTGATAATAATAATTTTTATCTTCCGCATCGTCAGGATCAGTAAATCAATAAAATTAACACAAGAGGTATAGGCCTATAATAGTTGAATATCGATAGAGCTCGAAAATCTGCGTTAATTATTTATATAAAAAAACAGGTGAAGTGAGTGATTGTTCGGCCTACAGACAGCTACATGTTCGTGAAGTGCTTTTGAGTATTATATTATTAGTAGGCCTACTGAACTGCAGCTTTTGTCTAGGAAAACTAAATGTGTGTCAGTGGGGATTGCCCCATCTGATGACCTAAAATAAAAAAATGAAGCACAACACTGCTCTTGATAAGTATGCAATTAATGCAGCCACTGCCTTAATTAAAATTGTATTAAATAGGCCCCGTAGGATGAGAATTTTCAATGTTGTCAATTTTGACAATTTAATTTACATGAAGCCATAGCCTACTGATCCTAACTAAAACTGCAAAAAAAAAAAATGATGCACCGAAAAAAACAAAACTATGTCTATTTACAGATTGTATATTGCCATGTAAACAAAACAATCTACTGCATACAGCACTTTATACCACATATTCCCACGTCTCAGACGGTGGGAGCAAAGCCTACTCCATTGCACATGAAAGCAATAACCACTAATTAGTGTCTTAAAATCAGGACATGGAAGATACAGCTGCATCCACGATTGTTTACCCAACGCTGGGTCCACAGCATCAACATGTGGCCCAATGCCGTGGGAGCATTCAACCGTCATTTACGTATGCAAAAAATTGTTTTTTCCCGGATTCATAGAAATGTTGATAAAAAATATTATAAAAAATCTTTAAATTCTGACAAAAATAAAACATTAATTACCTGTTGGATACACTACTTCATTACAACATTTAAAACGAAAAAATCATGTCATCCCACGGAGTCCCTTTAATTTGCGGAACTGGTCACACTGACTGAATGGCTATTTTACCCGAAAACCCTTGAAAGCTGTATGTGAAACTAGAGGAGGATATAGTCTTCGCGTGTGTTTTGTTTTTTAAGTTAATGCCTTTTGTCAAAAAAACATCTAGGCCTAAGCTAGGCCTAAATGGTTTTTGACAAAGTGTTGACAATGTTGTACTGCTATATTTTATATATTTGCATTTTATCTGTGACGATACATATAATTTAGAATTGCCAATAAACAACATAATTTTGATTAAAGCAGCTGTATCATTTTGCTTCACTGAAGTGAACCTGTATATTTACAATGCGGCGGATCCCACTCCAGTGGACGTTTGTCATGATGAACATGCGGATGGGTCGGCAATGTTTTACTCAGCGAATCATGACGAGCCACCTATTTTAATGACACACATTTAGTTTTTTCTGAACATGTAAGTTATTGAGTACTTATAATAATCATAGGCTAAGCAACTAGTGTACATGAAAGCTCATTTACCTGTAAAAGCTATACTAGTAGTCTTTGAGCATTTTACATTACTATAATACATACATTTACGAGGCGGCAACTAAAGCTATAATGAGAGATTTAAAAGAGTGATCCGTTGGAAACTTGGAATTTACCGGTAGAAAGACAGCAAAGTCAAGTAGAATAGTTTTTACACATAAATATGGGCCTACAATAAATGTATATATGTATCGGTGGATATTTAAAATAATATTTAGGGTACAAACTCTAACATACTAAAAAATAATAATAGTGGTAGCCTACTATTAAATGACCAATGTACTTCACACATGCGTTGATCATAATGGTCTTGGTCGATGCTATTATATTTACATGTTCGGGTCCAGCCGTTTATAAATGGTCGCCCGTTTATAAACGTCCGTACGTTTATAAGCACGTACAGAGCACGTCCAGCGAGTGTTTATAAACACTCGAGCATTTATAAACGATCGACCAATATGGCTGGTCAACTGTACATTTTATTCCAACATATCGGGCATTGTCTCTTCAATAAACACTGTTAAACAGAATTAGTATGATGTATCAAGTATTGTACAGCGAAACTCAAGTCTCCAGCCGTCTGGGCATGTCTGGGGGTATATCCCCTAGACATGCCCAGAACCCCTTATCGGGCGAGCGAAGGAAAACGCTCTCAATAACCCACCATGCCCTATCACCCCCACCCTCACATCATCATCTGTACATCATTCATCTCATCAATTGACTACAGCGTTTTTATCGTATTACAATGTCACTTAAAAGACCTTTTGTGCCGAAAAGTGACGTAAAGCAAAGATTTACTACTACTACTATGTATCAAGTGACACAACACATCACTACTTAGTAATGCACTTGGGAGGCAAAGTCCGTAAAATACGATGCTTCATAAGTTTGGGGGGGGGGGGTGAATGGTTTTATGGGGTGTGGGCCTATAATATATTTCACAAGCTAAGTTAAATAATTAAACTACTGATAGATATGATGCGACGGAGTTTTGGGTCGCATCACGCCGCCACAGCTGAAAGGTATGAAAGCCAAGTGGATCCTGATGGTAGGCCCACCCTTGTTCTATGGCGCCCACCATGGAAATACACGGCGCCCACGGCTTGCAGTAGACAGCTACTGTCTAGTTGACTGATGGAAAAGAATGGAAGCTGGAGTATTCTGGAGAATGAAGTGAAATATAGTGAAATGAGAAATGAGAAAGAGGAGTGGAAGGTGGAGTGTCAATGGAATAATGTCAACGGGAAGGAGAAGTGAGAAAATAAGTGGATGGGGAATGCTGCTAATAAGAATGTATCTGGAGAATACAGTGGAATGAGAAAAGATAAAAAAAAGTGATAGGTGGGAGTGTCAACGGAATGATGCCAATGGGAAGGTATCCGGTGAATACAGTGGAATACAATGGGATGTGAAATGAGAAAAAGGAGTAGAAGGTGAAAGTGTCAACCAAATGATGTCAATGGGAAGGTGTATGTGTTGAATACAGTGGAAAGACGTGAAAAAAAAAATGGAAGTGGAAGGTGGAGGGTCAGCATAATACTGGTAATGGGAAGGGTTCTGGGGAATAAAGTGGAAGCAAGAGTGAGAACAAGAGTGAAAATGGCGCTTGGAGAATACAATGGAACGGGGAGTAAAAATAAAGTGGGAAGAGAAGTTGGGAGTGTCAACATAATCCTGTCAATGGGAAGGTATCTGGTGGATACAGTGGAATACAATGGAATGAGAAAAAGGAGTGGAAGGTACGTGGAGTGTCAAAAGAATGGTGTTAATGGGAAGTGTATCGGTAGAATACAGTGGAACTGGAAGGAGAAATAATAAATGTGGAATACAGTGGAATTAGAAAAGATGAAGAGGAGTGGAAGGTGGAATGTCAATGGAATAATGTCAATGAGAAAGTGTATCTGTAGAATACAGTGGGAGTGGAAGGTGGAGTGGTAATACTGTTAATGGGAAGGTATCAAGAGAATACAAGTGGATATTCGAGACTCCATTCTGGTAAACTGAAGTCCATGCGGACATCAAGAGTAGAATTAGGAGACAGCATCATTCTTATAGGAAATTTTGCGTAGATTCCAGAAATTACTGTCTCCAAGCTTAAATATTATCCGCTCATAATCAAATTAAGCATTTTCAAAATGGCCGCCAGGAGGTTATCGTAAAAAAATATAATCTTGATGAACGACCTAAAATTCCATTCGAACCCTCTAATATTACTAATCTATGGATGCACAAATCATTGCTGGCATTACTTTTGCTTTATTGCTCATGTAAATTGTCGAAATTCAAAATGGCCGACAAAATGGCTGCCGAAGGGGGTCTTTCTATCATAACTTGTGTATTAGTTCAGCGGATTTGATTAATATTTTGGGAGAATCGTTCTCATCGTGTTAAAAGCACCAAATTTGTTACAGAGCTGGACTAGAGTAACTATACTGATCCATATTAGAAGCGGAATCACCTTGTAACTGTAGTGCATTAACTTCGTTTAAGGCATTTTCAACCTCCCCTTATGTTTTTCAATTAATCTAAGTTTTTATTTTAAAAAATATATGTTTCACCAGAAATGTCCACAAAACTGTTTATTAATGCTTTTAGCAGTTTATTTAGTCGAAACAAGGGCGGATACATAATGTGTGGGGGGATCGCACCCCTTTTTTCGACAAATTAATATAAAAAAGTACCATAAATTGAGTAAAATAGCTCAAAATGTGATAAAAGCAATACATTTTGCACAAAGCTGCACAATGGTATACTAATATAGGGGGATAACCTAGCAACTATAGCAAAAAGACTTCGCCCAGGGCATTTTTCATCCACCCTTATTTTTTTCAAAAAAGTAGTAAGTATTTTTAAATACTATGTTTCACCAAAGATATTTACAAAACTGTTTATTATTGCTTTTAGCAGTTTATTTAATCAAAGCAGCGGTGGATCCATTGCGTGGCAATGCCTTTTAATTTTTTTAAGAAGTAGTCATTTGTATTACTGAAATACCCAGTTTTTACTATGGCAATGCCATTTAACATGATTTTAGTTGTTACCATGTATATTGTCATATATGATTTTAACAAACTAACATTCTTGCTTATACATGTATATATATCTCTCTTATTACTATGACAAATAAGTCTGTAATGACTTTTATTTCTGTCAATAAAATATCTGTCAGTCTGTATAATAAATACCCTGAATTAGGTAAAATGGTTTAAAAATGTTATAAAAGATGCACAAATGAAGGAGAACCAATTTGTAGCTGTAGTTCAATGGTTTTTTCCCTCAGGCCATTTTTTTTGCTCACACACCCGTTTTTTGCCAAATTATTATAAAAGTGCACTAACCTGGCTTGAATACACAAACACAAATCTTTGGGGCGGCGAATCACCCACGTCAGCCACAAAATATGGACTCGCTATTGCATTCAAACACTAAAAACGACCAAATTTTGAAAAAATAATCTCTTTTTATTCTGCTATTTTTTTGTAAATGCGCTAGAGATTTTTCCGGTATTTTACAAAAAAGATGCAAAGAATTAAAACATTAGAAGCAAACTTTTACCAATATCTAAAAAACTAACAATATTTTTTTATAGATCTATGAAATTAGTGTCTGTGCATATGTTTTGATTGTCAATTAATAAAATGAGCATGAATTAAACGTCTTAAATATTTTTGTAGAGCCTTATACTGGTAGGTAGGCTTATGGTAATATAATGTGACATTAACACACGTGTTAATGTAGTGAAGTACAGCCAAGCGCTTCAAAGCATCAGCAGTTGTTGCTGTTGTGCAGTAGTTATGCATTAGAGGGTCAGATTCGTATTATAAAACTTTGATGAAACTATCTCATCGCAAAATGGAGTGCGCCCAACTCATTATCTTGTTGTATTATTGACAAAACCAGAATCAAGATGTGGAAGCTTATGTGCCTCAGATAAATTTGGGAAAATAAGTGAAAAACCAGAAGAACTGAGATACCATTTCACTGTCGTCATTCCATCCTACTTTATGTTTTTTATGACTTTTTGATTGTACCCAGCATGTACATTGGGGAATATTGTTACACACTATTAGTTACAATTTTAGTGATACGTAATGGCAAGCACATTTCCCACCTGCAAAAAATATTAAAACGTGACGAAGAGTGACGTCTCAGTAAAAAGTGGAACAGCTGATGGGGTAAAGTGGGACAATTGTATATATCTCCTTAGATACATCGATACTAGAAATAAAGGGTATTGTAAAGAGGTGTAAACGGTATATGAACACATTTACACAGGATTTTCCTTACAAATACATAGTAAAAGATGTTAAGTGCTAGTTGGATTTTTCTCTGGACTAGTGAAACCTTTAGTTGAATTTGCACCCCTGAAAATAACCTCTGGGGACATCCCCATCGACACACGACGTTGTTGCGACGTCGAATCAACGTCAGTGACGTTGATTCAACATTGCAATAATATCGTGTGCCCAGTGAGATATTATACTGCTACTGACACTTCAACACCCATTGCCCATACTCCGATATAGATAATTAAACAGAGACCAGTTAAATCAATGTATCTCTTCAAATGACCTTGGTTGGTGATATTCAATAACCTCTGGTGGCCACGTGTCACTGCCAGCATCTCAATGTCCATTGTCAGACTCCCACGGGCCAGATAGATAACCTTTCCAATGATGCCAGACACAGACTTTGTCAAAGTTTTTAGTTAAATCACCCTTATATTTTGAAATGACCTTGGTTGATGACTTCAAATGACCTCTGGTGACATTTTCCACCACTACAATTTCATTTGCCATATGCTACGCTCAGATAGATAACCTTAATAAACACACATATGGTCAACTGATTTAGTGAAATCACCTTTGCCTGTGTGTGATTTGAAAGTTATAATCAAAAACACGATTTGTCAGCAATTTTGGCGGCCATCTTGAATTTGGACAATTTATATGAGCAAAAAAGTAATAATTGTGCCGGCAATACATTTGGCACTAATAGATTAGGAATGATATAGCGTTTGAATGTATTTTTAGGCCGGCTATTATGATTTTATTTTTTTACAGCAACTTTTTGGCGGCCATTTTTAAAATGGCCAATTTGACAGTGATCGGACTATATTTCAGCTTGGAAACAGTGATTTTCGCATTCTACGGGAAATTTCCTATAAGAATGAGGATGTCTCCATATTCTAGCCTACTAATGATGTCCGCATGGACTTTTTTCTAGGCTTCGTTTCGGAAATTCAGTCTCGACTAGGAGGAGAAACAAAAACAAAAAAGTAAAAGTGGTAGGTGCATTTCAACAGAAACTCAACAGAATAAAATAAATGTGAGGGCATCTGTATAATTCAGATGGAGAAGAAATCAGTGGGAAAAACATGATTCTAATTTAAAGTAGGAATGTATCTGGAGAATAAAGTGAAGGAAGAGTGAGAAAATGAGTTAAAATGGTGCCTGGATAATGCTTTCTATGGGAAGGAAGTATGAGAATATAGTTGAATGAGAAAAAGGTGTGGAAGGCGGGAGTGTCAACGGAATTATGTCAATGTAAAGGTGTATCCGTAGAATACAGGGAAAAAGAAGTGAAAAAAGAGTGGGAGAGAAAGTTGCTGTGTCAAAAGAATGCTGTCTTGACATTAAAATAGGATGATACCTGGTGAATAACGTGGAAAGAGAGTAAAGGTGGAGTGTCTATTGAAAACTGTCAATAGAAAGGTATCTGGAATTGTCATTGGAAGGAGAAGTGAGAAAATGATGTGGTGGTGGAAGGTGGAATGTCAATGGAATAATGGGAAGGTATCTGAAGAATACAATGGAAGGAGAAGTGAGAATAAGGATTGGAAGTGGAAGTCTAGTGTCGCTAAAGAATACAGTCTGGACTCTTCAGGAAGATTACTTCAGGGGGGGGGGGGTGGTGCGAATCAGCTTTATGAGAACTGGTCACGTCAGGAAAAATTCTTCGTGGGGAGGAGAATAAGCTTTATGAGAAATGCACACTCCAGGAAGAATGCTTCAAGGGGAGGGGAATCAGCTTTATAGGAACAGGACACGTCAGGAAGAATGCTTCATGGGGGAGATAAATCGGCTTTATGAGAAATGCACACTTAAGGAAGAATGCTTCAGTGGGGAGGGGAATCAGCTTTGTGAGAACTGAACACTTCAGAAAAAATGCTTCAGAAGGATGGTAATCAGTTTATTGCTTTATGATACCTGGATAATTCAGGAGGAATACTTCAGGGGGGAGGGGGATCAGCTTTATGAGAATTACACACTTCAGAAAAAAGGCTTCGAGAGAGGTGGAATCAGCTTTATTAGGTACATCACAAAGTCATTTTGTAATTTTTTTCGTGTTTTTTTTGTGAGACACTGCAATAAAAAGCATATTTGTGTTTTTTTCACTATTACCAGTAGGCCTACTGTTAGAATTGAAGCTATCATTACAGAATTAAAAGCGTGAATTGTTTTGAATGACACTTTATCACCTTTTCTGGGGGTTCCCATCATTAGATTTCTTACAATTCCAAAAAATAGAGCCAGCTCTTAATTGTTGCAACAAATGCTTGAAGAGTTAAGTGAAAGAGGCATGCTTTGGCCCCTTCTGATAATTTTTTTTACACAGGTGCCACTTTTTTAATTCATGCAAAAAAAAATGCAAAACATGAAAATAAACTATGTCCACTGTCCTATGAGGAAGCTCTGGAGGCCGTTCAGACAGAGGATTGGTGGAATCTCGAAAAATTGAGATACCCCAGGAAGGCTGCACTAGTTGCCCAGAGTAAAACCTGGGTGAAGTTTATTTGCCATAAGAATGAAAATCCATCAATTTTTTTCTTCTTTCATGACCCCGTCGGGAACTTAAAGAAGAAAGGTAAAGATCAGGGCCGGAAGCTATACCCAAATTTCTCATTGTTATGTGCATATGGGGTACATGTGCTACTGGTAGACTACTGTATCGCGGGACACTCATTGGGTGCCCTGGTGTAGGCCCTACCTCAAAACCAAAACTGTCATTCATCCACGTAGTTTTCTTCGGCTGTTTCAAAAAGTTCAAGTATCCAGTGATTTTTTTATTTTGTATCCCTTCCGCAATTTGCAACCTTGATGTCACAACTTTTGGACATATGTATAATTAAGCTAAGATTTTGATCTAGCACAACATTTTTCTTTCTCAGTGAAGACATTGGAATGTTGTCAAATATTTCTTTTAGCATTTCGGCAGTTACGAAGAAAGGGTCAGCATAAACTAGCTCTATTAGAACTGCACACTTCAGGAAGAATGCTTCACCGAGGAGTGTAAACAGCTTTATGAGAACTGCACACTTCAGAAAAAATGCTTCAGGGGAAAGGAATCAGCTTTATGAGAGCTGCACACTTCGAAAACAATCATCCAGGAGAACTGGGCACTTGGGAAGAAGGCTAGGGGGTGGAGAATCTGCTTCTTAAGTAGTGGAGGAAATATTGAAGGGGGTGGTCCTAATAGTAGAGTTGGGAACAGGGGCAGATCAAGACCGGGTTGACAGGGTTCCAGAACCCTAGGCTGTCAGCGTTTTCAAATCTATCAAATTACAGGGTTTGAGATCTAAAAAACGGTAAATTAATTTATTTGTTGGGGGATTGGAACCCTTTCACCATTTTTATGACAGGGTTCCAAAACAAAACTAATAGCCTAGATCTTTTGTTGTTGGTCAATTAGGCTGTTTCGTTAATCTCAAGATAAACCCTGGCACTATTAAGAGGTGTGAAAAAGTGAGGGTGACACCGGCAGCAGGTGTAATTAACAGTCACGCCAATGCATAATGTACACTGCTCTACAAAGCCAAAAAAAACAGAATCTGCTTACTTTTGACGTAAATAGATACTGCCTTTTGGCTTCGCACGGCAGTACAGGCCTACATGTGCTTAGGCCCTACATAGTTTGGGACCAACTATTGCATAAATTTCGCACTTGTGATAACTAAATGATGGATGGGAGAGGGTTTCAATTTCACGGCAGAATAAGTTAGGCCTATCAGGTGTGAAAGCAAAAACACTATAAGCGCCATTGAAATGTGAGATTCCACAACACATTGACTATATCAGTTAAGCCTAAATACGGCAGATTTTTAAATTAATATTGAGAAAATTCTCAATATTAATTTTGGGCTTTTCATGAAATTTAACAAAATTGTTAAATTTCATGAAAAGTCCCAAAATCAGAAATTCACGAATATTTAAAACCTGAAAATTACCATAATTATAATGGTTAATGGTTGGAAGTTGGAACCCTGTCAGATCCGCCCCTGAGTAATGAAGGAGAATTAATACTTAGAAAGAGGAGGGGAATTGGGGAGGAGAAATTGGTGGATGTTAGCTTTATCCCGTCCAGGTGACCCACAAGCCTTGACAAGGGGAAAGGAGGCATGGAGGGGATTGAGCACTGCTTGGCAGGCCCCCATAGGCGTCTACAATGTAAGAAAAAATATCTTTAAAAAGCGTTTGACTTACAGTTGTCTAGTCCTAGTTTTGGGTTATTAAGTGTAACATATTTTGTGTCAGGTAAATAGAAAAGTGCTCTGCCTATTTCATTGTTTTATTTAGTTACTTTTATACAGCATGTTATAAAATACGTTATCCGGTCACTTGCTCTAGCTCTAATTACTCTTAATATCGCCCGAACCAAAAAACTTTAAAAAAAGTTACCTTCGTTAATGTCGTAAGCTTGGAAGACTACAGGGGAAGTTGGAAGACTACAGGGGAAGTTGGAAGACTACGAGGGAAATTGGAAGACTACAGGGGAAGTTGGAAGACTACAGGGGAAGTTGGAAGACTACAGCCTACAGGTGAAGTTGGAAGACTACGGGTAACAGGGGAAGTTGGAAGACTGCGTCTACGGGGGAAGTTGAAAGACTTACGACTCAAGTTCAGATACTACCAATGGAAAGAAGGGGGGAGGCCATAGGGTTCAATGTCCACAGTAAGAGTAGAGGGGGGAGTAAAGTAGAGCTTTTTACTTAGAAAGAGGAAGGGGGGAATGGGGAGGGGAAATAGGTGGATGCTCGCCTCTCCTGTCCACAGTCCAGGTACCCTGCAAGGGGAACGGTGGCATGGAGGGTTTTGAGCCCTGCATAGCAGGCCTCCACAGGCGGCGACAGAACTAGCCTGAATCATGCTAAACAATGAATGAATGAATAAACTAAAACTAGGCGGTAGGCCTAACTTGCCTACGTTAAGTGTTCCGAGTAAGCACAAAAACATTTGTATGACATGTATATATACAACGTCCGCCCAACGTCTTCGACGTTTGTCCAACATTGTATAAATCTTTAAATGTTATACAAAAAGTCTAGGCCTAATGTTTTGAGTTAGGCCTATACATAGTATAGGCCTACTACATGAAGTATGCTTCAGTTTCAGGTATAATAGGGGTGGCCAACAAAATTTTCAAAGTTGACTGATTAAAATAAGCTCAAAAGATGCGTCTTGTGCCCCTGATGGCAATGCTTTTAATTTTGTCTCGATTGGCTTAATAGTTTTTGAGTTATCGTCAATTTTATAGGGTAAAATGGGGGGTGTTTTATGATAACAGTCTCAAAGCCCTATGCATTAATCATGTAGCAGCCCTGCTGATTTTTGTAACCCTCATTTTATTTGATTTTACACTTATATTTAAATGATCACTTTTTTATTATTATTTATCATACATTTAAGAAATTTGGCACCTGCAATCACAAGATTTGGAGGTATAAACTGGCCAAAATTTTAGAAAGGAATCAAGTTTCAAAAAAAGTTACAGTTCTACCTATAAGGGGCCGTTCAATAATTATGTGAAGCTTTTTAAGAATTAATACTTAGAAAGAGGGGGGGAATCAGGGAGGGGAAATTGGTGTATTATCGCTTCATTCTGCCCAGGTTACAGCCTAGGCTACTGTACAGGTACCCCGTAAGGGGGAGGAGGCATGTAGGTGTTTGAGCCCTGCTTGGCAGGCATCCACAGACGGCTACAGAATTAGCCTGATATGAAGCAATCCCAACAAAAAATAAAAATAAATAAAAAAAGACGTAGGTAGAAGGGATGCTTGTGGGACACTTCGTTTCCAGACAGGGAGCTGGATGTTGCTTATAGACTCGAGAAATTCAAACAAAATGGCAACTGTTTATACTGTTTGCACCAGCTCTATTCGATTTTTTAAATAGTTTTGTGTTATCGCAGCTTGCACATGTGGATAATTGTACACACCATGGCTGTGCCTGGAAATGTCAAAATTTTAAGCAATTAGGTCCCATCGGACCATCAACAACACAAATTTGGTTCTTTATAATGGCCCTGACAATGTTTAAACAGCGTGGGCTGTTACACACTAATTCTGGACCCATTGCTGATGACTGATGCACTGCTAATTTAACCCCTATTTTTAGGAAGGGTGTTTGTCATTCATCTGAAAGTCCTAAACCTGTTCTTTGACTTGCATTACATACATAATTCTGCCAGTGTTCTGGATATTTCTGTAATTGCAGATTTTTTGTAGTACTTCCCGATTCATGATCATGATGATATGGCCTAAAAATTGGCCTTTTTCGAAGTCCAAAAGGTAAATTCAAATTTCCAGGGCTATAATATACCCACTAGCATCTCTGTGCATGTGAACTTTTAGAAAGTGTATTCTTAAGCCTGGTCCCATTTTTGTGATTAACTATGTACCAATTTCACTGTAAAATAATCATGTAAAATGGGTTACCCAAATGATGGTTGGGATTTTTTAACGATAATCACACAAATTTAGGACTAATTTGAGTACAAATAGCAAGTATTTCGTCGAGATTGTCAGGGATGTAGGGAATGATATAAGAATTGCAATTACTAACTTCAAATTCGGATGGTAAAATCAATGTCATGCTGTCCCAAGTCTGCTGTCCGAAGTCTGCTGTTCCGAGTCTGCTGTCCGAAGTCTGCTGTCCGAAGTCTGCTGTCTCAAGTCTGCTGTCCCAAGTCTGCTGTCCCAAGTCTGCTGTCCCAAGTCTGCTGTCCCAAGTCTGCTGTCCAGAGTCTGCTGTCCCGAGTCAGCTGTTCCGATTCTGCTGTTTCAAGTCTGCTGTCCCATGTCTGCTGTTCCAAGTCTGCTGTTCCAAGTCTGCTGTCCCAAGTCTGCTGTCCAAAGTCTGCTGTCTAGAGTCTGCTGTCTAGAGTCTGCTATCCCGAGTCTGCTGCTCCAAGTCTGCTGTCCCAAGTCTGATGCCCGAAGTCTGATGCCCGAAGTCTGATGCCGGAAGTCTGATGCCCAAAGTCTGATATCCAAAGTCTGATATCCAAAGTCTGGTGCCCTAATTCTAATGCCCGAAGTCTGATGCCCGAAGTCTGATGTCCAAAGTCTGATGTCCAAAGTCTGATGTCCAAAGTCTGATATCTAAAGTCTGATATCTAAAGTCTGATATGCAAAGTCTGATACCGAAAGTCTGATGCCCAAAGTCTGATGCTCGAAGTCTGATGCCCGAAGTCTGATGCCCGAAGTTTAAAGTCTGATGCCCAAAATCTGATGCCCAATGTCTGATACCAGAAGTTTGAAGTCTGATGGCAAAAGCCTGATGCGTGAAGTTTGAAGTCTGATATCCCAAGTCTGAATTTAAATCAATCTTTCATAATAAAAATGACCAACAAAATTGCCTAAAAACTAAATTGACCATAAAAGCTTTGCCCAATGATCTAGCAGACTGATAGGCTGGTCAGCTGGTCAGTCTGTTGTCCAAATTTGTGCTTCTTTAAACTTTTTAAACGACTCGTATTCACTGTACTGTAGTTATATTTGAAAAAAGAGCGCAACCCACCCCAATTTTTTTCAAATTAGCCATATAATTATACATTGGTGGTAGATGTATATATTACTTGTTATTATTTAAACTAAAAGTAAAAAAAAAGTAAAAAAACTATTTTTTTTTGTAAATTCGTTTTTTTGCATCATTGACTGAAGTACATGAAAATGTTTGATCCTATTTATTATGAACATCATGCTGCTTATAAATGTAACAATATAAGTGATCCTCATATAAATACTATTGAAATATAACATACTTTTGTAACAAAAACTAAAAAAAAGCCGCTAGCAGGGATTTCAGAATATGTATAAATAGAAAACAAGTATGGATACAAAGGCCAAAATAATAAAAATTATAACAACTTAAAGATGTGTGCTTTAAGGTCATCTCTTTTGCACAAGCGCCGTTAGAAATAGGTAATCAGCAATGTGTGTACATACATTTATGCACACTTTAGTTTGATTCACCCCCTACTGATACAGTTAATTATGAAATCATGTATATATAATAAAGACAATTAATATTTTGCACACTGACATCCATATAAGTACATATTTTCTGTGTATACCTGAAAGTAAACAGTGTCATTAAAGTAGTTTGTAACCTAAAAAGAGGGGGAAACTTTAGGATCTCTCATGTGATGGACGTACGTACGTCCATCACATGAAATAATTAAATCATTTATCAATAAATAAAATATAAAATTCATTTATTCATCTCTGTTTATTTTGCCAAGGTCTATTTTATACATGATTGAAATAAAAGATAGTTGGCTGGGGTATCACTAGTTAGAAAATACCACTTCAACAATTCTGTTAATTAACCTGTCAAAAACCCAGAAATTATCACTTAATTTCCCTTCGAAGTAGAAATCTTAATATTATATTTCTAACAGCAAAAACCATCAAAATTATCCATTCCAGACCTGTTATATCACAATATCATAAAATCACACGCATATAGTTGCATTATTTTTTGTCTCTTGTGTCCACTTTGGTATATATATATATATTTGTTTGTCAAATAGACTGTATATTCGGAGGGCCCAGTAAACTAATTGACTTTACTCTATTAAAACAACATTGGGTCAGCGTTTTGTGTTTGATAGGATTATATCTGCTATTTTAATTGTCAAATGTAGCATTTAAAAGATTTTTACTGTCCATATCAAAACCCCAATGTTGGTCCAATGCTGGGCCACTATCTGAGACACTGGCCTGGCATTGAAACACTACATATTGGACAAATGTACCGGTATTTTAATTATTAAATTTTAGGGGTGCTTAAAAAGTCTAAACTTCCAGTTGCCTATTACAAAGGACCTTTATTGATCATCGACTTTTGTGATTCCATTCAAGCAAAACTCATGCATCACCCGACATGTACTTCATTAAACCAACATTGAACCACATAGTGATCCTGAAAAACATTGATCGACTATAAAAGTCATAGTACACATCCGCAATATTTAAGGGATATTGTACGAATATTTGAAGTGATCCTCATAAAAACTGAAGGAGAAATAGCCGTCCTACTTTTGTTCATAAAATAATAATAACAAAACATAGCAAGATCAGTTACAACATTCATATTCTTCTTGTTATTGGTTCTTGTTATTCCATTTGAATTCTAATTTGAAAATGGAAAACTTTGTATTTGGTGTTGGACGGAATTTGTTCTGGTGTTGGACGGAATATATATTTATTTTTTTCCCTATATTCTCCATCTTCGACTACCATTATTTTATGTGAAATATATTCCATGCTAGCACACGTTTTTTTGAGGTTTAATTATTAATGTTAGTCCGTCCACTGACCACCTTAACAGCAAATACTTAGTAGGTTTATATCTAGCTTTGCCATTGCTGGGCACCTGACAAAGCCAGTTATCTTATTTTTCGTGATGGACGTACACGAAATCTGAAATATTTATAATATATTCAATGCATGATTCAAATCGCCTTCTAAATATGAACTGTTAATTTTTGTATACATATTATCAGAGGAAATGAACCCTGGGTTGGAAATTATCAAAAATACTCACTATAAAAATTGAATGTTGAGACTATGTACGTCCATCACGCCTGTTGTACGTCCATCACAGCACAAGATACACTTTTTATGAAGATGAGAAAATAATTAAGCTTAAAATAATATTACCTAATAAAACTACCCTAATTTGGCTATAATTTTTAACTACTACTGGTTTCATAACTCATGAAACAGAACAGAAAATTGCCAGCAAAGTATATTCGGCCGAAACAATGTCTTTTTCTTGTACGTCCATCACGCCCTCATAATTGACCTGCCCTTCTTGACAGAATTTTCCGATATTTTTTTTATTTTTCTCTAGTTATGCTGCACTAAACTCGTTGTTCATAATTTAAAAAAAAATGTATGTAGCTATGAAATTCAAAAAATACAACCAGATTAGTATTGCAAAAATGGTCTCGGTGTACGTCCATCACGCTGGATTTGACCTAAGTATATTAATGAACTCACAGTCGCTACCGATGGTCTACAATGAATTTGGTACCACATAAACTATTAACTCAGAGAGTACAGAGAGATATAGATGGAAATAATGCTGCCATGGGACAGTTGATACAAACAAGACTACATAAGTCCAGGAGCTCCCGCTCCGAATTAGAATTTGATTTAAGCAATTTTGTGTAGGGTTATTAATGTAGTCCTAGGCTAGGTAAAAAATCAAGACGCAAGACAACTAGGTCTAAGAGGCTCAGTCTAAGAGTAAGATAAGAACTAGACAGTCTGTCAGAGATTGCAAACCTCCATTGAAATTATTGATCCTAATCAGTATCCTAGTAATGGTCTACCTATCTGGCACGGTTTACCTGATATCAGGCCAATCGAGGTAAATAATAGCTGATTTACAGTCATTTTGAATTCGATATAGACTAACTAAAAAATTTAAGGGTGCATCCTCCCCCGAAACCTCACATTTTGTTTTATAGTAATGGACTAGCATCTAACACAGTTTGCAAAATAATGGGCATGTGAAAGTAAATAATGGCCGATAGGGGGCCATTTTGAATTTGATCAAGTCGGAATTTTTCAAGATGCATCCTCAGCTGAAATTTCGCATTTCATTCTATAGTAATGGTCTAGCCATCTAGCATGGTTTACCAAATATCGGCCATGTGAAAGTGAATAATGACCAATAGGCGGCCATTTTGAATTTGATAGAGTCTAAATTTTTCAAGATCCTCTCCTGAAATCTCACATTTTGTTTTATAGTAATGGTCTAGCCATCTAGCACGGTTTACCAAATAATGGCCATGTGAAAGTGAATAATGGCCTAAAAGCGGCCATTTTGAATTTGATCAAGTCTAATTTTTTCAAGATGCATCATCAGCTGAAATCTCACATTCCGTTCCATAGTTATGGTCTAGCCATCCAGCACGGTTTATCAGATATCGGCCATGTGAAAGTGGAAATGGCCGATAGGCGGCCATTTTGAATTTAATCTAGTGGAAATTTTTCAAGATGCATCCTCTCCTGAAATCTCACATTTTGTTTTATAGTAATGGTCCAGCTATCTGACACGGTTTACCAAATATCAGCAATGTGAAAGTAAATAGTGGCCGATAGGCGGCCATTTTGAATTCGATTGAGTCAAAAGTTTTTAAAAGGCATCCTCACCCGAAACGTCACATTTTGTTTTATAGTAATGGTCTAGCTATCTAGCACGGTTTACCTGATATCAGGCCTATCGAGGTAAATAATGCTGATTGTCGGCCATTTTGAATTCGTAAGTTTAAAACTTTCAGGGTACATCCCCCCTCGAAAACTCACATTTTGTTTTATAGTAATGGTCTAGCCATCTAGCACGGTTTACTAAATATCGGCCATGTGAAAATGAATAATGGTCGAAAAGGCGGCCATTTTGAATTTGATCAAGTAATTTTTTTCAAGATGCATCCTCATTTGAAATCTCACATTTCGCTTAAAAGTAATGGTCTAGCCACCTAGCACGGTCTACCAAATATCGGCCATGTGAAAATGAATAATGAACAAAAAGGCTGCCATTTTGAACCTAATTGATCGATTTGAATTTTTTTCAAAATGCATCCTCTTCTGAAACCTTACAATTTGTTTTATAGTTATAGTGTAGCTATCTTGAGCGGTTTTCACGATATTCCGCAATATCTGGCCTGTCGAGGTAAATAATGGCCGATATTCGGCCATTTTGAATTTTATCAACTTGAATTTTTTCAAGATGCATCCTCTCCTGAAACCTTACAATTTGTTTATTAGTAATGGTGTAGCTATCTTGAGTGGTTTTCATGATATTCCGCAATATCAGGCCTGTCGAGGTGAAGCCATTTTTAATTATATCGACTTGAAATTTTTCAAGATGCATTCTCTCCTGAAACCTCACAATTTGTTTTATAGTAATGGTGTAGCTATCTTGAGCGGTTTTCATGATATACCGCAAAATTGTTCAGTCGAATTTACCGATGTTATAAATTAGGTCAAAGTGCTGGGTCAACTTCAAGGTCAAGGTCCAAAAACCTGAAAATACACAACTAGGGACCTGAGGGTAGATGTATGTGCAATATGTAATCGGCCCAGTACTTTCCGAGATCTGCTCCGGAAACGAAGTGTGCGTCAAAACGTCTAAATAGGTCATAGATCTGAACCAAAAGTAGGTCGAAGTTCATATACCCCAAAAGACACAACTAGACCCCCTAGAGGTGTTGTGTGTAAAATTTGAAGACAATCGGACAAGGACATTCAAGAGATATGCTCCGGAAACGAATTGTTCACGGACGGCCCAACGCCGTAACATCATCATTTTCTCCTCTGCGACCTTGCGTATTGAATTCAGATTAAAAATATTTTAACCTGTCCATTATTCAGCTGGAAGTAACCCACATACCAAACATTATTATCCTAGCTTTTTTTCTTTCAAAGTTATACTGTTATAGGCAAAAGAAGAGGTAAAAACAGAACGGAGGCGGAATCCATCCATGAGATACCTGCTGATTCATTATTTAATGGATTTGGGATTGAGTTATCATTGATTTACGATAGACATTTCGAAACTTTCTTCGTCCTCCGTTATCATCCTGAGATCTGTTAATATATCTGTTAATATTTGTTAAGATCAGTTCAGATCACCCACAATCATTTCACGAATCTCCACGATATAGGATCGCAAAGTATTGCAATTTGATCTTAGTCCGGTAACGGCAGTTTGACCTAGACTCTAGTAACCAAATTCATGAACATCAGAAAACACAATTTCACTAGTTCATATAAATTTGTGTGAAGTAAGTCATAAATTTACATAAATTGTATTGTTCTATTTTATTTTATTCAAAACATACTTTTGTTCCAGCATATGCTGACATTATGGAGGCTAATAAAAGGGGAAAAAAATGTTCTACCCAGGACTATGTTTGCATTGAATGTGGAAAGCCTGCCAGAGACTTATATAGAGAAGTCACATCAGATGTGCTGAAAATTTCTCATTGTGTAAGTCAGGTGTTTTTATGGAAAGTTTACTGTAGGCCTACTAGACATCAATAAGTTGACCGACCCTATTTTTAATTTACAATTTGAGAAAATGTCAATGTTGAAGTTTGTTAACCAACAAGCTGTGTCATACAACCAGGTATATTTGCATGACATTACATCAAACAGTATACTACTACAGTGTAAGTCAAAAAGTAATAACTCACCTAAAAAGTAAGGAGTTACTGCCTTTTGGCTTTGTATCACAGGGTATCGTACGATGTACATGTATGTATTCTGACTTTCTAAGTAAGACATGAATATTATGAATTACAGCATAAAATATTCACATCTTTTATCATGTTTATAGCTCACTGGTTTACTTACTTCTTTCCGAATTCTTTTATATCCATGTTTCCAAACATAATTCTGAACTGTTCCTCTATAATATACAATGATTAAAGCTGCATAACTGTTTTGTATATTTTATTCAAAAGATTAATCCATGGAAAATGGTGTTTTATTTTTTTATTTTACTGCTCCGGTTACTGAGTTATTAAGGATTTAGGTTTGTTGTTTTTTAATATTGTTGCCCCACCAAAACAAACTGGATCACAGCGGAGTAAGACACACTTTCTGTATAGTGAGGACATTAAAAGTACCAAGTGGCAGATAACGGTCATCATTGAAGAAAAGAGTGGGAGATTTTTAAAATTATCACTATTTTTTAAGTGATCATAGATACATTTCACAGTACAAAGAGTATTGTCTCATGTCATTTAGACATAATCTAGAAGTTATTACTTTGTGTGATATGGGTGATAGCTGCATATAATGTCATGTTTAATTTCGGTACCGGTATGGAGGATGTCACTCACTTGAAAAATAGTAATTGATTTTAGTATGGTGCTTTTAAGTGTGGGCCAGCATCTGAGCCCTTGACCGCCACTAAATGAAATGAATCGGGCTTTAGGCCACCTTTGTGCACATATAGGCTAAACTGGGCCAGGAGAACCTCCTGAGGATGGTGAGATGAATGAGATGACACTGTCCTCCAGACACAGGATTCGAAATTCGAGCCCTGGCGGTCTGAGGCCGAGCACACTACCTCTCGGTCACGGAGGCTCCCCACAATACTGACTTTCACACGTGGATGGGGAAGAAACATTTTGGTTTCTTTCAAACCGCCGAGAACGGGAACCGAACCCCGAACTCTAGCGTGAAAGGCAGCGGTGCTAACCACTACCCTAGGGCCCCCACCTTGGCCGCCACTAAGACGCTCTCCGCAGACCCTCAGAAAATGTAGTCGGAATTAACATTACATTCAGTGAATTAAATCATCTTTTTCGCTCTTTTGATTTTCGTAATAAATTTTTTCAAAAATATCAGACCATTCTATGTCATCGTTAGTCATCACATGCAGTGATATAAATTGCGAAATGCTGTAAAATAAAATAATTGTAAAAAAATCAGCCTTTACGGGAGCGGTAGCTGAGGTCCCAGAAAGCCAGAGACATGTACCCATTGATGGGTCAATGCTGTACCAGCATCGTAAAAGCTGTACCAACATTGAACCTTCAATGGGTCAGTGACTCGTGCTTGCTGGGTGATTATACGGGCTGATCTAGTCTTAGGACACCAACCGGTGGTTCGTGGGGGCTTGGCATCGCAGCCAACAAGAGGCATTGATCCGATGTCGGACTAATTCGAGCCCATCGTCTACGGCTGGGGCCCAACGTTAGACCAATGCGGCTCAACGTCTCGTGTTTGTTATTAAGGGGTTTGATGCTGGTCTAATGTAACATTATATAGGCCCATAATTAACCACTATTACGTGCACATTGTACACATAAAGACCGATTTACCACACCATATATATTTTTTGTGTATCGCGTCATGATCTAATCCAGCTACATTTACATCGATTTTGTGCATTTATAAAGCCTTTGAAAATATATGAATGATTGTTTTGAACATTTTAGGTTATTTATGTCGAAATAAACAAAACAGTTGTGCAGCTTTAAATTATTCCATGATCCCTGCTAACAGACATGTCATGACCAAGTGTAACAGTGTTGTGTAATATAAACCTTTTGTCCAGATTTGAGGTGTAATACAAACTATTTTGTCCAGAATTGAGTGATGCTTAGAAAGATAGCTATTCAGTTGTGAGCAAACACAAGACATTGAAACAATTTAATTGTTGGTGTAATGTTGACAGTGGGCCAACATCAAACTAGCACTAACTTGTTCAACGTATTGTGTTTTGTGGGTAGAGAAAACATGACCCTAATTTAGTTATCAGCCTTAAAGAATGATTCAACTGCAAGACGCGCATGCCTGGGACGGTCAAGTGTAGGCTAACAGTAGCCTATTGAGTACAGATTGACGGCATTAATATAGCCACTGAACTGATTACTTAAGACTACTTAAACGGGACATTGATCCAATGCTGTTTTAATGCTAGGCCAACGTATGCGACGCTGGCCCAACATTGAACCAACATTGAATAAATGTACAATGTTTGAGAGAAAGTCCGCCTGCCCAGCAAACACAAGACATTTGTATAACATTTATACAACGTCGGCCCAACGTCTTCGACGTTGGTCCAACATTGCATAAAGTCATACAAATGTTTTGTGTTTACTGGGCATGTCAATACAAGCTTGGGTCAAGCAGTTTCAACATCCCCGCAGTAATACAGTCAGTTTGTTTGCAAGCAAGCGACCAAGTAGGGGTAAGGGCCAAGATATTTGAATTATAAACTCATAGATGTCGCTCAAGTATATATGAACTTGCTGTGATTTGAGAACTTGCTCTTAATGAGGCTTTAGGTATGAAACGCATATTTGGTATTATTATGGAATAGGGACTTGGCCTACCCACGGGCACTATTGCCTTCTGGGGGACCCTTGTCCCGTGAATTTTAACAGTTGACTACACCTTTAAGTATTTATAGGATTTTTTTTGTGTAAGAAAATTCCAAATAGATAAGAGGAGGAGATATACTATGTTTAATACCTACTTGGAAATTGGTAGCATAGCTTAACACTTTCCTTGAGGCATTAGATGCACTGTATTTTTGGGACTTATAGGTTGTAAAATTTGACTTCTAGTTATCAGCAATGAGCAGTAGCTCTGTATTTTTCTCCTTGTATTGGGTGGAGCATGATCACAGTCTTTCTAAATGATGGACTGTTCTATGTATCATTCATGATGTTGACGTGGGAGTGAAGTAAATTATTACTGTCTGTGTTCTTGCATACATGAACACGTAATCTTGGAATTGTTCTGATATCACTGTTTCACGTAAATTTGAGGTCACCCTCACCTGTCCCCCTTACCTGGTTACATGATCAAAACAGATCCGGTCGGAAAAGTTATGCATGGCTTCTGACTGATCATGCTGATAAAAGGGGCTAGTGTCCAGGTCCATGAGTGTGGTATGATAACGTGTAATGATTAAGCATTTCAGTAATTTTAAGCACCACTTGGTTGTGAATACACATGCCTGTATGTACTGTAAAATTTCTAATTGTAGCCGCACCTCCAATATAATTCACCCCACAAACTTAAAAAAAAAAAAAATTAAAAAAAAAGTTTCCTACTTTGAAAACCTCCAATTGAAGCCGCCGGGCGACTTTTGACATTTGTCTAGAACCAAAACTATTTTTAGCCCAAAGCCTATTCAAGATTATCAATATCTTATAAACATGATAAAAAGGAAACGGCCGCTAGCCTATAGCTATGCTAAACGCGCTAACAGAAGTCACGCTATATACACAGATGGTTTTTGACCCTTTACAGCCATGAGGCGTTATCATGGTTATCATGTTTATATTCACATACAAATTACAATGTGTGACGATAGGGCAGGTAATGTATAGCTATACAAGCGATAAATGTATAGTTGTTGCCATGCAAATAACAATTACATATACACTGTACAATGGTTATTTGTCTTCCCGGTTGAGCCAGCATTGCCGTGTGTGGACCAGCCATGTAGGCCTACACGAACAGTGTGTCAAAGTTGATTTTTTCCCCAGACAGCTCATCAGCATTGGGAGAGGGAGGTGGGCCCGTGGCTGTATGCTTATTTGGGCAGCGCCAACTGTTTTTTCACTGCACGGTGCCTTGATACAATGTTACAAGTGTTTATTAACTAATTAGAAGGTGTGGACACTAATTTGACCAAATAATAATTACTTATATAACACATGTATACCATTATGATCTATGTCATTCAAATAACAATATTTGTACAGTCTTCGCAGCTAAATGACAATATAATCTCCTTTTTGAAAGCAATTTTTATTGAGTATTTCGGACCCAATCGTTCTTCAGTGTAGCCATCTTATTTGCAGACGAACTCCAGTCAGTACTGAGAGAAATATAACCGAAGTATCATCCTATACATTTGTATAAATTTGTAAAAACAGTTTCTGCAGCATGATTCCCTGCGAGAGGGCTATTAAATGTGTGATGTGATACCTGAACGTTTGCAGTCGGTTCTTTTCGAAATAAAATTCAATCGCTTGGAATATCGAAGTTAGTAATCATTGTAAATACTCGTGTCTCTTTCTTTTATGTAGGCTGAATGTGGGAAGGTGGTTGATAAGTACATTGAATTTGACAATACAATAATATGTCTGGATCTACTGCTTCACAAGTTTCAAGCTTACAGACATCTCATCTTCAATAATAATATGATAGTAAGTTATTAGAAAATTATTATGAATCCTAAACAGAGACATGTGAATGTATCAATTTAAAAAATGTATACGTATAATTTTTTCAATCAATTAAAAAATTAAATTTGTTAGATCAGCACTTTTTTCTAAAATTTCATTTTAAATCTGCAAGTTATTTCAGTTTCAGAGGACAAATGGTATAATAAAAATCTTTTCACAATCTTAAACATGCTAAATGGAGAAAAAACAAAATTTAAAAATGTATGCCCTCTTTTCATTTCATGTCCAGTCATTTGGAAAGTTGCAGTTAATACTGTTATTGTGTGATACATTTATGAAATGGGATTCAAAATCAGCTACACTGCAGGATAACTATTCTAGAGTATTCTATGCAGCACTCGAGGTGGAGTTCTATAGAATGTTTGCTCTATCCATCCTCCGTAAGTATGTGCTGTAATCTGAATGTACATGACATGTGTGATTTATTTCATTCACTTCTGCAAACGTAATACATTGTTCAGCAGTCCTCACCCAAATTAAATCACTCAAATAAGCCCACACTGAGTGACACCAGTCTGGGAAAAAAACAAAAACATGACAAAATTATCTAAATAGATGCTCATTGGCTAAAATTGTGCATATGGCAGGCATACTGGCTATCATTTATCGACATTTGTGTTTGAGTGCTTGAGTCACTATCCTGAAGTTTTTAAAAGTTTTTTTTCGGAAGTAGGAAGTACAAATTATGAAGAAGCTGTAGGAAGTGTAAATTTGGAAGTAGTGAGTACAAATTCGGAAGTAGGAAGTACAAATTCAAAAATACGAAGTATTATGAGGAATGCCACCCCTATAACCTTCACAAAGCCGTTGTGAACAAACTACAAATGTTAAACATTAAACACAAATGGTCAAATAACCAGTTTATACAAGCGTACATGTTACCAAAAAACAGATAATCAAATATTCGAAGAGATGCATTCTGGAAAAATGGTTTAAAAAATTGAAAAGTGCTTTAAAAATCCTTAATTGTCTAAATTTATACAGATCACCAATCACGATCGCTACAAGATTTGGCACAGTTTTTAACAGTGATATGAAGCCACACTATGTCATTTTTAAAGTGAATCGGAATAAAAATGACTGCCTTAGGGGGATTTACGGGTGGCGCTAATGTATTATTAGAAATGCGACCCCACCGACCTTTACAAAGCTGACGTGAACAAACTACAAATGTTGAAAAAAACAGTGTTGAAAATACATGTTGAAGATTCGTGGAGATACAGGCTGATGAAAATATTTTAAAAAAATGCAAAGTGACTTAAAAATTCTAAATTGTCTAAATTTATACAATCACGATCGTGACAAGATTTGGTGCAGTTCTTCACAGTGATATGATGCCACACTGTCATTTTGTGGGTGAATCGGAATAAAAATGACGAGTTACGGCGATTTAAGGGCGACGATAATGTACGACGACTGAAACATCAGCAAAATATATTATAGTATGAAATGTAGCACATAAAAGATTCCAGCTGCTCATATCAAACACCCGACATATGCTAGGGCAGTGTCTGCAACACTAGCCCGCCATTGAAACAACAGTATATAAATGCATTTCAATTATTAAATATTGCGTTTAAAAGATGTTTGTCAATTGGAATCATTTTCAAAGGGCCAAGTGTGAACACATTGACTTGACTCTCTTTTGGCTTTGTGTCCATGATGCAGGCCCAACATTAAAACAACATTGAGTCGACGTTTTATGTTTGAATGGAATTGCAACTGTTTTTTTTAATTGTCAAATGTAGCATTTAAAAGATTTATATTTTCCATACCAAAAACACAATATTGGTTCAATACTGGGCCACTGTCTGCGACGCTGGCCCAGCATTGAAACATTACTGAATAAATGTATTTTAATTATTATATATAGGGGTGCTTAAAGTGTGTTGTTATGGAGTCGCCTATAACAAAAGGCCCCTATTGACTGGTCACCCAACATGTACATCATTGAGACCGACATTGATCCACATAGTGATTCAGAAAATCCTGAATAAATCCGTTGGAACTGCTGTGAATTCTTAAAAAAAGTCATATAAAAAATGGCAATACACAAGGATCATTGTGCCACTTAGACATGTAGAGGTTTAAAGTCGATTGGATAAAAACTCAAGGAAAGATAGCCCATTGAAATTTGACATTGATCCACATGGTGATTCAGAAAATCATGGATAAATCCCGAGGAACAACTAGAAATTCTTAAAAAAGATAGCACACCTCCTCAATACCTAAGGATCATTGTGCCAAGGTTTGAAATTGATTGGATGAAAACTCCAATTTTTGAACAAAGAGGAATAAAAACAAGAAAGAACCAAAGAAAACTCAATATGTTGTCCAAATAAAATGTCCGGTGTTACACAAGGACTACACATAACATGACTAATTTTCAAATATAAATCAAAAATGACCGACTGATTTTTGCTCATTATCTCAGAATCCTTGCATTTTGAACTGTCATGTGTTACGTACATAAGGATAACTCTTGACAAAATTTGCTGATCTATTTATCATATTTAAAATGCCTGACTTGTGGTAACGTAGGGCTGCTTTCCTGTTCGTAACGTAGGGCTGCTTTCCTGTTCGTTTCCGAACAGCTCTTTCTTGTTCAACTATGCATCTAAAATACAATGAATAGAAGATGTAAATCATGTGCTCATATTGTATATTTTGATTTTCATTTTATCATGAGGTTATTAAAATATTTATGTAAACTCAAATCACTGTTTCTATTAAATATTTGAATTTTCTCACTGGATAGAAAAATTGTTCATTATTTTTGAGAATGAGAGGTACTCTAACGGAATCACTCTGTACAAATTATGCCCGTGACATTAGGCCTATTGTGTTGTCTCCAATTGCATTTACTGAGGCATGCATGTGAAGCAGGGGACATAGATGTAGTCAACTAGGTAGGTGGTAGTGGGCTGTGATAAATTTTTATTCCATGTTTTCAGAGTGGGCAAATTTTGTTTTATTCATACATTTAATGCTTGAGATAAGAAGAAAAATATTTTCCAGTGGATTTATTTTAAAGATAAAGTAAGTATTTGCATAGTCCACTTTGAGGGGTGATATCTATCTATTGTTATCCTATTATTTAATTCTAGTAATTGGGGTTTTATTATTTGTAATTGTTTATTATTTTTTCAGTTATTGATATTTCCAATTTTTGATTGTTGTAGAGATGACCAGTATTTAGCTTTCTTATATATTAAAAGTAATACAATTTATTTGTAGTTATTCCGGATACGGGTATTTGATTTTCTAATATAATAAAAGTAATATAATTTATATAGTAATACAATTTATTTGTAGTTATACCGGTAATTGAACAATATTCCACTATTCTAGACATGTGTTGTTAGGTATTTATAAGTAATGCATTGTCATTCTTATTGTGCTCACAGAATGGGTTTACTAGTAATTTTCTAATATATTAAAACTAATACAATTTATTTGTAGTTATACCGGTAATAGCAAAATATTCCACTATTCTAGCCCTGTGTTGTTAAGTATATATAAGTAATACATTGTCATTCTTATTGTGCTCACAGAATGGATTTACTGGTAAAAGGTCTGACCCTATCTAGTTTTGCACGACTTTTGACAATCCCTGCCATTGTGTTTGGACAAACCCACAGCTTGCTGTGTCTGTCACTCATCAAACTCCTACTCATCACTTCAACCACTGCAATGCTTGGCGGTAAGAATAATTATTGATCTACATGTACATGTACCTCTTGAAACACATTTTGGAGGGATATGACCTGAAAAAAATAAACTTGATTAAATTTAAAATGGCCGACTTTCGGCCATTATTGATTTTAATATGCCTGATATAATTATGTAAAGCTGTGCCAGATAGCTAGACCATTACAATAAACGAAATCTGCGGTTTCAAGGAGGGATATGCCCGGAAAAATGTCAACTCGATCAAATTCAAAATGGCCAATTTCAGGCCATTGAAGACTTTAATATGGAAATAATATTGGAAAAACTGTGCCAGATAGCTAGATGATTACTATAAAATAAAATGTGTTTTTTCAGTGAGGGATATACCATAAAAAATGTCAATTTGCTCAAATTAAAAAAATTGTTGACTTGTGACTATCATTGACGTCAATATTTGTAATATACACAGTAATGCTAGATAGGTAGACCTTTATTGTAAAACGGAATGTGAGACTTCAGGTGGGCGTGCCAGGGAATCATGGTAATTGACTGGCCTCTTGTTAGTAGGTGTCCTAGGCACCACCATTATATCATTTTTATTCATTTCACTTTCGCACTGTATACTTATGTTATCCTTTAAAAAATATTTTTAATAAATTCACTTCAATATCACTTAAATGATCATTAGTGCCGGAAAGTGACGTTAAGAAACATTTTACTTACTTACTTATTTACTTTACCACATTTACTACACAAAATATGCTATTGTTTTACGCCGAATTTTCACTTGAATGGCCATATTGCCCGAAAAATGACGTAAAGAAACTTACTTTCTTAGGCCTACTTACTTACCGGGCAGGGTGAATATGGCACAGAGCATTCCGCATTGCTAATATTGTGTTCCTATTTATTTCATCAAATTAGTTGTTGACAGAGATTTTTTCATTAGGCGAGAATTTCAGAACCCTGTTATGGTTGGCTAAGTTATTTTTTTTTGAATTTATAAATAGTCAATAGATTTGTAAGCTGCAGCCTTCTCGTATCTGGCCATAATCTTCGTGCGGATTGCCAGTAGCGTACCCTGGCTACTCCGCTCAACAGCGGAGCCAATGCAGCACCCGCATCACTGCATACGCTGGCGTAGGCCATGGTAGCCTTAAATAACCGGCAATAGCGTGTTGTTGACATTAGGTCTCTCACGTTGATGAATGGAGTTACCCTAACTATTGTTACTCTGCGGACTATGCCACCCAAAGATAGCGGAGCTGGGCGAAATGCCACGGAGTTTCAACATTAAATTGCACAGCAAAACCCAAGTCTCGGCCATCATGCCCAGAATCCCTTATCAGCGAGCGAAGGAAAACGCTCTCAATAACCCACCATGCCCTATCACCCCCACCCTCACATCATCATCTGTACATCATTCATCTCATTTATTGACTACAACGTTTTTATCGTATTACAATGTCACTTAAACATGTTAAAAATCCATTTGTGCCGAAAAGTGACGTAAAGTAATGATTCACTACTACTACTAACTGAATGATTTATTAAAATTTTATTTTTGGAAACTGATAATAACATGTGCATATCCATTTTTTAGTTACATGTATAAAATGTTTTATCGACCGTTTACATGTCAACTTTGACATTTTGGATCATTCTTATATCTTTACTTTTTTTGTACGTTTTTATGCGGCACGAATCTGTTATACGTTTGGTTATCATTACCATGATTACTATCCTACGAAATTGAACAATTTGGGTCACTGCATATGTGTGCACCAAGGAAATATATCGGCAGCAGCGGGACTCGAATCCAGTACTCCCGGGCTCTTCGAGTCAACCACGCTCCCAATGAGCTATCCTATTGCCACAATATAATAATATTGGTAGATTATAATAATTAGAATGTACATTATTGGTTAATAACATTTTCAATACATACACCAAAATACAAAAAATATAACACCTGACTTTGAGTTGTTTTGAATTGCATTAACAACCCCGATTTTCTGATAAGCAAATAATATTTGAAATAAAATTTAACACTGCAACAATCAATAATGTAATTGGAGGAGAACTTGGACAGCACACACCGTTATTGCTACACATAAGCCAACAAAACTACAGGCAAGGCAAAACGTTTTCATGTGCAACTGGACAACTGGACGAGCAACACTACTTTCTTCATAATTAGGTCCCGGTAATCTGTCTCTAATATTTTCTGTTGTAATGTCTCGATGGCAGGGTTGGCAAAAACCCGGGTAATATTAATATTACCCGGCCCACTGGACAATAATGGGCAATATGGATAAATACGGGTTTTAATGGGCAATAATGGGCAATATTGGACGGCTGCCTATATTCACCATTTCATACAATTTTAATTCATACCCCTGACACCTATGTTTGCTTTATTTACATTAAAAATATTAATTTAATATCAGTCACGATGTCATATTATTTTTATTTTTATATATATAATTGATATTAACAACTACGTATTTTATGATTTTAAGTGAAATATGTGGGTGGGAATATATGTGGTTTATGGCATAAATTAACTCAAGAACATGTTGTTTTCATGTGTATACACACACTGCAGCTGATGAACCCTTTGAGGCTGGTATTTTCGGTAATATAGAAGTACATATCTAATATAACTTCTCATCTAGAATTTAATTTCTTATCAAATATAATTTATTATTAGATAAAGAAATAGACCTACACTGCCTCTAATAAATGATCTTGTAAAATTCAATTTAGAAGAAAATCATTATTTCTTATAAACTGGGAAAAGAGGAACACAACGACAGGCTTTTAAATAATATGAATACGAAGCCTAGACCACAACCACTAATTTCCGTGTCACACGTCGCCTTGTGAGATCATAGCTGCATATGTTCATCGTGGACAATGGTTGTTTTTTACCTTACAAACAAGATACATTAAATCAACGTCGTCTTAACGTTGTTCCACCGTTTGCAATGCTGGTGGAACAATAAAACAGCATTGGGTCAAAATCTGGTGCACAGTGAGTATTGACCCAATGCCGGCTGATTTATGTGTTTCTCAGGCGCGCTGCAATCACACCTCTTGCCAATAGTAAGTAAGTAAGTAAGTAATTGTTTATTAAAGTGACCAGTACATACATATATTTCACATAGTATAATAATACACGAAAATAAATACCCAGCCCTCTAGGGCTTATTAGGCACTGTGTTATAACATTATTTATACCAACTATGACAATACACACACATTATATATATATATATATATATATATATATATATATATATATATATATATATATATACACATACACACATATATACATATATATATATATATACATACACATATATATATATACACACACATATATATATATATATATTATATATATATATATATATATATATATATATATATATATATATATATATGAAACATGGATGAACAACCCTACTAGCAGATGAAAAATAAGTAATATAAAAATAGTAATATTAAAAAAGCAAAAGAAATATGTATTTTAATTAAACATAACGTTCTGTCTAATTTGCCAAGCTCCATATATAAAATTTATTGTCAGTTTTACAAATCTGTCGTCCATCAAAATTCTAAATTTCTCAGTATCCGTATATTAGGGGAAAGGCAGTCTAAAGATAGAACATTCTGATATAGTTCAGTTCTCAATTCCTGATACCTAGGGCAAAAACATAGGAAGTGAATTTCATCTTCTACTAGATTCAAATCACATATTTCACACAACCGTTCATCTGCAGGTACATTGCGATACCTGCCCGTCTCTATTGCTAAAGGAAGAATACCGCTTCTAAATTGACAAAAAATAGATCGTTTACACTTTGGGAATAATAAACTAACATACAATTCTGTTTTGAGATTTATTTTAAATAGAGCATATGTTCGTAACTTGGGTTTAGATGCCACGCTTAGTTTCCATTGATGGGTATCCTTTTTGACTAGATGTTCTTTAACAGTTTGCAACGGTATATGTGAAATGTCATTTGAGGTTATATCTAAATCTAGCTCTAGAAATATAGACTTCACTCTTTTTACCCAACCCAAATTAATGTTTCTCATGTACTTTAACACTTTTAAAGGTAACCTCTGCTCATTCATCATTATTGTTCTGTTCCATAATTTTGTAATACATGCGACATGTCTCGACAAGGGAGAAACCCAATTTACTTCACCATGTAGTGCTGGGATTGGAGTTTTCGGTCCAACTCCTAAAAAATACCTCAACGCACGGTTATGTAATTTAGAGCAATCATCATGCTTAGTATGACCCCAGACACCAGCAAAATAGTCAATAATGGGTACAACAGTACAATCAAACAATTTTTTATATGTAATGTATCCTACATCTTTCAACGTCTTAAATTTTGATATGCATGCTCCTAATGCTCTCCCTCCTTTAGAACATAGCTCATTGATATTTGCTTTGAAATCCAGGTGTTCCTCTAAAATTAAACCCAAATATTTATATTTCTGTACAATATCAACAGTTTTATTTTGAAAAGTGAATGAAAAATCTGTAATTGACACGCGCACTTTGCGAAAGTGTACGATTTTAGATTTAAGATGATTTACACTCATGCGCCATTTATTGCACCAATTTTCAACACAGTTTATTAAAGTCTGAAGGTCATTTTCATTTACTGCCATCAGAGTTAAATCATCAGCGTACAACAGATGCGAAATTCTATCATCACCAAGGGTAATACCTATTCTCAGCGAATTTAATTCTGTGGACAAATCGTTTATAAAGATATTAAAAAGCGTCGGAGAAAGCACATCTCCTTGGCGCACACCACATTCAGTTTCAAACCAGTTTGACAAATCATCATTAACTTTTACTGATGACCTAGTTTTAGTGTACATAGATTTAATTGCAAAATAGAAGGGACCGTCTACAGAAGATCGAAGCAATTTATACAATAGAAGCTCTCGATCGACCCAGTCGAATGCTTTTGCAAAGTCTATGAATGCAACAAAGGTATGTTTATTTTGATCCATACGGCTGCTAATAACACTTGATAAAACAAAAGCGTGGTCTTCACACGAGCGGTGTTTTCGAAACCCGTTTTGCTCTTCTGTTAAAAAGTCAACGTTATCCAGATAAGCTACTAGTCGGTAATTTAAAATAGATGAATACAGTTTATATACATTAGATAACAGGCTGATACCTCTGTAATTAAGAGGGACAAATTTATCTATTGTTGAACATTTTGGAATGGGTGATATAATGGCTTCTTGCCATACGGAAGGAATAATGCCCCAGTCAAAACATTTATTAAAAAGTGACCACAATGGAATCAGAAGGGAAGGATCAGTAATAACCTCGTTTGGCAAGCCATCAATGCCAGGGGATTTCTTTGGTTTTAACCTTTTAACTGCATTTTCTACTTCATGATAACCAATGGGTTCATTCAGCATAACCACTCCAGTATAATGTGTACCCATTGTATTTTCTAATAATAACTTGTGTTCCAGGCACGCATTATAGAAATTCAAACTAGTTTCTTCAACATCACCATTGGCCCTATTATACAGTTTTTTAAAATCCTCACCCCATGTATCTAGTACATCAAGTCGATCTGTGACAAAATCCTCCCCCCTTTTCACTCTATCTGGTATTTTTTTACGTTGACTTGGTAGCAGATTATTGACCCGATTCCAAAATTCTTTTGGATTTTTACTGTTTAGTAAATCTATTTCATTAATTTTCTCTCTTCTATAAGCACGCTCTTTTTTTCTAAGATTTTTATCAAAAATATTTCTCGTTGCTACAAAATCTCGTTGTAGTTGCTTTTTTGTCAGGCTGGACCCTTTAAATTTCACAAATATCTCCTCAGCAAAACACATACTCTGCCATAATTCGTTTAATTCGGAGTCCCAGTAAGATTTTGTTTTTCTATACCTCTTTCTGGTTGGCTTACGTACATCAAATTTTTTATAGAATTTATCTAGCTCTTGATAAATATTGCTACATAATAGATCATACAAATCATCTATATCGTTTTGACATCGCTTAGCATTGTTAATATGCTTGATAACATCATTCAGTGCCAGTCTCCAGGATTCATTATTCATAAACCTATCTGAATTTTTATGTAGATTGTATCTTTCGAAATAGCGTGATGATGGCACTGTAGAATCTACGTTATGAATTCTTACATCGTTTGACTGTGTGTTTTCACTTAGTATGCTCTCAGTCTCTTTAACACCATAACTAGATATATTTACCTTCAACCATATAACAGAGTGATCAGGCGGTTTACATACTGTGCTGACTAAATCTTGTAATGAAAACAAATTTAGCAAATCCAAAGTATTAAAAACTTTAAACTCAGCGCATGTATTAAGAGAACACTGCTCTGTTAAAAAATAATCAACAACAGATCGACCTTGTGTGGAAACACATGTGAAGTTGTCATTCTCTGGAGACACACGTCCATTGATTATACACAGCTTCATATCCTTTACAAATTCTATTAACTTTTCTCCATACATATTATATCGTGTGGTGTCAACTAATTTGCGTGGTGGTATATCTTCATCCTCTGGTATGTAATCACATAAATTACCAGTTCTAGCATTTAAATCACCACAGAGGTAAATAGCGTCGGCGTAAGTTCGAAGATATATTTGTGAAATAAGGTGACCGTAAAACTCTGTGGGATTACTCCACACAGAGTTTTCCGGTGGTAAATAAAAACTGTATAAGACAATAGTATGGTTCGTGAATTTATGCTGTAATTCCATTCCTAAAACACCATCAAAATTCTGGTCAATTATGCGAACATGAAAGTTTTCAAAACATGAATCCTTAACGAGAATTCCAACTCCTCCTGATGTTTTAGTGGCTTTCGCGTGTCTCGTCTGTCTGTTAAAGCCGAACCAAGTATAACCAGAAACATCAATTATATCATTTCCACTCAAATGCGTCTCATTTAAACATACGATGTCACAACTCATATTAACAATGATATTCTCACGTAATGTTTTATTATTTTGTGTCCAGCTATTCACATTCCAGGTCATTATAGTAATATATGACCCGGAGGACTGGGTGTGGTCCTATTGCGTCTGGTTGGAAGCTCCTGGCTGAGGTGCAGTAGATGTGGCTGCATTAGAAGACTGGTATTGAACTGAGTTGGGGTACAATGTTGAATTGCAAGGTTGTAAAGTGGCATATGTGGGTTGCGATTGAACTGTGTTGTGATACAGTGTTGGGTCACAGGTTTGTAGAGTAGCATATGTGAGTTGCGGTTGAGGGGCGAGCACTGTTTTAGGCCTACAGGTGGCATTAGAGGTCGTATCAGGCACGTGGCCGGCCATGGCCTGGGGCTGTGCCGGACCCGACATGTTTACATTCTGTGACCTCGCATGGTGCTCACCTTGGAAAGCATGTGTTCCCTGTTGTTCAGATCTTTGAGGCTTTATTGCTGGTTGTGATGGTGTGATTTCACGTGTGACATTTGCAGTGGTTGTGGCATCTGGTCTGTCTGGTTGCATGCCGACTGAGGGGTTGTGACCTTGGTACTGCAGCTGTTGCTGGTGGGGTACTGGATGTTTCTGTCCTTGTTGTTGGTGAGGCTGATCGGGCTGTCGTGGTGGCGTTTGAATTTTAGGAAGGTGCTGCTGGAAGTCATTTTGAAAATTGCCGTCACCATGTCCTCCTCTGGCTGCAAAATGTGCGCCTCGCCCGACACCCCTGCCGCGTCCACGCTGTGGTCCAATAGGAAGTTTACCGTCTGGACGCGTCTACACATTACGTAACCACAAGCCCTGCTACGGAGAGGAGTACGTCTCTCTGATTGCGTAACCTAGTGCAGTACATGGCTGACTGATTTCATGGTACGAGCATTCGTGCATGGCACTCATTCAGTACCTAAGGAACTACACAATTATAAACTTAATGTTGAGATTATCTATGAAGAACACATTTAGTACATTCGACTAGACCCCAATGCTTATAACAAGTAAAATAATATCCTTAATTACGTTTTTAACGATTGATTTGTACATTTTACTGAAAGGCACTGTAGACAGGTAGATCGATACTAGTTATTTAAATTTAGCACTAAAACTAGCAAATTGCACATTTATAACCCAAATGGTTTCATTGTTTTGTTATCACTTTTCTTTTACAATTGGCTAATGTTATTGCCTATGATTGCGTGCTTTGACAATTTTCTTTTTACTTTGTGATATTCTAGTATTTTATATTGAAAAACAAAATTATTGCCCATTATTTACCATTATTGCCCACTTTGGCTAAAAAGCATTATTGCCCAGCCCGGGTTTTCCCGGGGTGGGAAAATCCGGCCTGGTAATATTGCCAACCCTGCTCAATGGCACTGTAGTCTGGAAGTAGCACTCGTACATACTGAGTATAGACCCATTTTGACAAAGCTGTAGCAAATCCCTCTTTATATTAGTAGAGATTGGCAGACGATCTGCGTAAATTTGACAGCTTGGTAGTTTCTTCAGCTGGCCCACAACACCAGGTGACAATTTGTGACGTGCCTGCCTTGGTGTCAGTTTCACGGCACCGAATTTAGAGGCATCAAATCCATACTCATGAAAAAAATGATCCAAATCACCCTTCACCATCCTGAATTGAACACTATTTTACCACCTGAGAGCACATTCCTCTACATCTATTTTCAAGTTTGGTCCTTTTAAAAGTGATTTGAAATTGATATACGGATTGCCAGTATACGGATTGCAGGTGGTATACCCTGGTTCCTCTGCTCAACAGCTTTGCCAATGCAGCACCCGCATCGGTGCAATCACTGCCAGTGCAGTGTCACTGTCAGTGCAGGCACTGGTGTTGACCGTGGTAGCCATAAACAAACGGCAATAAAGTGTTTGACATTAGCTCTCTCACCTGGGGTGAATGGCGTTACTCTCAGCTATTGTTACTCTGGGGACTATCCAATTGAGGATACCAACAACCTAGACAGTTTCTAAAAAATCTGTAAACCCTGCTTTAATGATAATTATAAAAATGCACTTAAAAAAAGGAAAAAGTCCTTAAACAAATTTTAAAAACCTCAAACTAGACAAAACCTCGACGAATATGATAAGACGATGTAATTACGTCGGGGTCACCAATGATAGGACGATGTAACTTGAGTCGAAGTTCCTAGCCTATTCTAACTTCCGTCGGGGCGACGGTACATAATTTCATAAATAACTTGAGATTGACTCGATGATGGTTCTTGATGCTTTATATAACTTCAACTTCGCTGTGCACTGTCTCAGATGGATCCCGGGATGGTGATGGAATGTTGAACGCGACGGCAGCCTCGTGGCATGTTGAGCGGGGCTAGGGGACATCCGGCTCAGCTCCTCGTCAGGTGCTGACCCCTGGCGAACGAAATGAAGCGGTCCCCACAAATAAAATAAAGATTAAGCTAAGGCTCAGGGCACTATTAGTGAGGCCAATCGTCAATCCTGTCCAGAGAGCCTGGTTCCATTTTTGAAAAAGAGCTCTATTTAACGATTGTTAAGGCATTTTTTAGTAGCTTATATAAAGTATACAACGTTTTTTACACAATTCAGACCTGCAGAATCCAAATCTGCCATATATCATGCCGGATTTTGACTTTTAAGCCCTGAAAATGGCAAAAAACAAAATGGCCGCCATTCGCGTCTGCAACTCAGTTACATTTCCTAGAAAAGGCTAATTCTTTTAAAATATATATTTTCAGACCGAATAAATATCTAAATAAAATTGTAGTAATTAACATATTGTTATAAACATTATAAAACAGCATGTGAAACGTTTTTGTATTTAGTTTATTTGCTTACATATGCAAATTTGTACCGCCATTACATATAAATCAGTAAAAGACGATAATTATAGAACCATTCATAGTATAGTCACAAATAATACTTGTATGTCCACACCCATGTTTTCATGGTCACAGATTATAATTTTAACACTTTCAAAGACCTGGAAAGAATATTGATTATGGAAATTGGTAATTCTGAGGTAGGCCTATCTGGTATTCGACTGTAAGCAAACATGATTGAAAATGATGTATTATCATAGTAAATGATTAACAGCCTTATATGTCCATTTTAGTAGGTCATAGTATACAGATATACACAGTTTAGACCTGCTGAATTCTAATCTGCTCTATACCAGGCTGACTTTTACTGTTGATTTCAAAACGGCCGCCGTCCTCATCTACATACATGAGTTTAGTAATTGTATCTGTTTAAATATGCAAATCCTACCGTCAATACATTGGAATCTATAATTTAAGTTGGTAGCTGTGATTGCGATTGTAATTTATGATTGTTTATAGCAAATTATTACTTTGTACTTATGTATGTCCAATGTCAGTAGTACAGCAAAACAAAGAAATTGCAGCATATTTCAAACTTTATTGTCCAAAAAACATTATTAGTCTGATTTTTTAACATCCACCAACGTAGAAAGTTTTTTATCTTTAATCCAGCAACACAATGTCATAGGAACAATCAACAATCAAGTAAATATGGCAAGCAAAGTAAATATAATGATATTCGGTGTGCAGTTGGATTATTTTAATCCACAAGCACTTCTAGATATTCATACCTGAACATTTGCAAATATCTGTGCACTTCAGTTGTGCTTTTTTGCAACCACACCTCATAGATGCACATTGTGTGGTGCACCCACATGATAATAACTCCATGAATGACTATGGCACTGGTGGCAATGGAAGTATATACACTACAGGTGTCTATCCTAGAGATGTTGGATCTGGAAGAAGTGGACGAAGGTTTATAGCTTGTAGCCATACTTACGATTGGTAATGTGCTCTCTTGGCGTGAAAACTGAAAGCGTTACTAGTAGGTGGCAATAGCTCAGGTCTGGTACTTTTTTTTGAACAAATGGGCCCTAGCCATATCAAGTGTGGTCACATCAGAAACTTTATATACTTTGCATATGAATAATTCTGCATTTTCAATTGCTACATCAGTAAGTGGTTCCTGTCCAAGACCAGATAGTAGCTCGCTATACTAGTCTTGTAAAATACATCCAGAGTCGTTTTCCTTGTAAAATACATCCAGAGTCGTTTTCTTTCCATGACCATACATAACGGAAGTTGTATTAGAGCCTGTCAGAGCTTGATACGGTAAAAGCAATTTCCTGGTTTGGGGCTCTAAACCACGTGCCATGGTAATCTGTCTGATGGGAATACACATTGGTATTTTATGTGTTCCTGCTTTGATCCAAATATTTGGTGATTTTATACTATCTACGTGAGCTAAAAGCAGAAGTAGTACATCAGTATCGCGAGCAGATACTACTAGCATTTCTGACTCAGATGATGCGCAGTGTATTATTATACGGGTGTCACCCTCTTTATGAACACATTTCGGTTGTGCAATGTCGACTGAGGAGTCATTGCATTTAAAATCTCCTTCAAGCAGGAATCCACCCCCAACTACTACAATCTTATCTACTGGAGCTCGCTGGATAATCTCCTCGAACAAAAATAAGGCTAGATCAGCCTAAATATTGTCTGGACCAGAAAAAAAACCTTGCCAATCATGAGGTGAAGGAACATCTTTTGTCTGGACATTCCTGCGTATGGGTGCACCACGGCTCCTTCTATTTCTAGTACCTGATTTAATAGATAGCTTATTGTATCTGCAAATACTACATCTATGCGATTGTAATATCTACCTGATGCATAAATGTAATTGACAAATATATCTGCTAAATCACCAAAAGATGATGCATTCTGTAATTTACTCAAGGTAACCACAAGAGCTTGACCATCAATAATTAGGGTTGATTGCTCAGAAATTTGTAATCGTTCTGGACAATTCACAGTTTTGGTAAGTGCGGCTGTCACTCTCTCATCCATCTCAGACAAGGATAGCGGCACAGGAAGAAGGCCATGACTGAGAATTTCAGGTAAGTCTACTTTTCGATCAGCCTCTAATGCAATGACAAGTCGCTGAAGGGTGGATCTATCTGCTTTTATTGTATGGTCCTTTGAAGAACATTGTTTTTGTACTTTATAAAGACTACCAAACGTAAGTGCTTTGCATTTCTATTGTGTTACAGGGCATTCTATCTACATTGAATACACAAAACCTTGTCTTGTCTGAATTTGATTCTTTGTGCGATAAGCCTTCATCAAGGGACATACCATATAGCAACCTTGTATTGATGGCTATTTCAAGACGGAGATTGAAAGAAAGTGCCCATCGGCTAAGAGCAGTAATCGTCTTTGTTATTCCGACGATACCTCCCCCTCTTTTGCCTGTATCATTGAGCCACTCTTGGGCCTGATCAGGATCAACTTGGTTATATTTGGTTTTCCCTATTTTGACTACAAAATCTCCATCTTGAAAGTATCTGTATTTCATCTGGTAACTGATTCATATCAGCCAAATAAATTATATAACTCCTTGCATAATTCGTATGATCATACCTATGAAAATACGGTAGCATGGAACGGAATGCAAGCAAATGCAGGTCCCAAATTCCATCTTTTTGAGATCAGATGAACATCAACAACACTTTTACCATCTGAAGATAATCCGACCAAAACATAAAACTGGGATCTGAGCGATGACTGTTGACAAAATGTGATAATATGTTGCAGAATTTATCTTCTGAGAGAACCCTAATACACTCTAATACACTGCAGGAGTTAGCGCATTACGCACGACTCCCAACTAAATAGTTCAGCTTTGGTCACTGTGTGGCGTGTTGCAATTGAAAAGAGTGTAGCAGGACTCCCAACAAAATTGTTCAGCTTTTGGTCACTGTGTCGCGTGTTGTTATTGGAAAGGGTGTATAAGATCATCATAATCTTCTGCATTTTCTAAGCTATTTTTCATATCAGTGTCTTCATTTTGAATGAAGTTTAAAAGTTGTGGTAGGAATATCTGCCACAGGGCATGTGAAGTAATCTTATGTGCACGAACAGCTTTTGAAAAATCTTTCCCAACCATTACATTTTCAGCCAGGATGTCGCACCCAGTTGTGTGTGGCTGGTTCTGGGCACTTTGACACCAGAATTTTTATTGCCAGAAAGTCACTTGTATCGTTTTGGGGGGAATAACAGAACTCCTTCTTCTTTCTAGCGCCAATCACATTTTTAATGAGCTTAACCACCAGCCAAGATGATGGCACAACGAAAATGGAATCAGGTCACTCCTCTACAAAGTCAAAAATCATCCACCCTTTCTGTAACTCCTGCCCCATCAAGTTGATCTCTGTCCACACTTCGAGAAGCCCTGTTGACTGCATATGTTGACCTAATATTTTCAAGAAGTTCATTATGGTATGAAACCCCCCCCCCCCCCCCAAGGCGAACAATAAGGAACTCCTGATATTCAGCGGTAGACCACTTGAGTATCATTAGCTTACAATATAAAAACTTCGTCTACTCTGAGGACCACATAATATGTCTGCCCTAATTTATCAGCCACAAATCTGCACCTCTCAACAACAGTGTTGAGTGTATCTACATCATGTGCTGGAGCTAAGATGAGAGGCATATGACCAACTGTTGTTTCTGTAGGATTCACATCAGAATGTTCTTGGTTGAACTGGCTCTACCCAATACGTGGTGTATCTGAAGTAGAGCGTTTACAGATGCATTGTTACTGTTATCAAGAAACCACTCAGATTTCACCGTTTCCTTAAATACTGGTTCAGCAGAACAATAATCTGTTTTAGCCATAACGAATAAGCTAAGAATATCAGGTACCTTGAGTGTCTTATCTTGTGAAACCTTTCAACCTGCAATGATTCCGTGACTTTTTGGGGGGGTCCCCTTTGCCAGGCTGCCATTTGCGTGGCATGAAAAGTGTTTTTACCATCCAAACTGGAATCCAGAATATCTGGAATGTCTGCTGTAAAGTGGACAAATTTATTTGGAATCAGATTTATCGGTAGTACACCACCACTTTCAGGATTTTTCGATTTTAACGTAACTTAGACCAATGTGGTGTCCATCTGCAATATAGTCTTGTAGCTTATTATAGGGCCAGCCTTATGAAAAAGTTGGACAAGCTGTTTAGATCGTGTAGCTTGGTAAAGGGAACATCCCAAACCCTAGTGTTTAGGGGTCCACTTTTTACCTCCGGATACACCATAGACGATATCTTGTGCAACACTCAAACTTTCATTTTTAACTATATTGGTTTCATCCTTATCTTTTTCCTGATCTTTGTCACTTGAAAAATCTTTATCTAAAATGACTTCCCCACCATAAAGTATTGTGAGGACCGTACGTAAACTTTCTGGCACACATGTTGACGCATCTGCTTTGATACGTTCATCCCATTATATGAATCATGTTTCATTATATCTGCCCTCAAATTTAGTGCCACGTGCACCATAGACATAAATATGTCATTATTTGCATGATACTTAGGGATTTTTCACATGCATCCTCAGGTTGTTGGAGAATATTAGCGATCGGGATGTGTGAAAAACAGTATGACAGTATGTTTGTCATCGTTTGCAGATCTGAGTAGGACATGGAATTCATATTGTTCTTAAACAGATGAGTTCAAGTTATCTTTAAAAGAAGCCTTCCTACTGATAAATGAATGCGAAATATCCTCACCAATTTCTTCAGCTATGGCACAATACCTGCTGAATATCTCATCCAATTCTAATATACCTTCTTTCTTAGCTGCTTACTTGTCCAAATTCATCACAAAGAAACATCATGACAGCATCTTTAGTCTCATTGTTACCACAGGTTGTAGACACCTTCCTGAAAAATGATGTATGACAGGACAAATTATACTTTGCCTCTGCTGCAATTAAATCGTGACACCCAGCCAAAGATTTACCAAGCGACCTATCAAACTTGGCTGCCTCCATTATTTTGCTGTTGGTATTAAAAGATGCCACATAAAACAAACAATTTTTTAAAACTTTTTGGCAACATATGCACATTGACCATTGAAAAAGTGTTGAGGAACTAAGAAGAATCTGTGAAAATGTACCTACACTAGTAACTGTCACTGTGGGTAAAACCGTTTCTAGGCGATTAATTTTATTTGTTATCAGTGAAACTGGAAATACGAGTTTTGTGCCAAGTTAGTGATTGACCTGAATCAATGCCATTCAAAACTCTGTCAATAATATCTCTATTTTTTTCGCATCATGCAATTTATGTCTTTCAGTAGCTTTCTCTTGCAACGTGTTAATGCCTTGTTCACCAGCTGTAATAAGTTTGTCTTTCTTCACACTTTGACATATAATAGGCCTACACATTACATATGCAACGTCTGAAGATCTTTTTAGCTTAGCCACAGGCTGCATGATTTCACGGAAAAAAATATTCTAGTCTATCACCACCACCTCAAAGCATGCTACATCAGGCTATGTTCTGTTAGTTACGGTTGTGTGCAGTGCTTTAAACTACGTCTACAACACATAACAGCGACATTTAGCTGTATTGACAAAAGCAAGATGACATAGGATTTTAGAAAATTTATGCATCCAAAATTGTTCATTGACTAAGAAAATATTGGTATAGACATTTCATTCATCCCGCTATTATTAGTGGTTGAGTAGTTATAATGATCTATATAATTTACGCTAATGGCGGCCAAAATTTGCATATTTAATAGAAAATTAACATATCCGAAAATACTACGTCTTTCTTAGATAATTTTTATGTTAATAAATTGATAATTATGTTTGGACCTTTTGGTCCAAATATATTAAGTTTTGTATGGATCTCGACACTTTTATTATTCTATGTCCAGGCCTATTTCTCTCTGAGTTTTTATCCAATCGATTTTCTGGATCACTATGTGGATCAACGTCGGTCTAATTATTTACATGTCGGCAGAAGCCCATGAATGAATTTTGATTATTAAATAGGGGCCCTTTGTCAGAGGCGACACGCCCGACCCTTCTAGCACCCTCTACATTTAATCAATTAAAATACAGAGGCCTATATCCAATAATGTTTCAATGTGGGGCCAGCGTCGCAGAGAGTTGCTCAGCATTGAGCCAACATTTTAACATTGAACTAGCATTTGTAATTGCATCAAACACGAAACGTCGACGCAATGTGGTTTTAATGTTTTGCCAGCGTCACAGGCAGCGATACAGCATTAAACCAACAAAGAAGGCAGAATCCAGTAATCTAAAATTCCAATCAATCTCTCATAAATAACGTAACAATATTTAAAATGGTCGCAAAAAACGCACAAAACGTAGTCGAAACATTATTGTTACTTGAAAAGTCACAATTCATCTCTATTGTATCTTAGTACTCCATAAAAAATACAGTTTTTTCTTGCGTAGATGGCGGCCATTTTTTTTCAATTCAGGGCTTAAAAGTAAAAATCCAGCTTGGTATACAGCGGATTCGGATTCAGCAGGTCAGAATTGTGTAAAAACAGTGATCTAAAATAAGCTACTAAAAATGCCTTAACAATTTCAATTTGATGAAAATGGAACCAGACTATATCTTCACACCTAATCATAATACATCAGTCAAACAAACATGGTAAATTCTACGCAAAATCAGTGGCAAGAAGAAAGAAAAGAGTATCAAGTACCTTTTCACTGACTCTGACACAATAACAGATAAAACAGATTGCCGACACAATGGAAACATTATTCGCTGCTAATTTGACATGTTTAAGTCATAATCGCACTATTATCACCCTCACGTCATCATCTGTACATCATTCATCTCATCAATGGACTGCGCTGTTTTTATCGTATTATAATGTCACTCAAATGACCATTAGTGCCGAAAAGTGACGTAAAGCAATAATTTACTACCACTACGCAACATTATCAAGAACAATTCCAAAAGATTAGGGACAGGGTTAAGAAATAATAATTGGACTGTGAGACAGACAATGGCACAAAAGTACAATGTTTCCTTTTCAAAACAAGAATTTGTTAAATCTATTGCTAGTAGTAGTACTTTTCGCCCCCATCAGGGGAAGGTCATTGGGATCTGGTCCATGCTGTCATGCATGATACGGAAGGCAATTACTAGTCTGATATGAGTACAGCAATTATTCAAGGTAAGCTGCAGCCTCCTCGTGTCTGGTCATAATATTCGGGCGGATTGCCAGCGGCGTACCCTGGGGCGCTAGCTGCAAAATATACACAGATCATGGCAGGGATTGTCTACAATATCGCCGCGGCATGCGAAGATAAAGACTCATACGTGATAGACCCATTAAAGAATCATCCAACTGCAAAATGGGCATGCGTGGGACAGTCAAATGTAGGTCAACAGTAGCCTATTAAGTACAGGTTGACGGCATTAATATCAGAGACTGAACTGATTACAAGATACTACTCAAACGATACATTGATCCAATGCTGTTTTAATGTTAGTCCAACATTAAACCAACATTTGGTGAGTGTGCCGTGTTTGCTGGGAGAGCTCTCACTGTCAATATGCTTGAGGCTCAACTGTTTCTAGACCCCCATGGTAACACAACCATTTGTGTTTCAACACAAAGCCCACATGAGAGAATTGGGGAATTGTTTGCTCATAGATGTCGCTCAAGTATATAGACTTTATAGGATTTGGGAACTTGCTCTTAATGCGGCGATTGGTATGAGACACATATAGTATTTTTATCTTGGCTGATAACTGTGGATGTGGGGTGATATGTCATTGTGGAATGTCCAGGGGCCACTGTTGCATTATTGGGACCCCATGTCCCGCATATTTTGACAGTTGACTATACCTTTAAAACCCTTTAGACGTGTATGACGATGTTGAACTGATAGAAAGATACCTATTCCCAAAGAGATACATTTATCAATTCGCTGATATGTTACAATCCGACTTGGAACATAACACTGTCAAAATAGAGCTCTACAACCCATACAGAAGCTGCTGGTGACACTTCGTTATTATGCGACTGGCTGCTATCACAGCTTCTTGTGTGACATAATCAATGTACGTAGAACTACTGCATGCCGGGCAATACAGGGGGTATCAGTTGCGTTGGAAAGAAGATTAGAACAATATGTTTATTTGCACACCAATGACGAGAATGTGGCTGCGATGAAGAACAAATTTGAAGTGAGTTAACTTAAAATATGATAGCACATTGAAACATTATGTTTTGTAATATGCCTATTATTCTAAAAAGAACACTGTTAAATTTATATCCAATGGCCAATTTTTACCAGTAGAAGCTACACTTCATTTAATATTGTAGGCATATATTATACTATGTATATATGTAAAAGTCATATTTCGTTGGAGGGTGCATTTTTTTCTAATAAATACATGTTGGCAATGTCAGTTATTTATCAACTGGCAATTTCTGGATTTACGGATGTTATCGGTTGCATAGATGTTACCCATTTTCGTAGCAAGAACACAAATGATTATGAGGGGGAGTATGTGAACAGAAAGGGATTTCACTCCTTGAACATACAACTAGTATGTGACGGGGATTTAACGATTGTCAATTGTGTGATACGATGGCCAGGGGCAACTTATGATAGCCGCATGTTCTCCGAGAGTCCCATCTATAATCAATTTGCAGAATCAAATGGTGAGTGACAGCCTGCGTATTGGGGACAGCGGCTACCCCCAGAAGCACTATCTAATGACCCACTCTCTAGGGACTCAGAATGCTGCGATAGAGATATATAATCATGCACAGTGTACTACCCGCAATGCCATTGCAGTAATAGTGTTACATTAACGTTTGCATCAGCAAAAGACGGTCACTACCTGAAATGTTGGAAGACATCCCGGTAGAAGGTAATGATTCAATACAAGGTGGAAATGTTGCAGTAGGGAAATGCCCGTGGGAAAGCGAAACGGTTACAGATGAGCATGATGAGATTGTATAAACTTATTTTTGTTTTAACTGTAACTGCAGATAATATTTGAAAGTAGGTTTTTAGTGTAGCCGACAAACAACACTTGACCAAATTTACGTTTTATTTTTTTGGAACTAACCTTGTTTTGTTTGATGTCTTCACAATTCAACAGTGTTCAATAGAACAAACTATGTATGTGAAAATCAGTCCATGCAATCTGTTGTTATACACTCGCTATTAAAAAGTGAACAAACATATATTGTTGTTTACAACCAAACAAATGGACGTATGATTATTTTTTACAAAATCGAATTGTTAAATATGTGTTACTCAAGACACTCAAAACGTAAACAACACGATTTACCAACTCAGTTTATATTAAAATCAAGAATGTCCATTCGGCTTTTAACATTAGGCCTATAGTTAACTACAATTACAAACAACTATAATAGAGCTTATTCGATAATATGCTTCAGTTCAGCAGTGTCAATCAAAATAAAATAATTAACGGTCCAGATTATACAATAAAGCTCTTGTGTGTTTCGGTAGGAGAGCTTGTAAACGAATCATTCAACCGTGACTGGGTCATAAACTGAGGGAGTAACAGTCTCTGTATCCCCCCCCCCCTTGATGGCGAAGGCCTTATCAACCAAACGGCTAAACTCATCCGACATGTTTTTAGGATTATCATCACTTTTTAATTTGTCTCATAGTTGTATTACATTTATAACCAGCTCTTCAATGGGTTCATGACAAAACTAGGGGCGAGACATAATAGACTACCATGCATTTGCATATCAAAAATAGGTGAGCATGTCGTAGACTTACTTCAAAGACATGAATGACTGAAAATTCGGTATCTTGATAAAATTCTTGGAATACATGGCTCCTGTCTTTTTCAGGATCATCAATAATATTGATTTTTTTTTCAAGCTTTACAGGGGTACTGGGATGATTGCTAGTAGTAGTACTTTTTGCCCCCATCCGGGGAGGGTCATTAGGGATCTGTTCCGTCAGTTCCATGTTGTATGGCATGGTACGGAAGCACTAATCTACAGCAATCATCCAAGGGAAGCTGCAGCCTCCTTGTATCTGGCCATATTCTTTGGGGCGGATTTCCAGTGGCGTACCTTGGTTCCTCCGCTCAACCACGGTGCTAATGCAGCTCTCGCATCAGTGCTTGCGCTGGTGTAGGCTGTGGTAGCCTTAAATAACCGGCAATGGCGTGTTTGACATTAGGTCTCTCACGTGGGATAAATGTAGTTACCCAGAGGGAGTTATCGTTCCTATTGTTACTCTGGGGACTAGCCGACCCAAGGATAGCGGAGCTGCGCAAAATGCCACGGAGTTTGAGCATTAAATTGCACAGCGAAACCCAAGTCTCAGGCCGTCTGGGCATGTCTGGGGGTAGATCCCCTAGCCTCAGACATGCCCATCGGGTGAGCGAAGGAAAACTCTCTCAATAACCCACCATGCACTATCATCCCCACCCTCACATCATCTGTACATCATTTATCTCGTCAATTGACTACAACGTTTTTATCGTATTACAATGTCACATAAAAGACCTTTGTGCCGAAAAGTGACGTAAAGCCGTGATTTACTACTACTTCAAGCTTTACAATTTCTAATCGTAGCTTTTGTTTCTAACACCACCTTCTCTGTTTCAATAATTAATAGTCGCCTGTGTAATTCTTCTCTGCTTAGGCTGTCTGTATCATTATTTGTCAATTTCTGTCGCTTTCTCCTGGCAAAGTTGCCTGAAAAATAATAAGAAATACGATATAATTTCAATAATACAGTGGCGTGTACATGAAGATGGGTGTCCGTATCCCTCCTATAAGCGAATTTGGCCATGCAAAGTGACTAAGCTCGTATCCCTTGTAATAGAAATTACAGGTTACATTTTAATCTCCCACTCCACATGGCGTCATCCAAGGGCAGCTGCAGCCTCCACGTATCTGGCCATAATCTTTGGGCGAATTGCCAGTGGCGTACCCTGGCTCCCCGCTCAACAGATGAGCCAATGCACCACCCGCATCAGTGCTGGCGCTGGTGTAGGCCCTGGTAGCCTTAAATGACCGGCAATAGCGTGTTTGACATTAGGTTTCTCACTTGTGATGAATGGAGTTACCCAGAGGGAGTTATCCTTCCTTTTGTTACTCTGGGGACTATCAGACCCGAGGATAGCGGAGCTGCGCGAAATGCCACGGAGTTTCAGCATTAAATTGCACAGCGATACCCAAGTCCCTGGCCGTCTGGGCATGTCTGGGGGTAGATCCCCTAGACATGCCCAGAACCCCTTATTGGGCGAGCTAAGGCAAACACTCTCAATAACCCATCATGCCCTATCACCCTCACTAGAGATCTCCGCAGGCCTCTAAATCATGCCCGCACCCGGCCCCGTGGGCCTCCGCGCTTGACTGAACCCGCACATGAATTTATACTCTGTATCCGCACCCGCCCCACACAAGTTGTACCCGCCCCGTACCCGCACAAGTTGAACCCGCGAGTTGAACGTCCACAGGAATGGGGACCGGCGCAATGTAAATATTATGATACAGTGAAACATAGCTTAACGATCCAGCTGCTTTAACATTTATGTTATATGGTATCATTTTCAACCTGCACGTGTTTGATTTTTTGATTTTTTTTGTCTGTCTCGTCTAGCGCCAAACCCTAATATCTCAAGTTGTTGCTGATGACAAGATTCTCCATCATGATCTTCCACTGGTAGTTTGCCGATCAGTATAAAGAGATTTTGGTTGCTTCGGACCTCTTCTTGTGGCTGGACGTTTACCTGTGACAAAAGGGTTTTCCACGTATGCTTGATTTCTTCTGTCGTTCTTGTGTTCACGTTTTTGTCATTTACCTCATCAAGGATTCTTCTCCGAATTGCTTGTTTAGCATTATTGGTAATAGCGGGGGAGGAACCTCTAAGAATCGTGCACTTGGTGATACTTTTTTGAAACTTGGCATGCTGTTAGGACAGACCATGAGGTCTTCAAAAACCACCGGCTACAAGTTGGCGCATGCGCCTGGCGGCCCGTAGAGATGAAATTCAAAATGGCCGCCGATCCACATAAAATACCCCATAACTCAGCTTCTACTGATCGCATATTCAAGTGTAATACCACTTTTCAGATGTTTCTAAGTGCGGAAAATTCATTTTTTACGTTTATTTTTATGTCAAGGTAAATTTGTAGGTCATAAAGATCACATCGTTGTTATTTATATTCCGAAAAGGTTAACTTCTTTCAATTACATGCTTGAAACAATGTTGCTAATGAGCTATTACATCGCACAAAGCAGAAAGTATATCCATCTCAATACTCCAAAGACGAATTACCAGACAAATTTGCCTCTTTCTTCCACAATCAAATTAAAAAAATACATGCATCTCTAGCTGGTACGGGACATCCAAGTAAACAGCAGCTCAAGGAACAAGACCTACCAGCTAATCTGTTTACATTACTGCCAGCAAATGAGGAAGAAATTAAGAAACTCTGTAAGATTTTTCAAGCCAAAAATTTGCGATCTTGACCCAGTACCAACGGACCTACTGGGACATTGTGAGACACTGATAATACCAACACTTACTGATATAGTCAACAAGTCTCTTACCTGTGGTATGCCATCTAAGATGAAGCAGGCAATAGTACACCATTAATCGAAAAAATCTACTTTAGACAGTGATGAATTAAAGAACTATCGACCTGTGTCAAACCTCTCTTTTGTGTCTAAGTTGACTGAGAAAGTAGTGGTTGTCCGCCTGATTGCGCATCTGCAGCGCAACAATTACCTTCAGGAGCCTTTACAATCAGCCTACAAGCAGTACTGCAGCATCGAAAGTTCAAAACGACATCCTGCAAATTCTCGACAAACGCAAAGGAGCAGCACTCCTTCTCCTCGACCTGAGTCCTGCCTTTGACACCATCGACCATGGCATCCTGCTTCGCACTCTACAACATGAGAGCGGCATTACGGGAAAGTGTCTGAGATGGATACAGTGCTATCTCAAGGACAGGAGTCAAGCTGTTCGAATATAACAGTCGAATGACACTCCGCTGACATGTGGGGTCCCCCCAAGGCTCTGTTCTGGGACCTCTCCTGTTTTCCATATACACTATCCCACTGGCCTGTATCACAGCCTGTCATATCATCTGTATGCTGATGATACACAACTCTACATAGAGCTCTGTCTTGACAAAAACACTCTGCATACAGCGGATATTAACAGTGTGCGTGTGAGTGGAGCGGTGTGTGGCTGATATCAGGGAGTGGAGGAAGAATAATATGCCGATGTTTAATGACGACAACACAGAGCTACTCTTATTCCATCCTAAAAGTGCAGACTCTGTTGATCTCCTTCAGGGTGTGACCGTAGGAAGCAGCAGCATACCACCATCTAAGACTGCAAAGAACTTGTGTGTGATATTTGATACCACCATTTCACCCAACAAACATATTGCGGGCATGTCACGAGCAGTTTACTACCATCTTCGTGCCACAGGTCGCATTAATCCTGTGTCTAGAGGACAGTGTCATCTCAATCATCTCACCATCCTCAGGAGGTTCTCCTTGCCCAGTTTAGCCTACAAGTGCACAAAGGTGGCCTAAAGCCCGATTCATTTCATTTCCTTGATCGCCAGAGCACTAAGCAGCTTGTACATGCCCTTGTGATATCACGTCTCGATGCTTGCATCAGTCTTTTGTATGATCTGCCAGATACTCTACTAAAAACAACTGCAGCATGTACAGAATGCATGTGCCAGGATGGTCATGAAGTGCTCCAAACGCGACCACATTACACCATTATTGAAGGTGCTCCACTGGCTACCTGTACACGCTCGCTTTGATTATAAGGTCATCGTTCTGATATTTAAATGCCTCAACAACCTGGCTCATTATTATTTGGCAGACTTATTAACACATTATCGTCCAGCACGAAGTCTCCGCTCAGCTGACAAAAGACTGCTCGCTGTACCTCCTCCTGGTAAGAAACACTGCACAGGTTATTCGCCTATGTTGCCCCTCTATTGTGGAACAAGCTTCCAGAAAGAATACGACTGATAGATAGTACTTCGCATTTTAAAACAGCTTTGAAAACATTGTATTTTACCAGAGAATTTAATTAATTTATTAATCTTTACTTGTATATTGAACTTTTACATGGCGTTTTTAACTTTTACAATTATATCTAACTTATAATATTTTTATTTTCAATCGGTATTATCCACCCTGATTATGATTTAAAATATGTTTTACTTAACTTTTGCGTAACTTCATTAATTTATATTTTCATTTTTATTATGTACAGCGATCCAGAACACCCTTTGGATGGACCGCTATATAAATGTCTGAATTATAATAATAATAATAATAATAATATTAGTCCTTGGGCTACATGGGTTGGTCGGACCAGGTCGGTAGCATTCATTGCCGAGACAATGTAAGACCTCATTATAGAGCGCACATTCGTGAAGCGAGCACATGATGAGATGGAAGCTTCTGGTCCCAAGATTAGCCCCAAGAAAACATGGAAAAGTTTTAAATCAAACTCTAATAAAAGGCGTCCACAATGTGTTTACTGCTTCATGTACCAGGAGGATAACAGCGAGTATAGCAATGTCTAACGATCACAAAATGAAAGATATGGCAAAAGAAGCTCAAAGCTGGGTTGTTTATGCTCGGATCAAAGAAGCATTTGATGCAACTGTTGCTGATCTCTACTACCATCAGACGTGCTACTTAAAACTCTCAAATGAAGCTCGGGATGCCAAATCTAAAAAGTCAAAGAAGACTAAATCTCAAACTTTACCATACGATGACCTTGTTGTGGCTGAGTTCATTGCATTTATTCAATGCAATGAAAGTGTGATGAAACTAACATACCACAGGCAGCTCTATAGTCAACGACTAAAACAAGTTACATCTGATGGTTAACAGTAGAAATACATCCTACTAGACTTAAAGAACAAATATTGCTAAAATTAGGTGACGAATGGCAAGCGTTCACTAAAGGCTGCTCTCAACTAAAACAAAAACAGGTGATTTATTGTCAGAAGCTATGTCCCAGGATCTCTCTGAAGTAGAAGCGAAAAAGATAGTTGAAGTTTGGATTCTCTTGCCAAAGCACATACTGTTATCTCAAGCCACCTTTAAAGGATCATTCTCTGCTCAATGTTCAAGTGAGCCAGTACCCAACTCCCTTTTGACGTTTCTACGCCTCATGCTTGAGGGTCCAACGAGTATCCAAAATCATGGCGACAAGTGGCAAAGTGGCGATAAGTGGCAAAGAGATTCAAAGATGAGGGTGTGTTAGTACCTACAAATTGCAAACGTGGTGTGTTCTCAACAGTGACTACAGATAGCATTGCTGTCTCCGGTAGGACTGATATGCTCGGGACATCAATCACGCTGATTGGCCATCTCAATAAAGACAATAAAGGCACTGAGCATTTGCCACTGACTTTGAATGTTTCTGAAGACACGCCAATAGAACTATCTGATGAGTTTGCAGTGGTCCCTTTTGTTGAAGAGCTCGGTGGAGATATACGTTTGTCATCTGTTCGAGAAGGTGGTGGACGACCTCTTAAAAATTCACATGCAGCTGTGGAGGAACAAGCATGGTTGAAGCATATCTTGGACATCAAAATGAATGACAAGGTGGATGAAACATGGGGGCTAGATGAGGTGCCAGTCGCGTTTGCAGACTACTTTTCAAAGAACCAGGAGCACGAAGATGTCAAGCCCCGAGCAGTTATAGGAGTATTCCATGTATTCACTGAAGAAAAGGCAGACACCCTAAGTATGCAGAAACACGCTATGTGTATTGCCAAGAGAGCCATTGACTTTGTAAATCCTGGGCAAACACCTATTATTGAAGGTGATTGCCCCTTGTATGCCCGCCAGAAAAAATGTCAGTTGCTTTTTCTGGAGGACCTGGGTGAGCAAAGCATGGTTTGCAGGATCGGTTTTCTGCATCTGGAGATGTGCGCTCAAGAAGCTGGAGGAAAGTCGATGAGCAGTTCAGGCTGGGAGCAAATGTTCCACCTACAAAATATATTCACACCTGGAGTTGCAGCATGTCTTCTCGGTGGTAAACATGTGAAAAGGACGCGTCAAGCATATCTTATCACTTTGGCTTGGCTTGAAATACAAAAACGAAATGCATATGAAAAGTACTGTCAACAACCTGGACCGCAGGAGTCATTGGCAGTGTGGGAGCAACGGCTTTTTTCAAAATCTCCAACTGCCTGTTATTGTGGTAAAATAGTTCGGGATTTTCTCTTGACAAACTGTTGTTTCATCCGGAGCCAATGTCTTGGTAACTGGCTTGATTTTTGAGGGATTTGACTCAATTTTCTCATCGTCATCCTGATGTCCATGCCAAATTCATGGAGGGTCACTTTGTAATCCAGCGAAGTGACAAAAAGTTCAGTCTCATGGGCCTGGACCAAAGCCAAGAACACAGCATCAAGCTTCTAAAAGAAGACAGTGGCCCCAAAGGTCTTTACAGCCACGCTGAAGATAAAGCTGTGATTGAACTGTCCAAGGCAGAATTATTGATAAGTTTGAATATGCAAGCATCCATACAGCGCAATCAAACAATATTGAACATCCAGAAAGCTCCGTTTCTGAACAACAAAAGTTCATCAAGCAGCTGCAATGTCTCCTGGAGCTTGTGGATCAGGTTATCATCATCAACCCATATGCAGAAACAGGCGTTTGCGTCATGCTGTCATACATGGACACAGAAAAGCATGCCTCCGAACAGTGAATTCGGATGTAGTAGTATTGTCTGTTCACATCTTCACAACATTGCAAAATTGGGACCCTAGTGAGTTGTGGATTGGATACGGAAGTGGTAAGTCATATACAGATATCCAAGTCCATGACATATCTTTACAGCTTGGACATGATAAGCAGAAGGCTCTGCTATTCTTTCACGCATTTACTGGCTGTGATGTGACGTCTAATATGTTGGGTATAGGGAAACAGTCAGGATGGAATGCTTGGATGAACTTTCCTGAATTAACTGACATGATGATCAGCTTAACTGAAAATCCACAAGAACTGACAGAGGATTCTCTCCACATGCAACGCATTGAAAAACTCCAGTACTTATGTACACCAAAAACTGTTCTTCTGTCACTGCAAATGCAGCACGAAGGCACATGTTTACTCATAATCTCAGATCTCTAGAAAACATTCCACCAACAAAAGCGGCCTTATACATGTGAAAAGGGCCATACTTGTGTCCTCTTTTGTCTGGCATCGAGCATTTAATTGGACAAACAACTGTGTCTGCCAGATCCTGCATAGTATGGTTGGGGAAGCAATTGTTGCCTTAAGACATGGGTCCCATATTGGACAGATTTGGGAGATGCTAGTGCTGCATGTGCACTCATGCTGCACTGTAATTGTACCAAGGCCTGCAAGGGAAACTGCAAATGCTTTAAAGGTGGCTTGAGATGCGCACCGTTGTGTAAATGTGAAGGTGGTTGCTGCAATAATTGAATGATTAATTAGATTAAACAGACAATAACATACAATGTGTCAGTCTTGGATATAATTAAACAACCTTGATAATACTGTGTTCTGTTATATATGGAATAGTTTCCAAATTTGGATGACCGAAAATAAATTTACACGTAAATATCGCATTATTTATTTAGAAAGTATACACAAATTCTACTTCTATCACCTTTAGACACAAATACATGTGAGATATGAATTCCACGGACATTAGAAAAATTGTATTATACTTCAATATGTCATTATTAGAAGCTGCCTTATGGATGTTTTTGTCGACTGGCGACCATTTTGAATTTCGCATGCCCAAGCCACCAGGCGCATGCACCATTTTGTAGCCAGTGTTTTTTGAAAATCTCATGGTCTGTCCTAACACCATGCAAATTTCAAAAAAGTATCACCAAGTGCACGATTCGTGTGCCTTATGACAACTTCCTCCCCCGCTATAATACTACTTGTTAGTTTGCTATTTACGATGGCTTTATGCTCACTGAACAGTGATATGAGTGTCTCATTAATTTCATTGTCACTGAAATTCCTCTTTTTTTCTTTTTCGGTTACCTTCCATTGTGCCGTAGTCTAATTAACTCATTTACCTCCACTCACAGTCTCCACCCACTATGTGATGGAAACTTATTGTTTTAGTGCTGTCTATTATTATTATTATTATTATTATTATTATTATTATTATTATTATTATTACAAGTTGATGCCTATGGATTATCCACGCTAGTGTAAATCAACTATATAAATTAAGTTAAAGAATATAATAAGTATGTGGCCATATGTCTATGTTCAGAAGTTTCTATGTTCTGAAGGGTATATGTTATGAAGGTTATATGGTTATTCTATCAGATAGCAATTAAAGTTAACATATTACTCTTAGCACGTAACCCGGTGACGCGAAAAAAACAGCACATGTTTAAAATCATAGGATAGATTTATGCACAACTGGACTAACCCACACGTTTGTTTCGTCCATCGGCCCTATAGTTCTTGTGATCTCACCTAAGCTATAAAAATTACCCGTATTTTACTGAAGCCGTTCCACAGCTAGATCTACAGAAGATTTAGAGAAAATGTATTAAATTATGTTCAATATTGTATTTTTCTAAACATTTGTTGAATTGACAATAAATGTGGTTTGGTCCACTTGTGCATAAATCGAAGTCTTAAAATTGCTTTTTGCACAACTGGACCAACCCACACCTTGGTTTTTCCCTTTGTCATTGCAGTCCCCGTGATAATAAAAAAGTATACGTACTTGTATTATATAAATTTCAGAATAGATCTACATAACATGTTGAGAGTCTGTAATGTGGTTTTTATTGTAAATTTCCCACATATATTTGTATTTGTTTAATTTACAATACATGTGGGTTGGTCCAGATGTGTATAAAGACGTCCACTTCTACAACCCTGTTTTCACCAAGTAGCCATTCAAAAGTGTTTCCGGTGACGTCACTGCGTTTCACATAATTGCCACTGATGAATTGATAATAATAATTATTTGTAGGAAAACATCAGTGGAGATTTTTTTGGGTGTATCAGTGTTATTTTTCTAATGACCACTGATCTGATTATCATAATAATCACTGACAATATTTACTCATTTTAGTACAGTTCGATTGCTGGCAGGATAAGCAAAAATAAGTCGACATTCGTTTGATAAAAAATCTTTAACAAAAAAAATATTGTTAGCTTCAATGAATGAAAATAGTCAATATCATCAATTTTTTAACATTTACAATAAGGGGTTTCTTAGAGAACGTCACCTGCATATCTGATACCTTTTATGCAAAGTTTTACTTATTTGAATACGCACATGCATAGTACGTATTGAAAGGATTAAAAGCGGGACATCCCACTGAATTTTATTTTTAATAATGACCTAACATGATATCCTGGGAATACTACCACTAAATAGATCATATCAGTCCTTTTGGTCTAAGGAGATCAGATAAGATCGGTTACAGAACTCTTATGTTCAGAAGGTCTTATGTTCACAAGTTTCTATGTTCAGAAGGTCCTTTGTTCAGAAGATTCTATGATCAGAAAGTTCTATGTTCAGAAGGTCACTATGCTCAGAAATATTTGTTCAGAAGGTCTTTATGTTTAGAAAGTACAGGTGACTACTTGTCAATCCCCTTTGGGCACACGACGTTTTTGCGACGTTGATTCAACGTCGCAAGAACGTCGTTACACAGTGCCCAGTGGGTTTTTGAGTTTAAATGATGTTTGATACAATTTGAGTGAATCATTAAATTGTAGATAAGAAAGTTATAAATTGAATGGCTCCGTGCAAAAATCTGTTAAGTGCATGTTTTATAGTTTTTTATAGTTTTGAGAAAAACGACTTAAAAGTTTAAGTCCAATATTTTTTTCCCTTTAAGAGCTTCCGCGTAAAATAAGTTTGTTTATCAATAATATTGGTAAAGTAAGTTTAGTAATAATATCTAAGACTCCCAGTATGCCTTGCGCACATTTTTAAAGTTTGTTAACTGGTATTTGCCAATAGTCTTCAAGTTCAATATTACAATATTTCATGGTAAATGACATTACCATTTTATTGCTTTATGCGAATTTTTCCATAAATCATGAATATCGATTAGCTATCTGTGAAACAGTGACTTCACAACCATTTATCTGAATATTTTTGTACATTTAAAATTAATATTGTTGATATTTGTAAAATCATGTTAATGGTGCTTATCATTCTTGATTAAGTGAGCTTACCGGTAAGATCTGCTACATGTTATTTAGTAATATTTCCTGGTAAGCGCACTTGACAGTTTTTCATAGTGCATGCACTTCATAAGCATGTACCTGCTTCTGAGAAAAGTGCTTTATAACGGTCGTAGAGCTAAGATTTTTTACACATTAGCCTAAATCTTCCTCAGCACCTTAAATCCGTCGTTATCAGCAAGAACCTGTTAATGGCGCTTAACATGTTATTGCATGGAGCCCTTCAATTGTATTTTATGAGGTACGTTGTTCGACAGATCCTATAAAAACGAGTTAGATAGATGTAGAAATATCAAAATCTCTTATATTATACATGCGGTTAAAGGCAATATTTTCTATTGAATGTTCGGGCTGAGTGGTAGGTAAATATGCATATGATTGTCACAACCTTCCCAAGTTAATATACCTGGTGGTAATGATGCACGCTGGCAATTATTTAATAAAGTAATTGGAACCCGTCTACATCTACAATATATCACATAATGTTTGACAAAAAATATGTAATTTTAAATAGAAGAAATGGCTGAGATCTTAGCAAACATAGTGTCCATGTCAAGGTTTCGTTAATTTATTGCTGGCCCTGCACTGCAGACGTGTTTGATTAGTATTAAACCACCGTCCCCCAACTTCTCGCCTGCACAGTCATCATCATTTATTCGGAACATAGAACCTTCGGAATATAGAACCTTCGGAACATAGAACCTTCGAACCTTCGGAATATAGAACCTTCGGAACATAGAACCTTCGGAACATAGAACCTTCGGAATATAGAACCTTCGGAACATAGGACCTTCGGAACATTGAACTTTCGGAACATAGAGCAGCCCCCACATACACCGCTACCCCACTTTCTCCCAACAGGGATGATGGTAGCCTACCGCCACGCGTGCTAACACCCTGCAAAGCTAGAGCATAAATAATTAAACAATGACTTTTAACTTTAAAGGGACTGGCCCAGGCCAAAATCATCAAAAAATCGGTGATTTTATTTCGGGTTCTTAATATGACCATATGATGTAAACATGTACATAGACTAGAACTGCAAATTTTTATAATTTTTGTGCTGCGCATTCACCAGTTAGGCTAGATATAGAGACGAAATTCCCGCATTTCCTATTTTTGACATGGTTGTCAATAATTAGAAATCGGGAATTTCGTCTCTATATCTAGCCTATCTGATTGATGATTTTAGCCTGGGCCAGTCCCTTTAAACTGGTCTAATCTACTCTCGAGGACAATGATTGATACTATTGTTGTATTCCTTACATTATATAAAGTCATGTCATTCACTTCACTAATCCATTATTAGCGTAGCTTTATAATGCTAGCAGCGCGGATACATTGACAAATACAGTATTCCTAGTAATCTTAGGGTCTCTGAACAGTTTGCCACATAGACGCTGATGTCATCTTACACCCTTTAACACATAGTAATTAATATTCATTCAACGAATAACCTTAATAGGTTGTACCTGATTATCGTGATAAAAACCATTTTATACATTGTTATCCAATGTATCCATTGTTATCCATAGACTAGTGAAAAAACAGTGTTGTATTACTGCTATTATTAAAGTTATAGTATAGACATATATTATATTCACAACTCTCAGATTAGTAAATAGTGATCAGGGGGTCTCGCCAGCTACTGCAGCGTGTACCAGCTTCTGCCTGGTGTGTGGTCCAGAATCATACACATTAAACCAATTTAATATGAATGAACGTTGGGCCAACGCTAACCGCTATATCTCGGCCAGGGCTAAACCTCTTGCACAGAGTCTCCATTACAGCTCAGAGATCATTTCTGACGATCCCCGCAATTAAGGAACTAAAATAAGTCTAGGCCTATTTAGCCTCCGCCGTCACCGTAGGTGAGACGGAAGGAGCTATGGATTCTACCTCCGTATTTTTTTGGCCTCTTCTTTTGCCTATAACTTTGTAAGAAAATAAGCTAGGATAACAATTTTTGGTATGTGGGTTACTTCCAGGTGGCTAATGGACAGGTTAAAATATTTTTAATCTGAATTCAATACGCAAGGTTGCAGAGGAGAAAATGATGATGTTACGGCGTTGGGTCGTTGGTAAACAATTCGTTTCCGGAGCATATCTCTGAAAGTACTTGACCGATTGTCTTCAAATTTTACACACGACACCCCTAGGGGGTCTAGTTGTGCCTTTTGGGGTATTTGAACTTTGACCTACTTCTGGTTCAGAACTATGACCTATTTAGACGTTTTGACGCGCACTTCGTTTCCGGAGCACATCTCGAAAAGTACTGGACCGATGACAGTCATATTGCACATACATGTTCTCTAAGGTCCCTAGTTGTGCCTTTTCAGGTTTTTGGACCTTGACATTGAAGTTGACCCAGCACTTTGACCTAATTTATAACATCGGTAAATCCGACTGAAAGATTTTGCGGAATATCATGAAAACCGCTCAAGATAGCTACACCATTACTATAAAACAAATTGTGAGGTTTCAGGAGAGGATGCATCTTGAAAAATTTCAGGTCGATAAAATTAAAAATGGCCGCTTGTCGGCCATTATTCACCTCGACAGGCCTGATATTGCGTAATATCATGAAAACCGCTCAAGATAGCTACACCATTAATATCAAATAAATTGTAAGGTTTCAGGAGAGGATGCAACTTGAAAAATTTCAAGTTGATAAAATTCAAAATGGGCGCCAATCGGCCATTATTCACTTTCACATGGCCGTTATTTGGTAAACCGTGCTAGATGGCTAGACCATTACTATAAAACAAAATGTGTGATTTCAGGAGAGGATGCATCTTGAAAAAATTCGACTCGATAAAATTCAAAATGGCCGCTTATCAGCCATTATTCACTTTCACATGGCCGATATTTGGTCAACCGTGCTAGATGGCTAGACCATTACTATAAAACGAAATGTGAGATTTCAGATATGGATGCATCTTGAAAAAATTTGACTTGATCAAATTCAAAATGGCCGCCTTTTTGGCCATTATTCATTTTCACATGGCTGATATTTGGTAAACCGTGCTAGATGGCTAGACCATGACCTGATTACTATAAAACAAAGTGTGAGTTCTCCGGGGAGGATGCACCCTGAAAATTTTTTAATTACGAATTCAAAATGGCCGACAATCAGCATTATTTACCTCGATAGGCCTGATATCAGGTAAACCGTGCTAGATAGCTAGACCATTACTATAAAACAAAATGTGACGTTTCGAGAGAGGATGCCTTTTAAAAACTTTTGACTCAATCAAATTCAAAATGGCCGCCTATCGGCCACTATTTACTTTCACATTGCTGATATTTGGTAAACCATGTTAGATAGCTGGACCATTACTATAAAACAAAATGTGAGATTACAAGAGAGGATGCATCTTGAAAAAAATTGACTCAATCAAATTCAAAATGGCCGCCTATCGGCCATTATTCACTTTCACATAGCTGTTATTTGGTAACCGTACTAGATGGTTAGACCATTACTATAAAACAAATTGTGAGATTTCAGGAGAGGATGCATCTTGAAAAATTTTGACTTGATCAAATTCAAAATGGCCTCCTATCGGCCATTATTCACTTTCACATGGGCGATATTTGGTAAACCGTGCTAGATGGCTAGACCATTACTATAGAATGAACTGTGAGATTTTAGCTTAGGAAGCATTTTGGAAAATTTTGACTTGATCAAATTCAAAATGCCCGCCTTTAGGCCATTATTCACTTTCACATGGCCGATATTTGGTAAACCGTGCTAGATAGCCAGACGATTACTATAGAATGAAATGTGAGATTTCAGCTGAGGATGCATCTTGAAAAATTCTGACTCGATCAAATTCAAAATGGCCCCCCTATCAGCCATTATTTACTTTCACATGCCCAATATTTTGCAAACTGTGTTAGATGTTAGTCCATTACTATAAAACAAAATTTGAGGTTTCGGGGGAGGATGCACCCTAAGTTTTTAACTAGTTTATATCGAATTCAAAATGACCGTAAATCAGCTATTAGTTACCTCGATTGGCCTGATATCGGGTAAACCGTGCCAGATAGGTAGACCATTACTGGGATACTGATTAGGATCATTAATTTCAATGGAGGTTTGCAATCTCTGACAGACTGTCTAGTTCTTATCTTACTCTTAGACTGAGCTTCTTAGACCTAGTTGTCTTGCGTCTTGATTTTTGACCTAGCCTAGGACTACATTAAAAACCCTACACAAAATTGCTTAAATCAAATTCTAATTCGTCGCGGGAGCTCCTGGACTTATGTAGTCTTGTTATAATGGCCGTTGACCTATAGGGCCTAACATAAGTATTCAAATGAAGGGGGAAAAGCTAACTAAGACATAGTCTATGTATGAAGATTTCAAATTGAAAAAAAACTTTTGGTCTTTATGGTTCATACAAAAATATTCCAGCGCTCTAAAGGTAAAGACCATGCCCCTCATTCTCAAAGCACAAAGTGAGCAAACACGTCTCAGCAAACACGAGACGTTGGGACAATGTTGTTTCAATGTTTAGCCAGCGTCGCAGACGATGGGCGTACACTGCCCCCATGGAGACAGAACACTGAGAATGAGAGTAACAAACAGGAGGCGCTGACACAGTGTTATTTTAGCAGCTTTAATATTGAAACACTGATTGAACAGCATTTAAATTAACAGCCAGTTAATCTAAATGACTGTAACATAGGCCTATGTTAACCAAGGATTGCCCCTTCCTAGGGGACACAATAGATTGACCCAGAATTGCTTTAATGACGGTCCATCGTTTACGATGCTGGTGAGCATTAAAACAATACCGGGACAACGACTGTTTGTGGGATTAGCGGGGGGGGGGGAGTGCCGTCCCCGGGAGGGGTGCACAACCCGCATAGCTGCGCATGGCAGTGACCATGTCCACAAGATCATGATCATGCTAGTAACTCATCACGTTGAGCCATCATTGGGCTGTTGCTGGGCCAGCGTTAAAGACGCTGGTACAATCTTAAAGCATCCCATGTGACGGGGGAGGGGGTGGTCACCCCTATAGTGGCCGGCACCATGCTGCCTGGGGACAGACACAGTGAGTGAAGCTGGGTCGATGCTGGGTTGTTGCTGGGCCAGCGTTGGATACAATAGACCAACATTAAAGCAATTTTGGTCACGCGAAGTGGTGGGTATGCCAGAGCTAGAGGCAGTGATCACCCATAATGCAGGTAGTGTCATTTAAATTATAACCCAATGTTGTACAGTGTGGGCCAACCATAATAAGTAACCGGGAAGATCTTTCAAAAGGTAGTAAGTGGTCACGTATATCATACATAGTTACCGTGTTTAACGTTTTCATTCATAACTTTGTGCCAAGATATTCAAAACCTTAGCAAAAAACATAATATTAAATGATTTTTTCAGTGCTCTCAGATAGGAGTGATAATGAAAATATTACTGCTATTATTGTCATAGTTATGATTATTATGATATTAAGGGGAAATTATTAAGTCTCCACCCACTCGTGCTGGAGACTTATTGTTTTAGTGCTGTCCATTTTTGCTATTATTATTCTTCAACAATTTGACGAAGTAAACGCTCTCCAGTCGCCAATATTTATACGATCTTCGCGAAATTTTTTGGGAACACTCGCTGATGGGTTCTCCTGTTTAAGTTCGAAAATCAGCTAATTTGCATATCCAAGATGGTCGCCATGGGCTAATTTGCATATCCAATATCGATGATCGACGTAAACGCTCCCAAGTCGCCAATATTCATTCGATCTTCCCGAATTTTTTTCTGAACACCCTCTGATTAATTATCCTGTCTGAGCTCGAAAATCAGCTATTTTGCATATTTAACATGGCCACCATGGGCTAATTTGCATATCTAAGCTTAACGTAAATGCTATCCAGTCACCAATATTCATCCGATCTTCGCGATTTTTTTCCTGATTACCCTCTGATGGATTAGTCTGGTTGAGCTCGAAAATCAGCTAATTTGCATATTCAACATGGTCGCCATGGGCTGATTTGCATATCCAAGATCGACGTAAATGCTCTCCAGTCGCTAATATTCATCTGATCTTCGCAATTTTTTTTCTGAACACTCTCTGATGGACTATCCTCTCTGAGTTAGAAAATCAGCTAATTTGCATATTCAACATGGCCGCCATTGGCTAATTTGCATATCCAAGATCAACGTAATCACTCTCCAGTCCCCAATATTCATCAGATCTTCGCAATTTTTTTTCTCAACACTCTGATAGATCATCCTGTTCGAGTTTGAAAATAGCTGATTTGCATATTCAACATGGCCGCCATGGGCTAATTTGCATATCCAAGATCGATGTAAATGCTCTCTAATCGCCAATGCTCATCAGATCTTCGCAAATTTTTTTTTCTGAACACCCTCTGATGGATCTCCCTGGTTGAGTTCGAAAATCAGCTATTTTGCATATCCAAGATGGCCGTCATGGCACTTATGTTATGTAGCCCCAGCGTTACTGCATTGGCAAGAAATTTTTAATTGTGGAAGGTGGAGACTTTCATATTTGCTATCAAATATAAGATCTAGTTATTATTATTATTATTCAACAATTTGACGACGTGAACACTCTCCAGTCGCCAATATTCATCTGATCTTAACGATTTTTTGTTAACATCCTCTAATGGATTGTCCTGCTTAAGTTCGAAAATTAGCTAATTTGCAGATCCAAGATGGCAGCCATGGGCTAATTTGCATATTCGCCGTGAACCACTCTCCAGTCGCTAATATTCCTCTGATCTTCGCGAATTTTTTTCTGAAAACCCTCTGATGGATTATCCTGCTTAGGTTCGAAAATTAACTGATTTGCATATCCAAAATGGCTGCCATGGTCTAATTTGCATATCCAAGATCGAAGTAAACGCTCTCCAGTCGTCAATATTTATCCGATCTTCGTGAATTTTTTTCTGAACACCTTCTGATGAATTATCCTTGTTGAGTTCGAAAATTAGCTAATTTGCATATTCAAGATGGCCGCCATGGGCTAATTTGCATATGCAACAACTACTTTTACCCTAACGCTCTCCAGTCGCCAATATTCAAATTGTTTTTTTAACACAGCCCTCTGGTGGATTTCCCCCAAAAATTAGCTAATTTGCATATCCAAGATGGCAGCCATGACACTCCTGTCATATAGCCCCATTGTTACTGCATTGCAATAAACTTTTAATTGTGGAAGGTGGAGAAGACTTTTTCATATTTCATTTTAACAGATTAGCTCGTCTATGGAACAAGCTTCCACAACATAATTATTCACATGTCAGATAGTTTAAGCTCATTTAAAAGACAGTTGGGTGTTTTGTGTAAGTCACATTTAATTGATTTCGATATCAACAATCGTTGTACATGGGGTATTATCTGCTGCTGTTCTGGGTGTGATGTACGATAATACTTGGTCTGAGAAACATATGCTCTACATTGATATTTATACCGCAACCTTTACTGTCCGAGTTGATGGGGGAAAGCTTTTTGCTACGCTTCCAAACGAACCACCATGTCCGACTTTCACTAGTATGTATATATTGTGTTTCAGTATCGCGACGGCTTTACGAGCTGACGCCAGCCGATGGTTTTTAGACTAATAGTAATAATTTTATATAGGGATGTATATGTTAAAAGCATGACAATTATTATAGATTACTGCCCTATCACCCCCACCCTCACATCATCATCTGTACATCATTCATCTCATCAATTGACTACAACGTTTTTATCGTATTATAATGTCACTTAAAAGACCTTTTGTGCCGAAAAGTGACGTAAAACAATTATTTACTACTACTACATTATAGATTACATTCTTTTTTTTATTATAAAAATATTGTACTTGTATTTATTTTATGGGTTTCTACGCTTTCCAGAGTGTGTTTTTTGCTACTATTTATAATAATATGTAGTTATTTTATCTCTGGTTTTGGCGCGGTAAACATAATTCTCATGTACATCGTTTTTTATACTTTTATGCTTATATCTTTGTACATGGATGAATATAAATATAGTTGCTGCCTAGCTGGCAGAGGCTTCTATAAGCCTGTTCTAGAGCAGCACGACCAATGTTGAATATAATATTATAATGATATAATGTGTATATTTTTTGTATCTGTTTTTAAATATATGTAGCCTCCTCGTATCTGGCCATAATCTTCAGGCGGATTGCCAGTGGTGACCCTGGTTCCTCCGCTCAACTGCGGTGCTAATGCAGATATCGCATCAGTGCTGGCGCTGATGTAGGCTGTGGTAGCCTTAAATAACCGGCATTAGCGTGTTTGACATTAAGTCTCTCACGTGGGATGAATGGAGTCACCCAGAGGGAGTTATCCTTCCTATTGTTACTCTGGGGACTATCCGACCCGAGGATAGCGGAGCTGCGCGAAATGCCATGGTGTTTCAGCATTAAATTGCACAGCGAAACCCAAGTCTCCGGCCGTCTGCGCATGTCTGGTGGTAGATCCCCTAGACATGCCCAGAACCCTTTATCGGCGCGCGAAGGAAAACGCTCTCAATAACCCACTATGCCCTATCACCCCCACCCTCACATCATCATCTGTACATCATTTCATCTCATCAATTGACTACAACGTTTTTATCGTATTACAATGTCACTTAAAAGACCTTTTGTGCCGAAAAGTGACGTAAAGCAATGATTTACTACTACTACTACTACTTTAAATATATGTACTGATCAGAAGCTAAATAAAATAAAATAAAATATTTGCTATGTAAATGTAAGGTCTAGTATTGATCATTATTCCTGTGATTGGTATTTGTGTTAATTTATATCAGCGCTTGCCCCATCATCAATTGATAGCTTAAACTGATTACCTAGTGCAAACATAACTATTTTAAGCTAGACTTTATTTATAAGATGACGTATTCTATGTTTTTAAATTTCAAAGTTACTAAAATGGCCATATTAGGCGAAAAGTTTCGTTAAGAAACCTTTTCACTTACTTACTTAAGCCTACTTACTTACTTTTACCTATTATTTGCATCGAATTACACAGCTTCAGTGATTTATTTGTGGGTATGCATACCTGGTGGTCACAGAGATAACCATTGGCTATGCAACATTCTTTGTTGTACAGTAATTGTATGTTGAGAGAACTGAACGTTGTTATCTGATTGATCTTTTTACTCTGTCATACATATTACACAAACGAGATGTGATTTTCAACATGTATTGTCACTTTACGCTTACAACGATGAATTTTTTTTGTTTAAATCATGGAAACTAATAGGGGGTTTTCAATTTGAAATCATCATAAATTATGTTTTAGTTAGCTCTTTCCAGTTCTTTTGAATACATATGTTATGGTCCTATACGACAAGTAAAATTTTTTTAATTCTTTTAGTTCCGGGATCGTCATTATACGAAAGAAAAGTGACGTTAAGAATCTGATTTACCTACTTACCGTACTGTACACAATTACACGATTTACTACTATTACTACTTCTTGTATTGAACATAATATGTTGAAACCTTTGTTACAAATGTCTGCTCTAAAAAGCAGAAAAGTACTTTATTATTTCTGGTTGATTGTTTAATCGTATTTATCTAGACATATATCTATAATAATTTTCATAATTTGTTGTTAATTACGTTTTTATTTCAATTTCAGTAGTATGCAGTACCAATCATAGCACTGCCCTTATATTGGCTGCTGTTGGGACAGTGATAATTCCAGTGGTTTCTGACAAAGCATACATACAATTGGAGGATACTTTACCTCTTTTATTTTAAAACCGGTAACGATATCTGCTTTATGTTTTTATATATTAGGCTATGTTTTCATATTTTGTACCTACTTTTGTACCTACTTTTGTGTGTAATAAAACATAATATAGGCTACTCTGTATGTCGTCTCGTTTATTTATTGCACTTTTTTTTCCAACATATTACAAAGTCACTTAGCCCTTACAACGCTGAATTATTTTTGTTGCAACCATGGAGACCAACGTTTTTTTTTAAATTTGAAATCATAATAAATTATTTAGTTACATTTTCCGCTTCATTTCAATACCTATGTTATGGTACTACGGCCATTATAATTTGTTTATTTCTTCGGGGACCGTCTTTATACGTCAGATTCTGACATCTACAGACTTCAGATTCTTTCTGACGTATAATTAAGACGGTCCCTACGCTGAAAGGGTTAAATTTGAAATGACCATTGCAGCCGAAAAATGGCGTTAAACATTATTTTACAACATTTACTACTACTGCTTCAAAAGTGTATTTGCGATTTTTACCTTTTCTATATCTACACATTTTTTTTTAATTATACTGGATACAGCCAAAACAGTTCAATGGTTTCTCTCTGTGTCCTAGGGACATACAGGATGCGAACCGAAAATCATTGCCATGCTATTTTCTTCTGGTGATTTTCTGTTCCCTCACATTCAGGGATCGCTTCTTATTGGGACCAAACTTCAACGAGAAAAAATCTTGAATAATTTCCCATGCTTGATTCTAGGTCAAGACACAAATCCATGTACATCAGCTAAAATTCTTGGTGTACTATTCGACAGTAGCCTCAATTTCCGAAAACACATTATCCCAAACATGTAGGCTACGGCATACTCCTATCATATCCTTGACCTGCTTCGAATTCGAAAAAGTTTGTCCTTAGATCTTGCCAAGCAAATTGCAGTGACACTCGTCAGCAGTAAGTTAGATTATTGTAACTCCCTTTTTCACAATATGCCAGAAAAAAATATCGCTAGATTACAACGCGTTCAAAACTGCCTTGCAAGAATGGTAACCAAGGCCCCACGATTTAGTCGTTCCGTTCCAATTCAAAAACGATTACATTGGCTTCCTGTCAAGTTTCGCATTCATTTTAAAATATGCGCAATAACTTTCCGAACCCTAAAAGACAACCAACCTACATATCTGGCTGACTTCATTGTTCGGCAGAAATGCTCAAATATCTACGTAGTCCAGTTGCCAGCATGGTTGACATTGCAAAGTCTGGTATTGCAAGGTTTTTTGATGGATTTTTGTTCTTATGGTGTCTGGGAAGTACTTCCACTTAGTTGTCCTCTGGACGACCTTGGGCAATTTTTTATGAGACCAAAAGGTCAATTTTTGGGGTCAAAAGGGCTAATATTGGAAATCATTAAAAAATGATTCATATTCAGCTCAAATGTAAGCTGACATCATAAAATAATTATCTCATGCAGGACGGTGTAAATAAATCCAAACACCAAAGTCATGACAAGGTTGAGGTAGAGGTCAAAACGGTCAATCTATGAGGTCAAAAGCGTAAAAATTAGAAAAAATTTCAAGGCAATTCGGCTTGAATGAAAGCACCCATTATTATATTCACTTATGCATGGCCCTATAAAATAGTACTAACGCGAAGGTCACCAAAAGGTCAAATTTCAGAGGTCAAAGAGTAACAAATTGAAAATTGGTGGAGAACATTAAAATTTATCTCGGATAAAAGTTTGCATCATTGTCTAAACATAATATGCATGGTGGTGGGACATATTTCGAGCACCAAGGTCAGCAAAAGGTTAAAATTGAAAGTCGAAAGGTCAAATTTTAGAGGGTGAAAGGGTAAGAAAAGAAAAGTTCATAGAAAATTCATATGCAATCGCATCAAATTAAATATGGCATCATCGTGTAAAGAGATCACATATTGTCGTAGTTTATCTTCACAGACCAAGGTCATCAAAATGGTCACGTAAAGATAAAAAAGACTATATAATATTAAAATTGCTGTTTGATTGAAAGAAAAGTTATCTTCATGCCGAACTAAATTATCCAGAATATACATATATAGCTAACTACTTCTCAATTGCAAAAAAAAAGCGCAATACACGTTATAACAGTTTAATCGTACATACCATTGTCATAAAAAAAATAAAAAATTAAGTTCTCTTTCTGACGGTTTATTCCCATATCCCTACATCCCTCATGTGCTCATCGTCTCCTATCTCATCAAAATCCACATCATCATTTCTATCTTCCATCCCATCATGTCTTTTCTGTGTGTGTGGATTATGAAATTTGTCACCCCTGCATAAGCAACGCGCTCTTTGTGGCAACTGCATAATTTTGCACCACATGCACGCCTCTCTGCTGTACACCGACAACTAATCACATCCATTAGATGTGGTAGAGCTGGTGGACCACCGTGGTATGCTGGACTAGGGATCCCTCCCTTACCACGCTTCCAGCCATACTGGTCGAGATGCTCTGTACAGGCTGGTGGTGCATTTTTGTCAGCTGACTTCCACAGGAGAAGTTGAGAATAAGAAGTAATAGGTTTGCTTCAGTAGGTGGAAGCGACATCACTTTGAGGGATTTCCCCTTCTTGCGGATGTACAAGTTACATCGTGCACTTGCCATTGATGTGTCAGGCTTTTGCCCATAAAGTGCTGTGAAAAACTGCCTGCTCACCTTCATGAGCTGACTATGCGTGACAGTTGAGTCGCCGAGTGTTGTGTGCAATCGAGGATAATCTCCTGCCATCAGCACCTTCAGTGCGCCCAGCTTCCCTTTTCCAAATGGATAAGATGTGGTGTCACAGCCTGACAGTGCATGCATCCCCAACAGCTGGAGAGATTTGGAGCCAAGCTGCCGGCATGTGGCGTTGATCTGTGCAGCCAGTTTCAAATTAAACAGGACTACTACGACAAATGAGCGACGTCGATTGCCATACAAATACGAAATGATGGAATGACACGGTCAGTAGGCCCCTATTACATGTATTATCCTGTGAGCATCTGAACATCTATACAACACACAATAACCAATACAATAACCAGAACGTAAACTGACCTAACATCGTCATCTAATCACCATGTAGAAAACATGTAACAGCGACACAATAAATAATCCTGATGTCATGCGATTCTCAACACAATGAGTGATGAACAAAAGAAAGCTTTGCAGGACATTAATGACGAACAGAAAGCCACAAAAGATATGTTTGGTAGAGAACTCGAGAAATTAAAAATAGAGCTAATTGACAGCATCGAACGAAAAATAAAGACAGTCAAGGACGAGATAATGTCAAAAGTGACAGGAATGCAACAGAAGTTAAAGGATTTTGAAAAAAACAGTGCATGCTCAGGACGCTATAATAAAGCAACTTAGTGAAGGCAACACTATTCAAACGGCAGTCCCTTTCTATCCAGATGTGACTAGGAATGTCAGATACCACGAAGGAGAGAACATTACACAAAAAAATAAATGACATTATTCATACACATTTGGAACTGCCACACGAGGAGGTGATACGATGTGAGCGGACGGCGTCACGAAATAATAAACCAGGAGTTGTAAAAATACTAATGTCGTCACTGGACTCTTGTGCTTTAAAACATAAGAAAACTGAATGAGATAACGGGATATACAAACGTATACATGAGAAGCGCCCTCTCGCATACTGAACGTGTGATGAAGAGAAATTTCCAAACCATACTTCGTGAAATTCCTAATGGTGGCGAATTCAGAATAACTGGTCCCGGTATTGTGATACGCAAAGGGTTAACACAGGCTGAATACATGTACCCTCCACCATGTCCACCAAACTACAGAGGTGGTGGCCGAGGTCGTGGACTGTTATACAACAGACCTTCTCCATTAAATAATGAAGGACAGTATTAGGACAGCGTCCAGCCTTCCGATGAAAGCATAACATTCGCAAGCTGGAATATAAACGGATGGACAAATGCTAATTGTGAACTCAGGCAGAGTATAATTAATGCTTTGGATATAGACATTATTGGATTATGTGAGACCCATTTGGATAAAGATAAATTAATTACTATAACGGATTATACATATATAGATTTTTAACGTGAAATGCAACATGTAAAAGCCCCTCATGCATTCGGAGGTGTGGGAATACTTATTCATGACCGCATATACGCCAACTATAATGTGAGTATTTTTGACAAATCATTTGATAGTATTTTGGGAATTGAAATGGTAAACAAGCACACAGACGTAAGGTGTATATATTTTGTATGTTATTTGCCCCCGGAAGGATCACCATATAGTAGAGATATCGATGCTTTTTATGCTCACTTGATTACTCAACTGTATTTGGCCAACGAGGCCGACATGATTTTCTTAGCTGGAGATTTTAATGCCAGAATTGGTTCCAAGACTGACACTTTCGATGGATTAGACGACACCATCATACCTGAACGTAAAGTTCTGGATCTTACTTCAAATAAACATGGATCGACGCTTATTGATTTTTGAATATCTTCTAGTACAAGTGTTTTAAAGGGGAGATTCCCTGACAGTATCGATAACTGTACATGTATCAGAAATGGTAAATCAGTTGTTGACTATTTTATATGCCCACATACATGTTTCAAACACTGTAAAAGATTTGATATAGAGCGCATCAGTTCTCTTATTACTCGTTTTAATTTACAACATCTTGTCTCTGAAAGGTCAAAAATTCCGAATCACTCAATTTTAATTATGCGAGCCTCAATTTCACCTTTTGTAGCATCTAATGATATAAACCAAAGTAGTAGTATACACTTGAAAATAACTCAGTACGACCACCACGTTATTGTTTTAATAGTAAACCGGATGCCTTTATGAATAACAATGTTTGGAAAGCAGCTATGGCCAATATCATAGATAAAATAGAAACAGCGCAGTATAATCAATGAGAAATTGACCGTAGGTACAATGACATGTGTTCTATAATTTGCAAGGAGATGGATACATACTTACATATAAAATGATGTTCAAAAATTTTAAAATAAGTAAACCTTACTGGAATAACGAACTTACACAGCTGTGGAAAGTAAGAGTAGAAAAAGAAAAATTATTTCTGAAATGAACTGGTTCATCTGACGCGAAGAGATATTGCCATCAAGAATTTAAGTTGGCCCGCCGAAATTTTGATAAAAAATTAAAGTATTCAGAACGATCATTTCTTAAGAAGCAACGAAAAAGTATAGAAGTATAGGAGAATCTGCCAAATCCGGAGATTTTTGGAAAAAACTACCTGGAAATTCTAAAAAATCTAAAACAATCCCAATGAAAATAAAAAATCCCGATGGCAGTACCTCATATAATATACAAGATGTTTTAAATAAATGGAAACATGAGTTCTCTGTTATGTATAACTATGACGCCGAGGCGGGTGATGTTTCACAAGAATTGTTAAATCAAAAAACGATGAAAGAGACTGAAATTATTCAGAATGGATATGAATGCTATACTTTTCCTAACTCAGGTTTGTCATACGATGAATTAGAAAAAGTTATATCGAAATTAAAAAATAATAAAGCAATAGGATGTGATGGTATACCAAACGAAGTGCTGTGCAATTATGATGTTACCATCACACTTTTCAGATTTTTCTCAATTGTTTTTGAAAGTGGTATTATACCAGCAGAGTGGAAAAAAAATGTTTTATATCACATCTCCCAAAGTGCTCAAAAAAAGAACTTTTTTTGCCTTTAAATTACAGAGGTATTAGCTTTTCCATTGACGCGATTAAATGGCCGCGCGGTCGAACGCGGCGGAACGCGTGGCAGAAACCTTTCCATTGGCGCGTCGGAACGCGTCTAAACGCGCAAGAACGCACAGGAGATGTGGTGACATTGTTCCAGACTGTCCCCAGTAGGCTACTTGTAGGCCTATCCACGAAGTCCAATTTTCGCGCAATGCAGTTATAACGGGTAATTTTACAATAAACGTAGGCTACCATTTACATGCCGAAATAGGTCTTTCTAATGCTTAGGACATTCATTACGCGCACCCTTTAAATACCGCATTTATTAAGTGTGGCTTATAACTAGACTAAAAAAATGAAATTAAATGAATCGGGCTTTAGGCCACCTTTGTGCACATATAGGCTAAACTGGGCCAGGAGAACCTCCTGAGGATGGTGAGATGATTGAGATGACACTGTCCTCCAGACACAGGATTCGAAATTCGAGCCCTGGAGGTCTGAGGCCGAGCACGCTACCTCTCGGTCACGGAGGCTCCCCACAATACTGACTTTCACACGTGGGTGGGGAAGAAACCTTTTTTGTTTCTTTCAAACCGCCGAGACCGGGAACCGAACACGGACTCTGGCGTGAAAGGCAGCCGTGCTAACCACTACCCTAGGGCCCCCGCCCTATAACTAGACTAGAGAGAGGGAGATCAAGACTATAGGCGTGCATGTTTTGTGATAGGGCCTACATTATGATGAATAATGTAAATATATATATATCACTGTACTCTCCCAGTAAACACAATACAATTGTATAGGCTTAACATGTATGCAACGTCGGCCCAACGTCTTCGACGTTGCTCCAACATTGTATAAATGTTATAGAGGCCTACTGGGCTACGTTCAGTGTCACAGCAACCTAGCAAATATGAGACGTTGCAGAGAGCCAATTTTGAATAAAATTCATGCTCGGCCAGCATCGCAGACGATAATCCAGCATTGAATCAGCATTGGTTCAACGTCTCGTGTTTAATGGGCTGCCAGACATGACGGAAAACAACCAGAAAAAATATAAAATGACAAATAGTGAGACGAACTGGCCGCGCGGCCAATCGCGTCCATGGAAAGGTCACATTGTGATTGTATTAGTTCGATTTTTAATTCTGCCGCGCAGCCGTCGCAACGCAACGCGTCGCGCACCCAAACGCGTCAATGGAAAGGCAGCCTTAGCCTTTTATCTTGTGTTGGTAAATTATATTCATCTATACTGAGTAATAGAATAGTGTCGTATACTAATATATGTAATATACTCGTTGATGAACAAAATGGATTCCGTAAAAACAGATCCTGTTCAGACCATATATTTACTTTGTCAAGTGTTATTCAAAATCGATTACATGAAAATAAACCCACATATGCAGCCTTTCTGGACATGGAGAAAGCTTTCGATCGTGTGAATAGAGATCTTTTACTTTTAGGTTTACTAGAATATGGTATTGATGGGAAATTGTACAATTCAATAAAAATATGTATGATGATAATAAATCAAGTATTTTATTAAATATTTTATCCACCGATTGGTTTAATGTAACGTCTGGTGTAAGACAGGGGGATACACTGTCTCTTATATTATTTTCATTATTTATCAATGAACTGGCTGTAGGTGTTAAAAACTTGAATTTAGGAATTAACATAGGTGAAAAGAAACTTAGTATTCTACTTTATGCAGATGATATTGTGCTTATGAGTGAATCAGAGTAAAATTTGCAGAAAATATTAGATTATTGTCATAAATGGTGTGAAAAATGGATGTTGAAGATTAACGAAGATAAATCTAATGTCGTTCATTTCAGGAAAACTAGAAAACATTGTACTTTATTTCAATTTCAATGTGGTGATTGCCATTTAAAAACTGCTCCTCATTACACATATCTCGGTATCCCGTTTGACGAACATCTTACATTTGTACATTGTATAAAAAATAGAACATGCGCTGCATCAAGAGCATTGGTAATATAAGTTGATTTCAACATGTCACTCATTAAAAGATGTAGGATATAACACATATTGTCAATAATATGATTCACTTGTAGAACCGGTGCAAGATTATGCATCAGAAATTTAGGGCTTCAAAAATACAGAAATGTGTAATAAAGTGCATGAAAATGCTATGAGATTTTATTTAGGGGTACATAAATTCACACCTTTGCCTGCTTTATATGGTGAAATGGGCTGGATTGCTGTCAAATATAGACATCATTTAAATACTTTTAGATTCTGGAATAGGATGATGAAATTACCTAATACCAGTATAACCAGACATGTTCTTAAACGAGATATTGATCTATCAATGACAAATAAAAACAATTGGTGCAGTAAACAATTGCTAGTACGATTATCACTTTATGATTTAAGTTTATGGAAAACTAATTGTTATGATTTGAATGAGATAAAGTCAAAATTATTTAAACTGATGGAAACAACCTGGTTTATTGATATGAACTAACCCAAATTACGTAGATATATCACATTTAAAACCACACTAATTGTTTCTAGCCACGTTAAACAATATATTTCAAAACCAAGAAGAAGTTTATTAATTCAATTGATCACAGGAATTTTACCTATAGCTTTAGAAACTGAACGTTATAAAAGAATACGAGATCCTGTAACAAAAACATTTAGAAGTTTACGAGTTGAAGAACGTTTATGTAATATGTGTGACCTTTCTGAAACAGAAGACGAAATTCACTTTGTATTTATATGTTCCCTATATGACACTTTTAGAACAACGCTTTTTCGAACTGTGAATAAAAACAATCACAATTTTTTGGAACTGAATAATGCTGACAAATTTTCATTTTTAGTTATACATTTTTGGAAACCTCTGTCAAAATTTGTGGAGGCTGAATGGAAAGAGAGAAAATCAAAATTATTCCGATTATGAATTACTCGTGTTGTTTTGAGATAGATATCATGCATTAATGACAACAGTGTTTATAATTATTGTAATTATTAAAACTGACATATAATCATTGAAATATGTAAACAGATTTATTAGGTCATCTACACTGAGGTGGTGGTCATTAGATGGTCCCACCTCAGTGTGGATGATTATGTAAAACTGAGCCGATTTTCCCGCCAGGCAGGGGTGTTTGGTCGGGGCTGTTTCGGTGGTGGGTCAACGTCGTAGACGTTGGGCCAGCATTGAGCCGGCGTCGGCCGGACATCCCGTGCTTGTCGGGCCACACTGTCACCAACACCTGCAGATGTATTTTTGTATTTAGAGTGACTTGTAAGCCATTTTTGGCTGGACATTGTATTATGTATGTCACTGAAATAAATAAAGATATGTATAATCCTACTTACGCATTAAAAAGCATTGCGATTGTCGTAATCATGAAATATATCTTTACCAGTACAGGTAGATTGATCATGTTCAGCGTAACATTGAAAACATGGTAGCTGACTGCGTCTGAAAAAATGAAATACTCATTAATCCATTATATATTGTCCTTGACCTTGACCATGTTGACCATTACCTAGTTTACCTTTTTAAATTCCATGCCAGGTGATATTTGTGCATAAAATTATAATTCATTCTACGCAGAATAAAAATTGTCTACTCCCTTGTATTTTTCATCATTGCACCCCATAATTGACCTTGACATTGACCTGTTGATCGTTATGATAATATTTGTTTATTGAATTACTCCTAATTGCTATACAAAAGTCAAATAAGGATGATATATCGAGTTTTCATCCCAAGAAGTTTAAATTCTGAATGTCAATGTATTTTTTTTACTATTCTGACCCCTCTTGAACTTTCGACCTCAAAGAAAAAATTGCCCAAAGTTGTCAAGAGGACAACTAAGTGTGAATTGTCCCTGAGTATCATAGGAACAGGAATCAATCATAAAACCTTGCTATACCAGACTTTGCAAACTTTTGGGGCTTTTACATTGAGTGGCAACTCGACTAACGCTCCACAAATTTAAATAGATTTGTTGTTCCTGGTATAAAGACTAAGACTGGGTCAAGAGCTTTCTCTATATCTGGTCCAGCCTTATGGAACGCCCTGTATGTGCCAATACGTAATGCCAAAACAATCTTAACATATACCCTGAATCCTGTGCGGATATAATATGGTAATTAATTTGATTTGATAGATATTACAAGACTCACGGGACTGTGAAAACAACAATTCATTATAATTACTGAAATATTAAAATGTTCGCGCCGTGTCTCGACGACGACCTATATCACGCGTTTGACACCAACCACTTTTCCATGGAATATAAAAAATAGCGTATTTCACAACACAGCTCGTTATTTTTTTTGGATATATAAGAATTATCTCGTAATTATACATAAATTCCATGTGACGTGTTTATTATTTGGGAACAATTTCCAGATAATCTCTGTCTATCTGCTGCATGCACATTACGCTGAATTAATAATTTCACGCTTGACAAACTTAAGTAACCTATTACACTTAATTAAAATTATCAAATCAAATTCATCTTTTTATCATCCACGTGACAATACCAACCCACGGAATCACTTCGGAAACACATTTCAACATCCCTTCAGATTTTCCAAAATTGTCTGTGTTGTTGCATGTGATATCATAAAATAAAATAATTATAATAATATAGGGCCTAGTATTAGGTGCGGTTATGTCCCTAATTATGGTAAAAAAGTTTTCAACTTTTACTGAAACATTCTTATATGTTTTCACAGGAGCTGATTTCCCAGACATTCGTCTAGTATATAGACATCCAATATTCACAGCAGCTTCTGTTTAATGTGACGGAATCACCAAAAACAGCGCTCGGAATCACGCTTTCGAAATTCTGTATTCTAATTTTGCGGAGACTCACCGTTGGAATAATTGGATAAATGCGTTAAGTTCAAAAATCGTTAAATAAGGTGTATATGGAAACGTTCTAACAAAGAAGACAGTTTCAAAGCCAAACGTGAATATTTTAGTGTTTAAGATAAATGATTGCGATTCCGTCACGCAAAAATACTTGTGTTTTCTTTGCTGTTGTGTGACGTCTCCGATTTATTTACTATGTAGGCCTAATCAGATTCTATTTTGATTACATGCCTTTTTTTAAAATAAAATTGGCACATCAGCTTAATCATAATATGGGAATGAGAACGCTGCCCTCAAGTTCAACACACCATTGAACCATTGTGATTCAAGGGACGGAACAAAAAATTCTATAAAAACTCGAATTTCATGGTTTACTGATAAATAAGCATCTAGATGTTTTACGATGTTTCTTTGTTTTGCATCTGAGATTGGTTTTTTCACAGAACGCACACTATAGGGAATATTTTATTGGTCAGAAATAATATTGCATTCAGCTTTATTAAACTTTCTTAATACTCTGAGGAAAGTCGTCCAGAAAAACAAATAATTAACTAAATTTGTTATCAGATTACTAACATATGTGATTCCGTCACGGACAATTCGTCGCCTCAGAGCTAAATGATCCTATCTGCCACTCTAACGAGTGCCAGATAGGATCATTTAGCTCTGAGGCGACGAATTGTGTGATTCCGTCACGCTTCTCATACCTTGAGAGTTACCACTAGGATTAAGCCTGTGTACAAAATTTAATTAGAAATTATAATTAAAATACAATATGATTTTTATAAATAATTATTGGACTTCACATAACAGCAATGCAAACAAACGTTTCTTTCCGTTGCGGAATCACAATAATTTATATAAAACAGTTAATAGCATGATACTAGCTTCTTGTTCAATTCAAAATAAATTATGGTAAATCCTCAGTAAGCCTAAATAGTTGTATTATTAAATTAATTAACTTGTTTGAAAATAATGAAAGCAAATTATGTTCTTTAAAAGGTTGTGATTAAAGGATGCTTTACTTTTAACCTGTTAATTAGGTCAGATCAACAACCTCAATAAAAATGTAAAAAATCATGCGATCACTTATTTTTTTACAAACAAATCATTTCAAGTGTATCCTACTAAAACAAATGCTTGTATAAACAAATAGATGTATTTGATTTGATTTTTTTCATCGGGGGTTGGTGTATTCATGTGTAGCTCTTTTTATCATCAACAAAAATATGCTATGAATTCACGAGATAATATGATAGGTAATTTATATTTATGACGTTTCAATAATAGAAAAAAGTTTATTTTTAAATATAAAAATTGAGTGTTTTCTAAGGAGAATGGAATAATACGCGTGGTCTCTTGCTGCATTGCTTTAATTATTCCCCCGAAATGCCGAAGTCTCATGAAAATACAGAGTTTTTGCGAAATTATTTCGCCCACATAGGTACATGGCCGCATGCGTCTGGTCGTTTGAAGAAGAGTCGATCTTTAACTGATCAATTGTGTTTCACGTCCTCAGGCTCCAGTGCTGACCAGCAATCCTGTAGTTGCAAGCCAACACGAGCTCCTGTTTTCACTGGTGATTTTGGTTTCCAGAAGGCCCTTCAGGACGTGAAAAATGACGTCCTGCATGCGGAAGACTATAATTTAGCTGATGTATTTGCGGATGGAAAAATCTTAACAGATTTCAACACATTTGATGTGGATAAATGGATGAAAGAGCAAGACAGACCATCTTCTGAAGACCCCCAGATCATGCAGTCCAGGTTAGCTTATAACGTTAGCTGTTGCGTGTTGCCGCTGGTTACAGTGGAGAATGGACTGTAGTTTAGCGTGTATAGCCTGTAGGCCTACTGTAAATGCTGTAGAACCTGTAAGACTAATCCTGTAGGCCTACTGTAGTCTTTTTTACGTAGACTTCTACCATAAGTTCCGATAAGTTTACGTTATTGTTCAAGCGGGGTTAAGCTAAGTCATTTTTCAAAAAACTTCCCTAGACCTACCAAATTCACAGATTTTTTGTGTTGATAGAATAACACTCTTAAAAATGCTGCTCTACTGGATAACCTTACCCCGGGGTCAGTTGATCCAACAAGAAAAAGCAATAGGGGAGACCGGGGCTGGTCTAGTTCGAACATAATTTTGAAAAAATGATTTTATTTTTAATATGATGAGGTTATAGGAAACATAGATCTATATATTTTACAGAAGTATTCAAGTTTCAACAATAGCCGCCTAGATGCTATTTGGAGCTTACATTATTCTCAAATTAAAAAAAAAGTAGAGTCAGAAAAACATGTTAAAGTTAGATCTTTCCCCGTTCGAACAAACCCCACACCTGGGGTTAGTGTGAACATGGGATGGGGTGTGTCTGAACAGGGTTGGATGTAACAGATATTTTGTGAGCTTAGTCTGAACAGTCGAACTAGCCCCATTGTATTTGGTCTTTGTTCGAACAAATCCCACATGCGCGTATTTTGAAAAATGCTATAATTTAGAACTAACATCATAGAAGGCAACCTAACATGTACAAAGAAGACTTAAGTTAGGGTAGGCTACTACAACTAGTCTAGGCCTATACTCGCCGTCAAATTAAAAATGATCAACCAGGATCGCATGATTTTCGGCGATTTCTCCGTCAATTTTGAACCGATTTCCTTGAAATTTTGCAGAGGCCATTTTCTATTAAAATCCTAACAGGGGAAAAATTTCGCAAAATAATATTTTATATTTCAAAAGTTAGACCATTTGCCATGTAATAAAATTCTGAAATTAGTTTAATAATGGGTTTAAAGAGGAGCGTCGTAATTTCAATTCATTACATGTCAAATGGTCTAACTTTCAGGGCTGTTAGGATTTGAATAGAAAATTGCCTTTGCAAAATTTTAAGAAAATCGGTTTAGAATTGACGGAGAAATCGCCGAAAATCATGCGATCCTGCTTAATTTGACGGCGAGTATAGAGGAGATGAAACTGTCAGGTTCAGGGACAAACATTGAACAAAAAAACATTGTGTGCGATAGCAAAAAAAAATACTTTTGTCCCCTCAAAATGAAAAAGTGTAGGCCTATTTACTTTTTCATAATTTGTTTTGAAAAAAACCCCTTAGAATATGAAGTCAAGGGTACTGACATGGGCCTAGTCCTTCACTAGGAGGCAGCACAGAACGAAAATATATTTACTGTGAAAATTATGGGCACTCTTCTGACTAACCCCAGTGCGAACTATCCCCGGTCTCCCCTACTAGCCTATTTTCTAGGCCTACACCTGAAAAAAATATTATAGGCGCAGTCTAACATTACACCTGAAATTATTTATTAACTGTTTTAAATATTAAATCAACTTCTAAATATGTTATGTACAATCCACACTTGGTCAGCCTTCAGGTCACCAATCATCCAATGCCGGTGTAACACCGCAGATTATACCCCCCTCCCCTTGAAACTATACCCATTCTGAGATCTCCCAGAATCTACCCCGGGAAAGATTCTAAATTATGCCCCGGGGTAGATCCTGGTGGGTCCCAGAATCTACCCCTTCCTCTAAGTATCTATACCCCCTTTTTGTGATTTGGTGTGGTGTCTGCGTATCCCGGAATCTACCCCTACCTCCCTGGGAGGTAGGGGTAGATAATAAATTTGTTGAAAAAGGGGGTATATTCTGGGAGTCCCAGAATATACCCCCTTTTTCAACAAATTTATTTGTGCGACCCTCCCAGAATCTACCTCTTCCTAACTCCCATGATATAGCCTACCCCCCCCCCTTTTCAACAACTATATGTCATACTCTCAGAATCTACCCGTCCCTCCCAGAATATACCCCCCTTTTCAACAACAAGCCTATAAGCGACCCTCCAGAATCTACCCCTCCCTCCCGAAATATACCCCCTTCCCAACAAATATATTATTATGGGACGCTCCCAGAATCTACCCTGTCCCCCTCCCAGAATATACCCCCCCTTTCAACAACTATGTGCGACACTCCCAGAATCTACAAATCACTCCACGAATATACCCCCCTTTTCAACAAATTTCACGTTCCTCCCAGAATCTGGGAAAAGTGATCATTGGCCAAAAATGACAGAAAACTGTTTGGGATACATTAACTAATAACGAAAGAGCAGGATAACTAAGAACTTTCTATCAGTGCCATATATGTCATAACGTGTTGGATTAAGTGGGGATACCATCCAAATTTAGACCATTTAGGAATTTATACCCCACAACTGGCCCAATGAGATACGTTAATACGTGTATAGCCTACCTGAGCATTAGGCTTCAACCTGGAAAAAAGTACCGAAAGCTGTAGGCCTACTCTGAAAGATACCCTGATGTATCCCGCGTCCTTTGTTGCTAGTTATCATACAGTGACATGTAGGGCCTATGATCTCTTTTTTTGTAGGTTTTGAAGCATGGGGAGCTCATCTTAGGCATTATTTTCATGATTGTGGGCCTCTATAAAAAGATAAATGTGATTTTCTGCTCTTCTGCTTTTCTATATGAAAGTCCCAAACAAAAGGGAGAATTGTTCGGATATTGGATATTTTGTAAATATTTTATGTATGAAATTTGCATGGTTAACTTACTGTACTAATACTGATAATTGCTGTCTCTAATACACAGAAGAGTGTAAAGCTACGGCCCCACCAAACGCCGCGCCACGCTGCGCGGCGCAGAAAAAATCAGTAGGTGCGGCCCCACCGAACGCCGCGCCGTGCTGCGCCGCGTTAAAAAAAGATAAACTCTACTGTTTATCATAGCAGTGGCTACACTGGGAGTCGCGCCGCGCCGCGAAATGAAAGCTGGGGAAAGTTTATCTTTCACGGCGCCGCTTTTTTTAACGCGCGGCGTGGCGCGTCGTTCGGTGGGGCCGCACTTTTAGTTGGAACATTTCTTAAATAATGGCTTCCCCACAGGAACTGAACATTTGAGATCTGTGCGATAAGCCAATAAATTTGGATCACATGAATATCACCGAAAGAGGGCTACCAAGCATACCTCAAATTAGTGCTGAGTTGTAAGATGGGGTAAATTAGAAGCTTCTACGAAAAAAATGTCCTATTCGTACACACAAGTTTTGTAAAAATTTGCATAAGGCCTTCGAAGGTTGAAACGAAAACTTCAGCTGAACAAATTAGGTCTGAATTCTCCACTTTCAACATCAAAGAGAATTGCCTGTACTGTGGAAAGCACATGGACATGCAGACTATGGTAAAGTCACAAACAGTGAGATGTGAGCCAATATATGATACTGCCACAAAGGAGCTACTGTCATTAGTTGCAGCAAAAGCAATGTAGCGAAAAGATAGCTAGGGAGATGTTGTACATGTTCCGTTTGTATCAAAAATACTGGTGATCTTGTGGCAGCAGAAGCCAAATATCATCATAATTGTCAAATACGTTTTCGTGAAGGGAGTGATTTTGAAGGCAAAGTTAAAGGACGTCTTTCAGGATCTGTTGATACAAAAAAGATTGATGCCTTTGGAGAAGTGTGTAAATACATTGACGAAAATGATGATCATCAATTTTCTATAAGTGACTTGAAATCAGTTTTGCAACAGTTCTCGGATGATGAAAGAAACAATTTACATATTTCTGGATCACAGTAAGAGAATACTAGCCTTGGGAGAATTACAAGGCAACGGGTCTCTCACCAGAGGAAACAATAGACATGGCTGCTGCCCTTGTTGATGATGACATGCGCTCAATTGTAAGTGATATTAGAGCCGTTATCCAAACTTTTCAGACATGGCCAATAGTGGCTGAATGCTACCAACACTTTTATTACAATTTCTATCCGGGTTGATAAAAAACAAGCGTCGTCAGTTGACAATATCACATAGTATAACAGCTGCAGCACTTCCTAGATCTTTTGTATCACCAATTTTATTAGCAGTTTTTCTGTATGAAAACTCAAAATTAGAATCACGTGAACTGGTTGATTTACTTAGCAGTCTCGGGTTTGCGGATGATTATAGAGAGGTGTTGCGTCTCTACGACGCAATGATTCGTTCTAAAGAACCAGAACATGAATGGGAAGGAGGACTTGTGAACTTTGTCTTTGACAATGCAGACATCACCATTCGCACACTTACAGGGCAGAGAACTTGGCATGTTATGGGTGGAATATTTGCCATTACATCACGAGTGGCTGTCGTTTGCGAGATCAATGGGGAACTGTTTATGCGCAAAACTCAACCAAACACATGCTAACAGGACATGCCTATGCTCGTGCATTACGAGCTCACATGTTTTCTGCTGCATCTCTCGTTTTCACATATGCTTGATACATCAGATAACTTAAACGGACATGCCCACGCTAAAATCATAAAAAAAACGATGATTTTATTTTGTCTTCTTAATATGACCATATTATGTAAACATAATTTAACATGTCCATAGAGGGGTACTGGGATGATTGCTAATAGTAGTACTTTTCGCCCCCATCCGGGGAGGGTCATTAGGGATCTGTTTTATCTGTTGGATGCTGTGTATGGCATTGTACGGAAGCACTAGTCTACAGCAATCATCCAAGGGCAGCTGCAGCCTCCTCGTATCTGGCCATAATCTTCGGGCGGATTGCCAGTGGCGTACCCTGGTTCCTCCGCTCAACAGCGGAGCCAATGCAGCACCCGCATCACTGCTGGCGCTGATGTAGGCTGTGGTAGCCTTAAATAACCGGCAATAGCGTGTTTGACATTAGGTCTCTCACGTAAATGGAGTTACCCAGAGGGAGTTATCCTTCCTATTGTTACTTTGGGGACTATGTGACCCGAGGATAGCGAAGCTGCGCAGAATGCCACATAGTTTCAGCATTAAATTGCACAGGGAAAACTCAAGTCTCCGGCCATCTGGGCATGTCTGGGGGTATATCCCCTAGACATGCCCAGAGCCCCTTATCGGGCGAGCGAAGAAAAATGCTCTCAATAACCCACCATGCCCTATCACCCCCACCCTCACAGCATCATTTGTACATCATTCATCTCATCAATTGACTACAACCTTTTTATCGTATTACAATGTCACTTAAAAGACCTTTTGAGCCGAAAAGTGACGTAAAGCAATTATTTACTACTACTACATGTCCATAGACTAGAACTGCAAAAGTTTTAAAAAAAATTCTGCCGCGCATTCACCAGTTATGCTAGATATAGAGACGAAATTCCCGTATTTCCTGTTTTTGACATGGTTGTCAGAAATTAGAAATCAGGAATTTCGTCTCTATATCTAGCCTAACTGATAAATGCGCTCACAAAAATTTAAAAAAATTGCAGTTCTAGTCTATGGACATGCTCACATCATATGGTCATATTAAGAAGCCAAAATAAAATCACCGATTTTTAAATGATTTTAGCGTGGGCATGTCCCTTTAAGTGAAACAGACTTGAAACTAGAAACCATTCATGATATGCTCCTGAATGAAGATTTTTCTAATGAGAATATAGTCCATAAACAGGCTGTGGACCAGTTTACAAAACTATTAGATGATCTAGCAGACGAACTAACGAACTGGTAAATTGTGGATAGAATACCAGAAAGAGGTTTCACAGACCAGACGGTAGAGCAAGTGTTGATGCGCATGTTGAAGTCACGTGGAGTCCTTGCTCATGGCATTTCCAGGTACACAAGCCAAGCTAGTGTATGGTTTGCAGTAATCAATTCCCATTTGCCAATATTAGGCAATATCAATCAGTAAAATTATAGACTCATTGACTCTAGAGGGTTTTCTTCTTGTATTAGCAAATGCCGAAAATATGACATGCCCTGTTGTTCTTGTAGCAAAAGATACAGATCGTTTAGTCATGCTATTACACGGTTCAAAGACAGAAAATGTTTTCATGCAATATGTTAAAGATCATAACATAGGCCTACATAGCATTACAATTAAAATATATCCTGTGGTATTACATCCTGTACTGCTGATTCACGCCATATCAGGCTGTGACACAGTGTCAGCAGTATATGGTGTGGGAAAGAAGCACTTGAAAGTGAACACTTGCTGTTTTGGAAAGTGGTGACTGGGATGTGCTAGATGTATTTCTGAAAACTAATCATAACCATGATAAAGTAGCTAGAGCTGGAGAAATGTTTCTCATAAAATTATATGGAAGAAAGCATACATGTAAAACACTTGACAAACTAAGATATGTAATAGGTCAAGTAACTTGTGTCGAAGTTCCTAGCCTATTTCAACTCCCGTCTGGGCGACGGTACATAAATAACTCGAGATTGACTCCATGGTGGTTATTGATGCTTTATTGATATAACTTCAACTTCGCTGTGCACTGTCTCTGATGGATCCCGGGATGGTGATGGATTGTTAAACGCGGTGGCAGCCTCGTGGCTAGCTGCGGGAGCGAGACAGACACGTCTGCCTGCTCCGCTGGCTGAGTTGCAAGTGGAAGTGGAGCTGGTGGACCGCGTGGCTTAGCGTCGTCTGTAGCGCCCTCTAGGAGGCGCGGCTTCTCGTCAGATGCTGACCCCTGGCGAACGAAACCGAAGCAGTCCCCACATATGTACTTTATATGCAAAAATGAGCAAAGTATCTAGCAAATTCCAGCTCCAAAATCTTCCTCCCACATCTCCCACCCTCACATCATCATCTGTACATCATTCATCTCATCAATTGACTACAACGTTTTTATCGTATTACAATGTCACTTAAGAGACCTTTTGTGCCGAAAAGTGACGTAAATCAAAGATTTACTACTACTACTACTGTTTCTGAATGGATGCAAACCATTTTGAGCATCACGTACGTTACCACGATCTTTAACCGCACATCACCATTTCTTTCATGAGTCAATTGCTATGCAAGGGTGTGCAAAAGTTACTTGGCGAATGGTTCTTTGAAGCAGCCTTGTTGCCAAATTAAAACGTGCTGCCATGTGTGAGATATGTAGGTGGTAAGTTGTGGGTATCAACAAATCACGTACGTTACCGAAAAAACGTACGTTTATTTTTTGTTCAAGTACTCCTTGGTACGTCGAAGGTGGGGCGTACAGAGTAGATATATCAGTTCAAGGACAAACAAGCTAATGACAGGCAATTTTTTTTTATGCCTGAGCAATAATTGTTGCTTTTATGAAAGATTAAGTCCAGGAAGGTCAAAGACGTATGTGACATTTGACATAACAGAAGAGTCTTGTACGTGATCTTTGACTGCTAGCAACGTATGTGATTATTGACATTTTCAGTCACTTGTCGAGAGTAAATGTATAGCTCTGATACTGACGCTCATAATCATGTCAACAGTCACGTACTGAGAAGTATCACGTACGTGACTTGTCAAACATCACATACGTACAATGCACTCCCTATTCTATTCAGTAATTTGCTTCCATCTTCACGTGTGGTCGCCCAGATCAGCTCACTACTGGCAACATTATTATATGAAAACCAACAATATATCAAAGGTATCATAGTATTCATGTAAAAAAAAAAGTTTACGTCCCACATTTGAGTACAGTTGGGGTGGAGGTGTCAAAGGTATGTTTCTCCCCTTGGTATCTCGTTCTGTCGACCCTGTTTGTTTTAACATATCACCATTGTATCAGATCATCTCTTCACATCAATTTCATCAGCTTAGCTATTATATCCCCGATTTCGAACGAGAATTATGTAGCATCACGTAAGTGACCCTGAATGCACCAGGCTCAGAAAATTAATTTTGTCTTATCATGTAGCACTTTTGGCCTGGTTTAGTGTGACCAGACCCATATATAGGCTTCATACATAACATGTTGATACCCATTTATAGGTATGATAATGCATTGCTGCAAGGTTGGCAATAAAATGGTAGGGACACTTTTTTTACTTTCGAATATCAGGATAAGACATTACGAAATAAGTATGAGGAATTATTATGTCAGGATATGACAATACAACGTCTCGACATGGCAATAATATGGAATGAGATTTACTACATAGTCCAAATATGTCATTATAAGGTCAGGATATATATGCACTTTTAATGTCATAATATGGCGTTACATTATCAGGTTATATCATTTGAATACCACGCTATGACATTATATTGTCATAACATGGCATTATAGTGTATATACATCATCTGTACATCATTCATCTCATCAATTGACTACAACGTTATTATCGTACTACAATGTCACTTAAAAGACCTTTTGTGCCAAAACGTGACGTAAAGCAATGATTTACTACTACTACTACTAGTGTATGTAGAGTGTTTCCATAATTTGTGTTTATGTATTATACACTGTAGATAATGTGTATCGTCACAGGTGCTGTCTCGTGTTTTTAAAATGATTTGAAATATTTACAGCTCCACATTTTAAAAGGTATAAGGTATCATTTTTACTGGTTTAATTTTAATGTCATTACATTGAGTCGTATGTGATAAAAGATGTCACCTCAAGTGGGTGGGTCATGACAATTCACTGGACACAAGGTACACTCGCATGGGCAGCATGGTCAACGTTCTAAGGTGGCAGAATGAAATATTATGAATCGGTGAAAGCGAAAAGACTGACCTGCGGTCAAAAAGTGACGTTAAACATATATGTTACTTACTTTCTCACTGTAGATGTTATGAGAGAGTATTGAACCAGTACAACCAGCCAGCATTTATCACACCTTCTCCATCCTTCATCATTGATACCTGCCACAGTGACTACGAGCTGGACAGCCATATTCTGCGAGACAAACTAGGCGAGGTCAATAATAAAAGCAGATGCGGGTTAGTAGGCCCAATAGTCTAGTAGGTGTTAGCTGGTATAATAACACCTTTTATTTAACTGTTTACGGGATAATTTATTTGATAACGTACATCAATGTTAGCAGTATAGGCCTAGCACTTTTATGTAAGTTTAGCCCATAGGCCTATAGATCTCAATCATATGCCTTTAAACTTCTAAGAACAGTACATTTTAACATGATACAACAGTTGGCATAAGGGATGCCATGCTTGTGATATAACTGAATAAGTTAACGTTACTGACGTTCTTTCATCATTTTCTTTCCAGAAACATATTGGAAGTAATAGAATGTGACACAGAAGATGATCATTCGTCGAAAGAAAACTCGTGATTTTAGCTTTACAGAAGTTTACTCCATTTTGTATAATATTGTACATGTACACTGGTTAAGGGAAAAGTTGTCAAGTTCGCTATCGGTTCTTCTTGTGTCAGCTAGGCCTACTGCCGTCGAAAGCCAAAGGGCAATAACTGTGTTATACTTGGCTTTTGCAGAGCACTATACAACCCTATGTGTAAAATAATAAGAGTTTGTTATAATCAGTGATGTATCACCTTGATCTTATGTTACCTAAAATATTTATTAAAGAGCTTTTTTTCGAAAACTCTACTTTTGCTGCTACTTTTACGTGGTTCATTGTGAAGCTGAACTGTTCATTGTGAAGCTATAAGCATTGTTACACCTTTCAATTGAAATCATGTTACTGTTTCGTCGTCGGCATAAATAATAACAAGGAGCTTAATGTGGGCTCGTATTCCGATCTGGTATATATAGGCCCCTATACCGGTTTCAAAGAAACTAAATGTTTTTCCTGGCTCAATAGTAAATATTTAGTATTGTGAGGAGTTAAATCTACCCGGTATGACTGGACCGCCTGACGCATTTACTGCGCGAGGCCTAGTCACACTGACCGCCATCTTGTTTACACAGCCAGCTGTGTAAAAACGACACTCGCACTGCCTACCAAAAAACTCGGATGCTATGAAATTGAGACGAATATTTCAAGTGGCCATTTTCAGGCCATTGTCATCAGGGTAGGTTAAATCTACATGACCGAGTGATACAAGTGAGGACATGTACACAAGCGCGCGCGCACTGCCTCAGATATGATTCTTATTTCGAATTGTACCAAAGTTCTCTCGTCCTGCCCCAGTTTAACTAGCATGCATATAATTATATGCACAAAGGTGACCTAAAGCCTAATTCATTCATACATAACGTTATTGGCATCAGTTCAATTTATAAATTATCAGTAAATGATTTTTAGCTTATCCGCCCTTTAGGCCTAGGTTGAGCTTATTATGCCATCGTGTGTCGTCTTATGGGCATGTTGAAGAACGATTGTGTCGCCAATATGAGTATGTTGAAGTGCTTCGTTTCCCCACATTTCCATCAACTCTTCTGTCGGGACGACGGGAATAAACAACTCCTATTAATTCATTCTTCGGTTATTACTTTATTGTAGTCTAGACATTCACATAGTGCACAGTCCCCAAGCGGAATACGACGATCGACGCCATGCGGCTTGGCCCTGAGCTCAAGACGGAACATCGCTTCTGCTTTAGTGGCAACGAGATGAGTGTGGCGCGCTTGGCTGGGAGCGCGTTCGATTCGCGGCATAGGCCGATTTGAACGAGGCTTGGCGGGCCCCGGCTACTCGACAGTGGTCGGAGAAACCGAGCAGTCCTGAACGGGTGAGACGCTAACCCCTCAGTCTGTCCACAATTCACAAAAAATGCTTCCCCCTCATTTCTTAGCGGATTTCAATTTTGTTCGGTTTGTTTGAAAGAGTTTGTGCCGGTGCATAGAACCGCCTTCGGATTTCAAAAATTTTAATTAACTTATGACCTAATTAAAATCTCAGTATGACACTCTGTTCACAATTCACAAAAAATGCTTCTCCTCTCTGAATTCTTAGCCGATTTCAAGTTTGTTCAGTTTGTTTGAAAGAGCTCGTGCATGGCGGCCATTTTGAATTTCTGTAAAACCTTGAAAAAAATCACATGCACATCTCCATATCGTGGGGAATGTGATTGTAAAATTTGAATAATTTCCGACGTTACGTTTTAAAGTATCCAAGCCCACAAAAAAATTTGTAGTTGAATTCTGGCGGCCATTTTGAATTTTGGTAGCATCTTTAAAAAATCACTTGCACATCCACATGTTGCTAGAAATGTGATGGTAAAATTAAAAAAATGGACCAAAATAATTTTTTGAGTTCTAACGTCCATCAAAAAATTAAAGTTGGTCCGTGGCGGCCATTTTGAATTTCAGTAAAACCTTGAAAATGTCACCTGCACATCTCCATATGGTTGGGAGTGTGACAGTAAAATTTGAAAAAATTCTGACTTTTTAAGAGTTTTTGCGCCCACAAAATTTTTTAAGTTGCCCTCTGGCAGCCATTTTGAATTTTGGTAGCATTTTGGTAGCATCTTTAAAAATTCACTTCCACATCCCCATGTTGCTAGGAATGTCAAGTTGGAATTTTAAAAAAAATTGACGAGTAGTTTTTGCGCCCACAAGAAAACGTGACGTCTGACGCCATCCTGGCGTGACTAAAATCCCCCTTCCCCTACGGCGGGGGATAAAAAACGCTAACAATTACACTCACAACTGCTCAAAAATACAAACCTCCACATCGTAATACTAATCCACACTGTAATCCGGATCATCCCCCAAAATGGAATGGCCTGTCCCGTTACCTGGGACACGACTCTGGTAAAAGTTTCATGCAAATCCAGTATTTACTTCTTTAGTAGTAGTGTCTCAAACATGGTGTATTAACTTTTTCCATCCGTTTGCTAAATGATCCTATCAACGAGCGTTATGGGTGAAAATTGGCAATAAAACATTTAATATTTATAATCATGTATTTTACTAAATCCCAACTGCTGTAAACACAAAAGATGGCTAACGTTATATATATCTAAATGTGCAATAAATTCAGTTTTTCAAAACTTGGAAGTATTAGGCCTATACATATTGCAAAAAAAACGTGAAAAAAGTGCACAAAATGGAAGATTTTATTATCCCCGTGTAATTTTGTGGATAATATAAAAACCTTGATATTTTCGTAACGTTATTACTGTATGTATACAGTAAAAAAATTGGGAAAATACGATTTTTCAAACTAAATTTGTATAGTTCGCTTAATAATTTTTTTTGCAGTGAATTTTGTAGAGCAGACAAGTCCAACTTACCAAGTGTCCAAGCTAACAAAAAAAAATGAAATGAATCGGGCTTTAGGCCACCTTTGTGCACATATAGGCTAAACTGGGCTAGGAGAACCTCCTGAGGATGGTGAGATGACACAGGATTCGAAATTCGAGCCCTGGCGATCTGAGGCCGAGCACGCTACCTCTCGGTCACGGAGTCTCCCCCCAATACTGAGTTTTTCACTTGGATGGGGAAGAAACATTTTTGTTTCTTTTTAACTGCCGAGACCGAGAACCGAACCCGGAACTCTAGCGTGAAAGGCAGCGGTGCTAACCACTACCCTAGGGCCCACGCCCCCAAGCTAACAGAAAAAAAAACATTAAAAAAAATATAGGCACCCGTGTCCTCTAATATTAATTTTTTGAACCTCTGGATTCTGGACTAAAAGATGGGGGTGGGGTTTTCCAGAGGGTCTATTGATGTGGATGGAAATCAAATACTCGTTTGACTAAACAATTAGGCCACGACTTTAATAGTCTGTTTCCGGCAAATCAAGTACCATAGATTAGTATCTGTAAATTAAAGAAATTCACCATGTAGAATATTTAGGTTAACCCTTTCAGCTGAATACATGGGCTGTCGTCACGACGGGATCCCGGTGTATCGCCCCAGTGAACGCTTACCAAATTGTGGGACATTTCTTTGGACTGTCATATCGGAAATATCGGGCATAAGCAGGTCAAAAATAGTTTTTTTAGAATCAGTAACATTTCAGTTCCATGACAGCATGCTCAGCTCAGAGGTCGCACAGTCAAGTTATGGACATTTTTGGGACCTTAGCGTCGGAATCGCTCTTATCCACCGCCATGTTGGATTTTTCGGGTAAAGCAAATACATCAATCCAAGGCCTCGAAGAGGACGACACGGATATATAGTAGTAAATCATTGCTTTACGTCACTTTTCGCCACAAAAGGTCTTTTAAGTGACATTATAATACGATAAAAACGTTGTAGTCAATTGATGAGATGAATGATGTACAGATGATGATGTGAGAGTGGGGGTGATAGGGCATGGTGGGTTATTGAAAGCGTTTTCCTTCGCTCGCCCGATAAGGGGTTCTGGGCATGTCTAGGGGATATACCCCCAGACATGCCCAAACGGCCGGAGACTAGGACGACACGGATACCCAGTGTATCTTGGTGTACGACTGCCATCGCCATGAAGGCCAAATTATACGACAGTCATACATACACATTTTGGCTTCGTAAATTTGAAAAATCAATAATATGACTGCATTCTACTATCACTGAGCAATGACTCACTATTATATATGACTTGGGTTGAAGTGAAAAGAACCAAAAAAAAATTCTTATTATTTTTAATACAAATCTAATGTACAAATACATGTATTTAGTGAACATTTTATATATTCTTGGAACACAGCCAGGTGCATTCTACTTCTCCAGATATATAAATATTTAAGAAAACGCTGGCAACCCACAGGTTTCGGCGTAGTGAAAAACATAACCATTCATACAATAATAAAACGTATTGACACATTTTATGTACAAACATTTAGTCTGTACAATCTTTGAAAAATTAACGGGGAACACATTTAGTCAAGAACCAACTTAACATGATACTCACACACTTAATACCTAAATATAGTAGAGCACGTCTTACTATATCTAAATGAGAATCCATTTACATTCAACTTTGAAACATGTGTACTTTGGTGAATATTCCGATTCAATCATGAGCTACCATACAAGATCCATTCACCCTACATAGTATAATTTAGAGTTATAGCACACACTAACATGTGATGATTCAATAATGTGACCAGCAAGGTTCACATTCAATGGAATGACGTCATACCATTTTATAAGACAAGAAAAGCACCTACAGAATTATAACTCCATGACAAGAAGCAGCTGATGTATGCCAGACGACTTTCTTCTCCGAAGGTACAAGTCAAGAACAGAACTCTAGAACTCCACCAGACAAACATAGTGAATGGCGGGTGACTGATCCAGATGTTAGGCATGTGATTAGTATAGATGATCATCTACACCAACCTCGTGCCTAGGATCTGGTCAGTTTTAATGCTAAAACAAACTGGTTCAATTAAATAATCATTAACATGTCTTAAACTTGAAAATCATCAATTAAAAAAATAATAATAGTGGTATGTGGTACAGTTCTAAGTGGTTACCACCAACATACCAACTGTGCACATGAATAAATAGACATACCACAGATAAGTATTCTTTCCAGCGTGTACGGTGTTATCTTAAACACCGTCATCTGAAGTAACTTAAAATCATTTAAAATCAGTGACACTTACAGCCTTAGAATGTTAGCAGAATACAATGTTTACATCGAGTCGGTGGAAATTGTTTGTGTGGGTGGGCAAAGGTGTGTTCAAGTAAATTTCGTTGTATGTGCAGATATACCACTTTACACTTACCTACTGAAGAATTGTTGACAGGTGAATGACGTCCTGATGAATGGCAGATGAAATAAAATACCTTCACTGCTTTTCTTAATCAGATGATCTGTTGATGGAGCACTACATTTCCATCAGGAGCAGTTTTCTTGATATACACCATATAAATAGTTTGTACATTTGTAAAAAGCAACATTTGCTTTGTTGACAAACCTCTAGTATATAAATATTTTTTTGTGTTATAAAATGACTAGAACCTTACACACATTTATATCTGAAGGCTTTGATTACCTAATCATATTTGCCGTCGCATGATGCAATATAATAACTAGACTGGGCCTTTAATATCATAAAGTTTTGATAAATCATAATCTTCGGATTGGTCAGGATGGACCAGTCCGAAGCCTACAATATATTGTAACTTTACGAAAATACGGGCCATGAATTGTATAGAAATTTAACTTGTTTCGGTGCAGCAATCATATATATTGAAAGATAAATTATCTAGCTTGACATGACTGTGAGAAAATATAAACACATTAAAATATAACTCGTACCTACAAATAATGTGACAAAGGTGTACACATTTTTAAAAATATTATCTCTAAAAAATACAGAGTTTCTTTGCTGGATTCCTTGTCAACAGGATTGTTATCCAAAAAGCCAGATTCGCCAGACATGGAGCATGGGCATTATGCCAACAAGATTACGGCAGAAAAAAAAACAATTGACGCTATATAAATACTGGAATTATGCCCTTTCAAGGAAGATGTCAGTCAGCTTTATTCTGGCTTACAATCCAGACACATGGAGGCTATTACTGCTGTGCAAAGCCAAATGGCTGCAGGCTAAAGTCAGCAGTTACTGTATTTTGCCTATGCACGGTGCTACCCCAGCAAACACGATACATTAAGCCAACGCTGGGCTGATGTTGTGCCAGCGTCGTAGACGATGGGCCAACATCTGTCCAGCATTGGCTCAATGTATCGTGTTTGCTGGGATATATGAAGTCATGTGACAGCTTCAGAAAGCCTTGTTGTTGTATGTTGACACTTGATCCATGGTGGTCATTTTGAATTTTGGTACCACTTGTAGGACTAAAATCCTCCTTCCTCTACAGGTGGGAGATAAAAATTTCTTAGTTACACCATAACATGCTGTCATTTTGCCCAGTGTGTTGTGTCGGGAAATCCTTTCATACAGGACACCCAGCGCGTAGACTACCGGACGTTGTATGACCCGGAGCTTCATAAAAAAATTATGCATTTAAGAAAAAAATACTTTTTTATGAATAGTCAATCCTTTAAGTGGTAATCCCTATGACTAGCATTTACAAATCTGTGTTAGGACAGGTTTTCAATGAAGCAGTTCTAACCTATTTTTCTGTTTGTGTATTTTCCTAGGAGAGCCTCTGTATTGGCTTTATGATTGTACTTTGGCAATTTCTATGTATTTGTTTTTAACAAGCACTATATACATTAACCCTTTACCTGCTAGTAATGCATATGATGAGTCCACCGACATATTTTGAATTCAATGGATAACTTTGCTGCAGCTTAATTCACAATGACATAAGAATCAGTATTTTATGAACCATCAATTTGATATATTGAGTATTTTATACCATAGTATAATTTTCATTCACTGCGAGGTGAAAATTGCGGCAGCTATTCACATCCCACAATTAATAAAATATTTGTTGTTGTGTAGAAGATTTTTTTGTTGAGTTAGTACATTTGCAGGACACTCTGCTCAATTGGCAAGTGTACATTTTTGCACTCTATAAGCCGTGAAGTAGTTGTCAATGCACCCGAATTATATCAAATAAACTGCAAATTTTCACAGTTGAATTATAGCAAACATAACATTTGTTCAGGATTATTAATATTAATTCTTCAGTGAAGATAGTCATAGAAGCTGGAACTTGAAAAAAATGTCACTTAAAAAAATTCAGCACTCAAAGGGTTAATCATGTTGATCACAAAGCCTTGCCTCAGAGCTGAAGTGTCCTATTTGCTACTAAAATGAATGGTAAATGCCACTCACTTATGCCTTTAGCTCCGAGGCGTAAAAGTATATTTTTGAAAAAAAAATGTTGTTGATCATGTTAACATCACCATTATTTTCAAAATTAATAGGAGTCACTGATTTTCTTTCATTTTCAATGAGATTCGAATGAGGATGACAACTAAAATAATGATGAAATGACTAATGTTCAACCCTCACAGCGCAGGGATCGACTTGCGCTAGTCGTCAAAATCTGATGTCTGTGGACTGAATATTTCTAATGGCCGTAGACCCATAACGTCATAGGTATTCAAATGAATCAGGAAGAGCTAACCAAGACATTTATGATGATTTCAAATTGAAAAAACTCTTTGGTTGCGATGGTTTTTTTTTTCACAAATTAATTCAGCGCTTTGAGGGTTAAGCTACCAACAAATCTAACAAGTAAGCATTTACTGCGTTTTGGCCTTGCAGAACAGAATACATGTATCTATTTTTTTTATATTGTATGCTGTAAAGAGCGTAAAAAGGACACTACAATTTGGATTGTAATTTTCTTGTAATCCATAAAATTAAGTAAGAGTATCAATCTGTAAAAAACATCTTTGTACTGAACTCAATATACCTGAGGTGTGACAGCAAGCATTCTCAACTACCGATTTCTGTGACCTAGAACAGCATCAAGTGACTTGAACAAAAAATGAAATAAACAGGCAAACATGCTGGAATGATGATGTCCCTTTCATCTACACATTCAGGCAAACTAATAAATTATAAATGATTAAATACATAATATATATAAGCACCTAATTGTGAAAAACTATGTACTTTGGCCTTTTCTAATGTCAAGTGGACCAAATATTCTTAAGAGAATACAACACCTTGGTCATCGTTTTTTAAGAATATTCCTACTTTTTTAAGAATATTCCCTCACTTCAGTACAACAAATATATCTTTGTTAAGTCTTATTGCACCGCCCATGGTCTTCAGTCTGCAGCAAGCTTAACCATTATTTTGGTATATGTCTAAAAGCACAATCCGATTTAACCAGTTATTTTGCTGCCTTTGTAAAAGTATCGCCAGTATTTCACTCACTACTGGCATTTCCAGATGCAAGTGGTATTATGACCACATCGTCAGCAAATTCAATGGATCATAAAATACTTAGCTGTAGCACAATAATGGAAGCTCTGTCCAGTTCTACCTTTACCATTGAACAAAGGTATAATTGTACGCACGAGATGCAAGCAAGTAAGTTTGTCATCCACCATGAATATGTACTGATCTGCAAAGTCAAAAAGCAGTAACTGCTTACTTTTTAAATAAGCAGTTGCTGCCTTTTGGCTTTGCACAGCAGTGTAATGACTTGCGTTGAGAGAGTATCATTGAGATGAGAGCAGTAACAATTGGCGTGATCTGGCAGTAATGGAGATTATCCAACCCTTGTGCTGCTGAATTGTTTGTATTGTATTTTCGTCATTTGAAGCTGGAATTGCTAACGAATTTCCAGCTCCAAATGACAAAAAACATAACATTTTTTATAAATATACACATTCTAAATTGAGTTATTTGACTGACTGAGCATCTACAACAAACTATAGTATCCATTTCAGTGACATATTATTTGGCTTAGAATATTCTCAAAACCGTATATATACGGGCACAGCAGCACAAGGGTTAGAGCGCAGAGATAAAAAAGGGACTTCAAGTGAGTTATGATGATATGTTTGCTAGTTAGTGTTTGTCACAGAGCACCAATGCTTCCAATCCAACCGTTCTCATTGAGAAAGTTGAGTATCTTGCGGCGGTGAGTTTTATCCAGATGTTCCGGGAAACGAATCTTAACTTGCATACCTTGGCGACGTTGTAAATAGTCCTGCAAACAAAGGTAACTGTACAATACATCTTGAAGATTTAATTGTTGCACGGTCCAATGTTACTAGCAATGTGTTCTTTCTACTTTTTAATGATATGCTATTATCTTAAACTTTCAGACCATCTAAAACTTTTGGAAATTTTCAATATTCTTATAAATGATACATGTGTATATATTGTATTCACAAATATGAGTCAAGCAGATAAAATACACATACCTTTATAATGCAAGTCTTTATTGTAATGTAGCTGCTTGGTTTCATAGCAATAGAATTACACAACTGAAATTTAAAAATAATTTTTTAAATTACATTACAAATTACATGTTCATAAATAATTGATACCTAATTTTCAAACCAGTGTACACAGTTCTTTTAACAATAACAGGTTTTGTCTTTAGAATCCACACCAAGCAAGTTACTTCATGGAAATCAGCGTTTAAAAGAATGTTTGAAATATAGGTTGTCCAGCGAACAACCAAGCCCTACATGAATGATGAGTGCCGCAGTGTGTGAAATCAATTTTCACCTTGACCATCTGAGCCTGACTCACTGACAGTGCTTCCAATGTTCACCGCTCCTGACAAATAATCACTGACCAAATATAAACGCAAATTATATGAAACAAGATATAAAGTTTACATCACAGTCCGACATTTTGTTTTTTATTGAGAATGTAAAGACTGATAAACAAACACAGTTTGTGGGAAATATAGGCGATAATACAGCCTATTATTGCTGCATATGATTATTGCATATAGATTAGCAGATCGATTGGGAATTGAAAAATAAAGCTGTGTTGACGTCAATAACGACAGTAATGCTGTCATTATTCACGCTATTTTTACCGCGAAAACGCATATTGGAATCTAACTTTAGAATTGTAAAATTGTATTGTAACAATGGATATTATAAGTTTGTCCACTGCGGATAACCACAATAATACTTTTGGTTGTCCATCCTAGCATTTGGTTGGCCCGGACGAGCAGATGTATGCTTATTACGAACGCTGGATATGGTGTTCTGTGCAGTACTTAATTAGTAACGTTCTTGTTACGCAATCTTGTTTCAACTATTCAAAATAACATTCTAGAAATCAATTGGAAAAATAGGTATAATATTTCAATCGTATGGCATCTCACAAGCTTTCTAGAGCTCTACCCTTCTATCATAGCCATCTTTCAACCTTTTATTCGTCCTTCAAGCAAGGAAATTAGAACTAGAAGGAGAAATGAGCATTAAATTTGCAAGTAATTTTCACCCAATTGGAAGTTGTGGGTCTCGATTCTCTGTAACTTCACGTACCTGGTAAGTAAAAATTAAATTCTATAACATAGTACTTTATTAAGGGTTAAAACGAAAATGTGTTCAAACCTTTTTCTCCCGTTCAGACAGGAGGTCACCGCCTGGAAGTGCAGATATTATCCTAGGTTTCTTTGGAGACTTATTTTCGTCTGAAAAAAAGAAAACATGAAATCAAGTCAAATGTATATTTCGGCAAATGTCTCACATTTGGTATTAAATCATTAAAAACAGGATGTTATATTTGCATGGCAAATATAAAAGTCTCCACCTTCCACAATTAAAAGTTTATTTCCAATTCGACAACGATTGGATATATTAGAAATGTGATGGTGGCCATCTTAGATATGCAAATTAGCCGATTATCAAACTAAACCAGAATCATCCATCAGAATGTTCGGAAAAAATTGTTACTTTTTTGTTATTTTGTTTAGGTCGACCTGTAAGGAAGGGCAACGATGGTCGTCTTGGATATGCAAATTAGCCGATTTTCGAACTAAACCAGGGTAATCCATCAGAGAAAATTTGTACATAGTGTAGTCAATCATCACTGGTGACATTTATGAATGGTTGATACTTTCAGGTATGCTTATAGTCTTAACTAGGGGTACTGGAAATGCCTAACCGGGCTACCGTCATGCATGATTAGGTGCTCCAAATGATAGGTAGCACCATACCATCTCTGAATCATAAATACTGATGTTACCCGAAGTATTTTCTGTATATTAGTCATAGAAATGTTTTTGTTAGCCCTAATAGTCCCGATGGAATTGTCAGTTACTATATTCATTCATTTGAAGCTGGAATTGCTGTTACCATTTCCAGCTTCAAATGATAAGAAATAGTCAACTCATTCAAGACGAGACAGTCCTCTCAGTTAGTAGTATATGTACATGTACATACTTATGTGCACAAGACATATTAACTTGTTTTAAAAACACAAGTTTTCTCAGGCTCTGTGTTTTACACAAGTAGAGCTTTGCCCAAGATACATGCATACTTTGCTGAATCAGGAATGAGGTAATAACTAGAAGGGTCTAGTTTTTTGTTTAAACTGGAGATGTCTCCCCTCCAGCAGCATAACCATAAAGGTTGATAGCTAGTAGATGTAGTGTCAATGGCTTTTGTAATTATTGTTAATAAATAGCTTCTGTGGACAGTATCTAGAGACTATGTATGAAGCGGAATTTATTATTCCGTTTTGGAACCACACCGATGTGAGAAACACAATGTGGCTTGTCAACACTCCCAGCAAACACGAGACGTTATTATAAATTATTATTTCCTATCTGTTCTGCATACTTACTAATAATAATATCTACGCCTTCTTCTCCGTTTTCTTTTTCTCTGGAGGAAAAATAACACAAATGAGGATAAGCATTAGAAAAAAAGCACAAGTGTGCACTAGAACTAAAAAAAACAGACAATGAAACACAGTCACTTCCTGCAGAAGAAAATTAAACCACATACATGTATGGGTAAGTATGTCATAAAATAAATTTGGCTTTGAGAAAATCATTACAATAAAAAGAAAAAAATATGGAAACTCACTTCTTTGAACCCATTTGTGTCCGTTTCATCGAGCCTGAACTTCCCTTTAAAAGAAAGATTTGTTTTCAAATTCATGAATATCATTTGAGAGTATGTTGTAAAAGGAAGCAAGGTTACAACAACTAAATTATTACTCAGTGCTCAATTTTGTGACAAAAATCCTAATGGCACAATTCCACTAAACCAAAAAATCTGGTGGTACACAATCAGATATAATATTCTAGTGATATGATATTTTTGGTTCTGGTTATTAATTATATTTAAAAAAATGATGTTTATAAAAAAGTTTCTATGTCAAATAGGACATAGAACATCATCAAGTACTGTAGATATTTGTCATTATGGTCTAGAACTTTCGATAATAAGTCTGATTCACAGGCCTTGCAATACAAAAAATGATTCAACATGTTTAACTATACTTGGACACTTCCGGTTTGTGTTATCACATCATCGCTTTTTGTTCACTTCCATGTTTAACATGGGTTATACACTTCAGTAAAAAAAAATCAAATTCTCTGTCAATAGGCTAATTGTAGATTTTTTTCTCTCAACATAATTTTCTTTTCAAAGGATTGCATACAGCAGTATTGCCACAAGTTGTTTTCCTGTAATTTTATCATCATAATTTATCATTAAATTCAAAATCATTAAAGGGACTCTGAGGGATTACATCAATTCCGATTTCTATTTTTGTAATGAAGTAGTGCATCCCACAGGTCATGATTTAATTTTTTTCAAAATTTTCAGATTTAAAAAAACATTTTTTATTAGTATTTTTAAGAATCCAGAGAAAACCCTAACAAACTATTAGTACACCTAAAGGATGGTTGAATGTTAGCACAGCATTGGGCCACATGTTGATGGCGTCAGCCCAGCGTTGGGCAGATGATCGTGCTGCAGACGAACCCCCCAAGTCCTCACTTTCAGACACCAATTAACGTCAGCATTTTTCATGTGCCATGGACTAGGCTTCGATCCCACCACTGTCCGAGACAGTGGGTATTTGTGGCATAAGTGTTTTGTTTACATGGCAATATACAACCCGGTGCTTTTAAATTATATTATGACTTTTTGTATTTTTAGTTAAGATCAGTAGGCTATATAACTTCATATAAATACAAGTAAGCAGGTTAGATCGACTGAATCATAGGCTTACAAAGTACACAATTTATCAGCCAATTAATAGTTCATATTGCATTTTAATTCATAATTATTGTTCAAAGTTGAGCTACATTAGGTCTAAAGGGAATCTTGTCACCTAAAAATACATGGATGACTCGTGCTTGTAGTATGTGTTAGGTGCTGAAAATAGCAACATGTGTAACACATGTTTGTGTCATGCCGACAGACAGCACATGAACAACATCAGATACAGCTCTATAGCTCCCACAGCATGCCCCACACTGTGACTCCAGTCACAGTCCAAATATTCATGATTCATTTATTAAGCCAGTAACGATTTTAATACAATAAACAACATTTTGTCTACATTTAGGCATTTTGAGCTCATTTTTCACTATGTCGGTAAAATGAAGTTGGCATAGTTCAGATAGTTGAAAAACTTTGATTCAAAGGATAAAATAACTATCAAGAATCACGTCCCACAATTTGCAGCTCATAGTGGGCTGCCCGCCGCTATCGCAAGTAGCACTGTAAGAGTAGAAGTTAAAGTAGATATGGTCATGTGCCGCAATCAAATGGCAACGCTCTAACCATGCTAACAGACAGCAAACTTTTTAATCTATCCATCTATCTCAATCTAGGACAGGGGCCCATCCCACAAATTTTTTTAAAATTAAGATCATCTTAACTTTCTCTTATTTGCATTGGAAAAGTTAGATCTAATGCAAATAAAAGAAAGTTAAAAGAATTTTAATTTTAAAATACTTTGCGGGATGGGGCCTCAGGTCCTGGTTTAATGGTCGCAAATGCTTTTATTTCCAGTTAGTTTTGCAACTAAAGTATCAGTAGTTTTGCAGTACAATGCCACAAATTCACAAATTTAACTTGTAACTTTAAATTTAAAACTAAATAAATGTACTCGCATGCAGTCGACTATGTCAAGCACTGTAACACACTTTAACAATCGGGCACCCAGGTATTTCTTCTCATTTAAAATACTCACCTTTACATATACATACATATATATTATATATCTGTGTCAAAGAAAAGCTTGGAAAAACTTGATATTGGTGGATTTTATCGTTTTCTAGTGACTGAATTTTACTCAAAATGTCCCAGTGGTGCATAAATGTGATGGGAGAAGGAATCGGGCCCGGATTCACTTTTTACATCTAGGTTAAACTGTGAAGCAATAAGCAAATGCATGTGGTATATCCAAAAGAGTATATCTAAAAATTTGCACAGGTTCAAGCCCCCTAAAAGACACAGAAAGATAATTTGTAATATAACAAAGCTGAAGGGGCAGAGACGAGATTTTCGGTTATTGTGCAGATTAGACTAGAAAAAAAAATAATACAAAAAATTGTGTGAAAATAATCCAGAAAAAAAGCCCCCAAAATATAAAAGATAAAAAGAAATGAACTTTTCTCCTCCAAAAGAATTACCATTTTCTTTTTGTTCTCTTTCTTTCTCTCTCTTCTGAGCCTTTCTTGGTCGTACTCTGCCCCTTCTGGAAACCAAAAACAGCTAGTTTAGCAAAGTGGCCATATTGTATCCACTTGCTGGGAGTTTGCTAATAATTTAGGTCTGGCATCAAGCCCTGACATTCTAGGATTGCACCCCCACACCAAATCCTGATCCGATAAAAAGTCAAAATTTCAAAAAAAGGTAAAGACATATTTATTCAATAATTATTGACATATCATGTATTATGATAAGCAATAAGCAAGTTATACATGTATGGAAAACAGTCTTAAGTCATCAATATACAGAAGAAAAACTCTCACCTTCCATCTTTGTTATACCGTTGCGTCGATACCTCATCAATTCTTTTATTCTAGATTTTAACCTTTTCTCTCCTGTAAAAGATATTATAATGATTAAAAAAATTCCTGCAACAGTTTATTTGGCTTCAGCAATACATAGTGCCACAATCAGCTTGATCAGTCACGTTTCTCTAAGCTCTCAGAAGAAAATTTGTGTTTCATTCATCAGAGTGCACCTTAACCCTTAAAGTGCTTATCATGTCTAGCCGTTTTCAGCCTTTTTATTTGTCTTTTAAACAATGAAGTTTTTAAACTACAGAAATTTTGGTTCGAACTGTACATATTTAAATCAATTTTGTTCACTTTAAGTTATGGCTTGTGACCGACACAACTTTGACATGCTCGCCAAACAACCAAGAATGCTGCATACTTACATACTTTTGTATATATATACTACATACTGGATTTACACAATTCATAGATGACATTTTTTACTCCCACCCCCCCCCCCCCCCCCAGAAAAAAAAACACACTAAATTTTGAAAGGGAAACTTGAAGTAACTATTGAACTGTCAACTATTGTCTGCTATTGGTCAATCCTATATAGTTATATTGTTCATTTCATTATCTTAGACACTTACTTTTTAAGCTTTCAAATAACTGCTCATGTTCCTTTGGAGAGTGAAACTGAGCTATCACCCGCATTTTATCGTGAATATCCCTGGAACAAAGGAAAAATATTGCATTACTCATTACAAAAGATAATTTTGCAAATATTCATACAGTGTTTGCAAAACTGGATAACAAATTGTACTTTTGCTTCTACAATGTTTTTGAAAGTCAATCTTTCACAATTTTCTAGAAGAAATATAGTTAGCCTGCTATTGGTGACAATTGTAAAACAAAAAATAATTCAATTTTTTAAGTTGATTATATCTAAGCTAATTTATATTTGCACTCTTAAAGAATAGATTATATTGGTTTATTATTTTTGAAATATCATGGTTTACAATACAGGTTTTCGTTTAGATAGTTTAAGTGCATTGTAAGGGACCAGTGCATTGTAAGGGACAGTTTAGGAAGCTTGGATATACTATTTTTATAAATGCTGGTTTCTTTAAAATCGGAGACTGTTTATTAATTAATTGACAGTTGTAAATCGTACTAAATATATGACAATGTGCTAAAACCCTGTAAAATTCAGAAAATACAATCATGCTTCAAAAAATGTTTACAAGTAAAAAGTATTTGACTGTATCAATACAAAAACAGTAAAAATCTTCTTTGCACAACTAATTCTAATAACTAATATTGTAAAATAATTCTTTCACCATCTTTTCAATGATTATCTTTATGAAAGTGGCAATTTTTTTCTATGTGAATCTTCTAACCATGAAACACATATTCTCTATGATTATCTTTATGATTTGATTATTACAAAAAACAGATTGGCACACAAGCAAATTAGATATTTCGTACATAATTCAAAACCAGACATACCTTTCATCCTTGGATTTTTTCTTTTTGTCGGCCTGGACCTTTTTCAACCCTATAGATGTTGAATTCTGAATAATGCTATATTGCCTAGCTATTTGTTTCCTATGCTGTCTTTCTTTTAATCTTTGCCTATACATATCAACTTGAGCGAGTTTCACCGCTAAAAGAAAATGAAAAATAGATTAAAAATAGATTATATACTGGGTATATATACATGTATATACTTGTTTTAACCCTCTAAGTGCTAAATGAAAAAAATTAAATTTTTACCCAAGTGAACTGTGCCTGGCAGGGACCCAAAACTTACTACGTACTTGTTACGCACAAATTGAATCAAAACATGTGCAAAATATCAAATTTAATGTTCATTAAATCCCTTTTAATTATCTTTAATAAATTCCTTTAAACTTAAATAAAAGGAAAAGACTCAAAAACAGTCAGGACTTGTACTTTTATTAGAACAGATGCTGAACATGCAGTCAGGATATATATATTCCCTGCTGCCATATACCATGATGACTTGCTCGGCCAAGCCAAAAGATAGTAAATGCTTACTTGAAAAGCAAGCAGTTACTGCCTTTTGGGTTTGCACAACAGTATGTGGGGGAGGGGGGGAGATACTATAAGCATTGTAGATGGTCACCTGTGTCTAATTCGTCATCTTCATAAGTAATGGAAAGACTGCTGACTAGAGTTTCTGCTTCATTGTCATATTCCTGCAACAAACGAAGTTAAAAATCAAGGCAAACCGAGGTGCAACATGCACAATGATAGTATTATTATTCTGAAAGAATTAACTGAGAAGTGACAAAAATATTGTAAGAAAATGTAAATCAGTAAACGCAGTAAACATCACCTAATGAACCTTTACACTGCTATGGGTTACTAAACCCACTCAACTCTGCCTGCTGTGAGGGGAGGGGGCGGAAAAGGGAGGGGGACAGTAATTTCTATAAAAAAATCTTGTTTTTCTCGTAGTTTCTTTCTATTTGTGTTTTAAAATAAATTTAAAAAAACTGATTTTAAAACAATGGTTTTTAATATCAGTTGATCATTTTTTTATGATGAAAAAACGTGTCAGAAATTATTCAGTGGGCAAGCACACATGCTGTAAATTGTATGCAGCAGTGTAAGGGTTAACAGACTAGGGAAAGTTAATTTGCAGGTGGGAGAAAAATTTCCATCCATGGGTGAATAATAAGTATGAACTGACATGGTGGAATACAAATTTATTCACCCCCCTGAATATGTTTTTTATCCTAATTTATTAGGTTGTTTTATTTGGTTGTTTTCAACCTCATAGAAAGAGTCCATCCACTATTTTTTTAATAATTTTAAGTGCACTATACCTTCCCTGCCCATAGGTTGTTCAAATATTTGTGATTTTAACCAGAACTAAAGCCTCTTTTTATGTTAAATATGCTAATTTACATGCAAGAGATATTTTTATATGAGTCTGAGATAATACTTATTTTAACCCTTGTAATTTATTTAAATTTTAGCCACTTGGAGTTCAGTGGTTTAAAATTACTCATATTTGTTTGATTTCAGCACAAATATTTGAAAATCATGATGTTTAGACACAGATTTCATTCCCATTAACTGTGATTTGGTCGACTAATAAAACAGATCAAAAAAGACTACATAATCATGAACAGCAGGTAAGTTTATTTACCTGATTTTGAAGATGTGAAAGCCGAAATGTTTACATTATGTGACCAGCACTTGTAGAAAATTAGTAAGAAATAGAAATCACTATTGAGGTGTGTGTGTGGTTCAGATGTCAACAAAAAGGACATTTCTCTTTTTCAGCCTTACAAATCTATTAGGCAACGTTGTTGTTCCGCTATATCATGCAAGCGAGGATGGTCAATCTGCTAAAGTTTGAGAACAACTGAATTAAATAATTGATAAAAACCAAATAATTTATTGTGAAAACAGTGCTGGTCGTTTGAAAAATAGTGGTGTGTGGAAAATCACACTCCTTAAATGGGCAAGGAGTGTAAAGCAAGGAGTGTGATCTGCACTCCACTAAGTGTTGCCTTTGTATCTGTACATTGTACGAGGCGTGCTGTTTTTCCTACACCTCAACTTTGTTTTAGGCGTGTGCGTGTGATCACACGCCTCAAATCACCAGCACTGTAAAAAATTATGCTTCTCTTTCAGATTAGAATAAATATGAACACTACCATGACAGTTTGTCTGTATTTATTTACCCATGTGATTTATCACCTACACTGTAAATTAACATTCTTTCTCTAGCCTGATTAAAAGCCAGCGCAAATATTATGAAATTTAAAAAACATATCTTGAAAAAGTTGATAGTTCATAGATCTGTAATCTATCAAAGTAACCATCCTGAAAGTGACTGTCAGAGATAAAGGGTCCTATATGTAGCTCATTAAAGTGGCAGATGATGACCCTTTAGCTCTAAGGTGATGATTTACTTTTTTGTAACTGACCTTTTCAAAGTCGTCCCTGAGAGGCATATAGCCTAATTCATGTTGCTCTAGTGGATTTAAATCCAGTGGAGGCAGAGGTAATGATAAACTAGGTGATAACGGACCTGCAAGAAAATAAAACCTGAAAGTGATATACCTTCATCAAAATATATCAATCATAAAAGTTATTATTAATCCCTTGACTGCCAGATTAAATTGCTGCTGCACCATAGCTGAGACCAGATTAATTGATGACGACATAGTTAGGGGCCTTGCAAAGTTGACAAAATTCCAGACATCCAAAAAAAATTTCACCTCACCCACCGACCCCTCTAACCAATTATTTTTTTTTTTAAACAAATAATTATCAAAGATTTTAATTGTTTTTCTTGGTTTTCAAATTTTCTATTTTCCAACTAAAATGACCTTGGACCCACCCACCCACTTTCAATTTTTTGGGGGATGTTCGGAATTTTTTTAACTTTGCAACATCCCTTATCTCATGTAATCAGTCACAAATATATATGCGGGACTGGTCCATGGAGGACAGTCAGTTATACTGAATATATCTGGGATTGGCCTCCAATGGGTTGAACACTAGTCACTTCACATCCAGGGAAAAACACTGTTACATAGTTAACTGTACGCAAAGACGCTTGTGCCTGCACATGGATTTGTAAAAAAAACAACAAGGGGAGGGGCGTACCCTAGAGCTACTTAAGGTTCCCTTCGCTCGCATAAACTCTATAAACCATTATTTTACTCCTAGCTATGCCCCTGACATCACATTAAAGCATCATTTGCTAATGGTTTAGTTTTTAAAAAATAGAAGAGGCTTCGGAAGTAGAAATATTGCACTATAACACCGTTTCATAATGATGGCCCCTTGATCTGATAAATCATGCAGACACCTTGAGCAGTAAAATTAGAGATACCGGTACCATGTGTACAAGTCAGTAATAAAAGTACCAAAATGTATACCAAAATGTACATGTATTAGCAGACCCGCAAGATTATCACATATATTCGAAGATTCAGGTCTGTTAAATCAAATGAGACTTACACATGTATGGTAAATAAAAGCCTAATTTAAAATTACGTACCTCCATCTGGTTTTGTGTGATCTACAACATTATTAGGCCTAGTTTCTGCCGGGGCAAATGTTGCTGAAACAGTAAACATATATTTTATTGTTGCATTTGAACTGTTTGAAATGCTACTTTTAAAAAAAATATTTTGGCTTCCAGAAAAAGATGTTGCACATTCAGTTTGATGATTCCAAACAATGGGGATGCTTCTACTAGATAGAGCCGATAAAATTAAAGTCTGATCACTTCCCCGCACCTAGATTAAATTTGTAATGTCCGATAAAAATTGACAGTCCCCTGCTTGACCTGTCGGATAACATTCACAGCCATTGACATTACCGTCTGACAAAATTGCTGCAATCCTGCCTCATGAAATTTTTTACAGTCTAAAAGAAAACTTTTTCCTACCACATGGAAATTTTCACACCAATGAAATCGGAAACAAGGATATTTTTAGGATGGCCTGATTAAGTACAGTACAACATCATGCGGGAAATATCGCGCTCTGTTGTATACCGCGCAGAAGGGTAAAAATGACCTTTTGGAGGGCAATATTTAATACAGAAGCTGCAGGGATTCAAGTTTTGATTATTTCTGTTCATTTCTCCACCCATAATGTCCCTAATTTACACTAGCTTTTACCCGTGCGTAGTTTGGATGGAGGTGTAAATAGACTGAGGTGATAGGAGCACCTTTCCATTATGATTGGTAGCAGTTCCTCAGCTTACCTGGGAAGTGCACAGCCTGGCAGATTTATGATTTCCATTTTACCAAATGGGAAACATATATGGAGCAACTTGTGGGGGAAATTGCCAACCCAAATTAAAAGCATGCGACATTGTGAGCTGTGGTATGACTATGACTGTATGAGGGAAGGGTGGATTAGCTCCATCCTGTGCATGTTGCGGCTGTTCACACTGCACTTGATACTGATTCTTATGGCTGCAAGTTGCACTCCTTCTAAGTTCTCCGATGTTCCAAGCGGTTATGAAATGCTGAACATCGCCGCCTTTCCAGTGTGATATGTAGGTTTAAAATGTACATCAAACGGTGGACTACTCTTAAGTCTCACTCTAAAAGTCTAGCATGTACGCAAAATGCATACATATAAATATCAATTGTAAGGTCATATAAATTTAATTATCATATATATGACAAAGTTATGTATTCTGTAGCATCCTGCCCAGTGCGAGGCAATGCCCTGAAGCTGTGTTGGGCCTTCGTTTGCGATGCTGGCCCAACATTTAGGGGGCATTGGGTGGGTGTAGCCTATGCCTACTCAGCAAGTACGGTGCACAGAACAGAATTGACTGGATGCTGGGCCAGAGCCGGCGACGATGGACCAGCATTCAACTGTCATATGGTTAGTAAAGTGCTGATTTTACAATAATTACCTCAAAATGCATTGGGTTGAAACATTGCCAGTTTAATGTCTGCCCACTGCTTATGTCACTTCCCCAGATTACCCCCACCTAGGATGCTCTACGGTCGGTGGGCTAACATTAAACCAGCATTGGTGCAAGGTCTGCTGCAGGCTGTTTTAATCACTGGAATAACCATGCACTGGACCGATGTTGGGCCAGCGTCGCACATGCTTGCCTAACATTGAACCGCCAATGGTTAGGTATATCGTGTGTACGCGTAGAGTTGAAATGTAGAATTGTTGAAAAATAGACTTGTCACCAGGTTATGACATCTTATTACCATGTGTGAAAGAGATAAAAGCTGTGACATAGGAGGTCAGATCTTGTGCGACGAAAGTTCCAGCCCTCGCTGTTAATAGATAGATGGTGCCAAATAGCGAACACACTAAAAGGTATATTTATCTTTTATATAAAATACTTTCAAAGATAGAGTGCTGATTATCTAAAGTACTTACATTTTCCTATGTTACCATGTATATAAAATGTGTAATAGTGATCTCTACATTCTGTAAAACAAAATTGGAAAACATGATGTAAATCTCTCATATCAAGTAATGAAAAACGCAAAATTTTGTAAAAATTCACATCATAAACAAATGTTGCAAATGAATTACAATCAAGAAGATAAATTTACATCTTAACTTTTTCAAGACTGTCCCTAAAGGGATGTTTCTAGGTTATTTTAATTGTGTAATGATTGTCTACAAGTAATGGATTTTGCATAAAGAATTGAAAGGACTAGCCCAACACCTAGCCATAGTCAAAAACAAATATAAAATTGAATCACTATCAATACACAATGATGACAAGGTTTGAATCTGGCTAATATAAGCGGTGGGTTAGGTAGTCCCTTTACGTCATAAAAGAGTTCAGATAAAAAAAAAACAGAAACAAATTTTTGTAGATTATCCACGACAAAAATGTTTTATGGATGCAAAACCAAATACATAAAAAAAATTGTTTTCAGATTATTAAAATTATAAATTAAATGAAATCTTTATAAATAAATATTAAAAATCTTATATAAATACTATATAACTAGTATTATCATGATTAGATCACTAACAAACGCATCATGCCACACACTTATTTTTATAAATACAAATTACAGCAATTGGAGAATAGATATATATATATCTCACCTTCAGTAGTTTTTGTTTTAACATTGTTGGATACATCTTCCCTACAAACATATAATAATATATTAGATACACATGTGCAATTGGTACAATTCATGTTCAGAGTTTAAAAAGATTACATTACAAATACAACAAACCATATAGTACCAGGAAGGCCTACAATACCATGTGAATAAATACTATCGCATTGATATCTTTACCGGGTGTAGATCTTCATATGGCAAACGTATTTTTCACCCAGGTGTATATATTAACCTGCTATGTATGGTTTAATTTTTACGTTTATTTTTCATATTATCAGCTTATTTATTAAATTCAGCTTTGCCCGAATGTTCAGTAAGTTTAATTAGACTACAATGAATGCTACTGTAATTGACAAATATTGAAAAAATATTTGTTTAAGAAGCTGTAGATTGATACAAACTATTTTGTAACTGTAGACCCCCTGTGTACTGGTGCCGATCTGTTGAAATATATTGTGCGAAGTGTAGGTATACAATGTGACCAGGTTATAACACATACGCGTCCTGTCAATCTCCATTCGTAAGCAGAGGTTTGTATGTGTATTTTTTTTCTAGAAGGCTTTGTATACAGATATTCACCATTACCTGATTACTGGGGAAGAAGTGTTTAGTTAAAAACGTTAATTTTAAGCTAAGTTACATTTAAAAAGTATTATTAAAAACACAATTTATGTTGTGCGATCATTATTATAGCTAGATAATGAGTCTAGCAAAGTCAATATTGTTCCTCTGATGCAATATAGATATGCAGTATGATATATTGTGAATGTACTGCTTCGTTTTTTGATATGTCCCTCCTGTTTTTCTTATTGTGTACGTGCATGTACTGAAATGCTACATGGCCTGGTGCATGAAAAGTGGTTAAATTGGTTAGCATCTGTATAAAAAAAAATTATATCCGTGATTTGGCCCAAAATCTACATTTATAATAAAGCCACATATGTCAACGGATACATTTATAGACTGTATTCTTAAAATGTATTATCTTACAGTGTTTATACAAACTCATTGTAATCAGTAAACATGGTCAGTTAGCGGACGGACCTGACACATATTAAGATATCTCCCTGAAAGCAATATGAAATTTACATAGAAAAAATGTTATTACTGAAAAAAAAACCTGCATTTAAATGGTCTATTTAATGATGTTCCATTAAATTTAATACTAAATTTCAATTTTGTTTGCACATTTGTTACATAATCTTACAAAGTCAGCCGGATACAGGGAATTTTCAGTCTGATTAAATGAATGTCAACTAGCTCCGAATATTATTCGATAGATAAGATAAAGCATATTCTGTACACAACTCTATGTGAAGGTATTTTAATAAATACATATGTATTCCTTACCCAGCCATTAAAGATCAGCTACATAGTTTGGTAGGAATATCTATATAACATCTGAACCCAAGTAAATGGTCTTTTATCACCCTTTTACACTGTAAATTCACGTTATGATATCTGATATAAATGGAGGTTTTGAAAAACACAAATATATCTTAAAATCCAAAATTGTGATATATTGCCAGAGCTCCAGATAATTTTTTGGTTTGAGGAGTATTTCACTCATTGAAATTGGTGATGAGGAGTGAAAAAATAAACAAGGAGTATTTTTATTCATACAACAACATGAAAGCTTCATTGATCATTTTTTTCTTACACTCAGGTCACATAGTTCTGCTGATTGCTCACGTACAAAATACAACAATAGTTTTTTTATAAGTAATTTTACTCCTCAGACTTTCTATCAATGAGTATTTGCTGTTTTTACATGCGTATTTTACGCATATACGCATGTTATCTGGAGCTCTGTATTGCTATTTTAATAATCTAAATTGCTTCACATGGTGCTTGGATACTTTGTTGATGGTAAAAACATTATCTGTCAAATACCAGTGCTTGATAAAGAGCGTAGATTAGACTTTATAAAATCGTGTCACGTCCGTCCCCCTGGAAACTAACTTTGTTGTTGCCGAGTAGAAAACAGTTCTAAATATAATATGAACTATTTTAAAATATGTATTTAATATAAATTATTACATTGCAGCTTTATTCCACTATGATCCTAATGGTTTATTCAAGATTTTACGTGTAAATACATATTATGGGGGACGGACGTGACAGGGTGGGTGGGGACGGACGTGACTGCCATATTTGTGCTATCTGCCAGAAATCTTCTTAACATTTATCCATTCAAAGTGGCTATAATTAACATATCACCTGAAGACTACATAAGCACAAAATCGTCAATGACAAATATTTCTGCTTCCCTTGATTTTCACCGGGGGGGACGGACGTGACAGATTTTTTTTGTGAATTTTGCCGTCTAGACACCCCTATATCTAGCTAAAACTTTATGTGTATACATATATTTTATATCTGCTGGTCATATATACATATTATGCCATATAATAAAAACAAAATATAAACTATTATGCGATAATTATTAATTTTAGGTGATTAAATAAATAAATAAGTCAAAATGCCTGAAAAAACGTTACAAGGATATCGTTTTACATTTCAAATTTGACCACTTTTCGTGCCACATGCCACATATGTTATACAACCTGGCCACAATGTATACCTACATATAGCAGGTTATTATATACACCTGGTGAAAATATTTTATGTTTGCGTATGAAGATCTACACCCAGTAAAGATATCAATGCGATAGTATTTATTCACATGGTATCAAAAATGATTAATAGATAAAAGTAACATTGTCTTAAAGATACTTGCCAATTTCCAAACCCATACTGTTCCACAGCATCCAGTAGCAAGTTCTCCTCAGTTGATGACCAAGAGTTTGTGTTATCAAACACACTGAAGCATCCATCTTCCTGTAATATTCACAAATTATTTTAGCTCTTTCCACAGCAGCCAATTACAGGGTTTTCAAATGTATGGATAAATTAATTTACTTTGGATTTTTTATTTGAAAATCTCTGTCTGTTTTCTTCAAATCTCTGTCTGTGTTACACCAAATAATTCAATAGAAAACAGGGGAAAATTCACGAGTTGTTCAAAATGTTAAAAAAAAACAGACAAACACTGTCCCTACAGTGCAAAGTGTGGTGTCTGTCCATGCACTGCGGTATTATCTGGCAATTCATGCCAACTGCCTCGTTATAATTTTACAGAAAACCTAACATTTCATAGCAATGGCGGATCCAGCATAGGGCCTAGCTGATAGGCCTAAAGGTGACTTGCCCAAATGGACAAGTCAATCACTTTTGTCGTTTTGCTGAAGAAAAATTGATATTTTTATGATGATTCAAAAGATGTATGCAAGTTTGTCACCAATAGGGCCTACTGTAATACTGTATTTAAATACAGGATAATTTTGTTTTGAAAATGGACTAGTCTACCAATTTTTGCAACCAAACTCCACGGTTTTTTTTCATAAGATTAAATATTTTGCTTATAGTCTAAATCAATTAGACTACAAGTTGATTAGGAATTTGCCATTGTGTACCCAGCAAACACAACACATTTGTATAAGTACTAGGGCCTAATTACTAATGTTAGAATAACAATGTTGAAATAACGTCGAAGACGTTGGGCCGACGTTGTGTAAATGTTATACAAATCATGTCAAATGTTTTGTTTATAATGATGAGTGTAGGACAGGTACTATGTCTATGGCTATCTACATTACTGGTAAATTTTGTTTGCTGGGTAGCTGTTCGCTACGCGGTAGGCCTACAGAACTAGACGTCTAGCTTGAATACTAAAATACTCAATCTCTAAAATTAAAAACGATAAAACAGTGTTGGTAAAACGTTTTGGTACAAGTATGTGACGCCGACTTAACGCCGCTTTAACGTCTGGTGTTTGATATAGGCCTAGCATGTGTAGCGTCTCTCAGCTGATTGGTTACTGGCGTCACATATGATATCGGCGTACACACATTTCTACGACTACGACTACGTACACACAAAGTGACAAACCACCCACAAACCACACATAAACCACCGCCGCCCCCACCACTTGTTCAATATTCGTACTCAAATCTGCAATACAGTAGCGTTACTCAGCACAAGTCTACTCACCAAGACTTGATAGTCGTGTTCTTTTTTGTGATCTCCTGCTTCGACTCCGCACGCGAAACACTGCAACATATAGAAATGGATGAATAGAAATTATTGTAGCTTCGAAGACAAGGAAATAAGCTGAAGCAGACGATCGCATTATTGGTCACGTGACTTGCCTGTAAACAAAGGTCATAGTCTGTACACTCTATACATTTTATTCTGCAGGTTAAAATAGCATTCTGGCAGTATGTGCACTGGTTTGTGGCCATTCTACAGCCATTCAAATAGTTGTACAGATGCTAATCTAGTTGAAAATATCACTTAATACGCCGTATTTGGCAATAAAGGCTCGGTAATCACAACGCTCTCCTGTCCATTTCCTCGGCCAGCACACAACTTGGCTTGGATGACGTCACCAGTCCCGACATCCTTCGCTGACCCACTTCGACGCTGAGCGTGCCTGCGGGTTTTGACATGCACAGCGGCTACCGGCCGGCTAGATTTTCGTGTGCTGTCTGCAGGGGCGGATCTAGCTTTTCACTGAAATTTGACAAAGTAATATTTCACTTTAAAAGGGGTCGCCTCCAGATAATTTTGTGATTTTCAAAGGCTTCCTCTTGCAGGCTTAGTCTAAGGCACATTGGGCTTTGTTTGTCACTTAGAAAATCACCAGCTCATAGTTGAATTGACCCCTAGGCTGAATAGGGTCCGGGTCGTTATTCCGACAGGTCGATATTCCGACAGGTCGTTATTCCGACAGGTCGATATTCCGACAAACAGGTCGTTATTCCGATAGGTCGTTATTCCGACAGGTCGATATTCCGACAAACAGTTCGTTATTCCGACAGGTCGATAGTCCGACAAACAGGTCTCTATTCCGACAGCTCGATAGTTCGACAAACAGGTCGATATTCCGAAAGGTCTATATTCCGACAGGTCGTTATTCCGACATAAAAATAATAGTGATGAGATGATCAACCACTATCAACAGCTACTGTGGTGACGAATAGCGATGAAGACCTATATCTAAAATACTAAAGTTGTTACTTGTGAACTCTTTGCGTTCTGCATCATTCTTTTACATGTATCAACTGGGTATTATTCATTTGAAGCTTGCATTGGTGATGCAAATGTCAACATCAAATAGGCGTTTAAAAGTGGACCAGTTAGGACTAATAATTTACACTCGGTGCTTTATTTGAGATCTGAACGCACTTGCCGGCGAAAGGGTTAACCTACTCCACCCTGAGTTTCTGGGAGCCATTTGGGGGGTGTTTTTTGAGAGTAGTGTATATAGTCTCACGCTTCTTTGTACAGCTGTGATATATAGATGCGTTCAGATCCATTGTTAAGCTTAATATGCCAATCAATGGCATAACTAAATTTATGTCAACGTATTTGATATCAAAAATTGTTTTTATAATTGCAGATGTATACAATTATTGTATATATTTATGTATATTCCAGCCTAATAAATAAATACATTTAATTATTGTTCCCACACATTCCCCTGATTTTTCCCTGACTGCTCGGAAAATACATCACCAACTATTAAATTGAGCAAAATATTATTGAGCGACCTCCATAGTGCTCTAACGCCGTCCAAAATGCTGGTACAAATTAGCAATCTCATCAACATCAGTACTAAAACTAATAATACTATTTTCAAGGTAAAAGTATACAGTCAGAATGTAACGTGCTCGTATCGTGTTCCTTCAGAGCTAATATTGATCATCTTAAAATTTCCTAACTTTGCCTTTTCTATGAGGATGAATGTATTAGCAGTGATGGAACAATTTTTTTGAAGTGTTATAGCTGTGTTGCGTAAAATATAAGACAGTTATATGAAAATCTAATTATGTTCTTGTGCCTTGAGTCACAATTATGATATTATACTATAATATTCTTATTATAAATATTATTACTTATTATCTTGTTCATGTTCGTGGCGCCAGGTTAGCTCATTGGTCGCGATGTGGACTCCGGAGTCCGGAGGTACCTGGTTCGAGTCCCGCTGCCGCCGAAATCTTCCCTTGGTGTAGGCCTACATATGATGTGACCCAAACTGTTCAAATTCATGGTATAATAATAGCAACCGAACGTATAACCAATTCGCGCCGCCTAAAAAAACCTACACAAAAAAAAGAAATAAAAATGTCAAAGTTGACATGTGAACGGTCAATAAAAACCTTTAAAAAAACAAACTTTCGTCATGGCTGGAAACGGGCTCTTACAAATAAATGAAATAGTAAGCTCTTAATTTCGACGTCTGACTCAACTCTTTTGCTTAGATAGTACGATTTTCAGAATATTCACTGCCCTTAAAATAATATATATTTAAAATCGTTTATGAAAGCCGTAGAAAAATGGTATTAAGTGTGTCTCTACTGCTATTAGTTGGCAAGTTATGACGTGGGCTTGTTATGAACAGGGGTCATTTTGAATTTATCTAATATGGCTGATACACAGGAACTCCAAAAACTGGCTCTGGTATCAAATCTTATGGATAGGTCGTTATCAATGCCTGATACAGACTATTGTGTTGCTGATCTGCGTCGTTCAAACCAGTATCATGTCGTATATATTGTCGAAATAACTTTTACATATATTTTTGTGTTTTAAATGATCCCAAATCAACTTCTAAACATCATAAATCAATTCTATATATTCGAAAACCATAGAAAAGTGGTATCACATGCGTCTCTACGTTATGAAATGACCCCAATTTAAATGCCGGCCATCTTGGACTTGTCAAATAAAGCGCCCCAGGCGGGTGTTCAGCTTGACTCCCGCGATAAATCAAAATTATTATGGCCTTGGCCATACGTGGTTCAAATTTGGTGCTTTTGGGACGATGTGAACAATTCGGGTGGTAGATATGAGTTAAGCCCACTAATTTGAATAGGCCTACTTATGCTATGGGTCTAACGCCATTATAAATATTTTTAAATCTTTCAGTGCTGAGACTGACTTTAGACGTCAGATTCTGACTTATCAAGTCGGTCTCAGCGCAGAATGTGTTGTTTTATTATTGAATCACATGTATCAGACAGTTTAATTTGGCATCACATGTTCTTATGTAGATACATTTAAACAGTGTCACTGGTTAAAATAGCGATTTTACCATTTTTGTATGAAAAAAACACGCTATATGCTATTGTTGTGTTGATGGCTTCTTGGTGAAGAGGCGATTTCAGAGCTCTGTCTAAGATCACATTTTGAGAAGTTATCGGCACAGCAATTTAAAAGCTAAGTATCTGAATAGAATTGACGTGTATCATAGACCACAATAGCAAAACTAAATTAATGAAGCAAAAGTCAAAAAGTGGTCAATTTTTGTATATTTAATAACAGTGAGCGATAATAAACGCCTCTCTGTTTTGTACGCTAGCAGTGCATGTTCACTCGAGACATTCAAACCCCCAGATCGGAATATTAGTAAAAATAATATTATTTCAAAATATCCTTTTCCAAGCACTATAAGTAATTATAAGTGAGTAATTAAGTAGGGTATATCTACTATATTAACATAAACATTACTTAATATCGCAAAAAGTACTGCCCCACTTTTGTTTTGTTCTGCCTTCAGAATTTCCCTGAGCAGACAAGGGTCATCCATTGTGGTGTGAAAGCGGAGCGTGTACAACACAACCACTGTAGCCTACCTGTATCCAGCATACTGCTGACCGGCCTGACAGTTGATCAACCAAATACGGACAACATGTCTACTATAAACGTACCGACAGCAAACAGCACCATTGCGGATGTTGATGACATTGTATTTCACCACCTATGCAGACTCGATGCAGACTGTACGAATGATGTCATCGAAAATATGATTTTTGATGTCGACGAAGATCTGTTATCAGAAAGTAGAGATGCAATGCTAAATGAGGCGATCGAACGTTGCTGTCAAGAAATGATTGCCAGGGGCGATTATGCAAGTCACCCAAACTTTGTGTTGCCCAAACATGAGGGCCCAAATGCTACAGAGATGATGGCAAATGATATCGTCAAGCTCTATCTATATGCCTCTAAGCAAATTGATGATTTCCCGAACTTAAATCCCCCCAGTAGCGTCACAGAAAATGTCAATCAAGATAGAATTAATGTAGGCCCCTTACCAATTAAAAAACAAACCAATGAATCTTGTGATGTCAATAAACTGATAAATTCAATCCCTGTAACACCAACTGCTGGTGCATCATCACCTGATACAGAACCAGAATCACCGGTCTTTCTAAAACATACAGTACAACGTGAAAATAAGCTAAAATACAGCCCCACAAAATCAGAACAAGGAAAGCAACAGCCCGGGCTGGATGTCCACTCCAGTGACCACATCGCAAATAAAGACCATACCCCCACCAGTAAAAATAGCAGGTCGCATGAAAGTAGCAACAAGGAAGACGAGGACCTAAAATGTAACTGTAAAATTTGTAGGCGACTGAGAGGCTTGGAACAAAAGCTGCAGGAAACTACGGACAAAAACATTAAACTTGTAAAACAAATTCGTGGCCTACGCCAACAAAGTATGAAGCAGAGGAAAGAAAATGTTAAACTTCTCAAAGGACGTGATAGCCTGATGACAGAAAAAATAAAGATGCGCAAAGAAATCGATCGTCTCGAACAAAAGTTTGAGAAAACCAAACAGAATAGGCCTAATCAGAAAGAAATAAAAGTGATCCCCATTGATAATGACACTGATGACAACGGCAATGAATGGGAAACTGTGGATGCCAAAAAAACAAAGAATAGGATAAAAACTCGCACAGAAGTCATTAGTTATTTTGGTTCAATTGGTTCTCAAAATAAAATGACGAAAAGTAAAAAAGTGAGAGAAAATAAGAAACTGAAAAAACAAACCAGCCATAAATACCCAGCTAAAAAAGTCACACAACTGAATAAAAGACAACCAAATAAAAGTGATAGGAATAACCAAAATGGCAACAAAGATCGGCATAATAGTAGTTTAAGTAGTAGTAGCCCTACAGTATGCAGCAGTATCACTAGTACTAGCAGCAGCAACAATAGCAGCAGCAACAGTAGCAGCAGTAGTAGCAGCAGCAACAGCAGCAGAGATAAAACACAATCTATTAACACGATCAATGGAATATCCGCCAATAACAATAATACAAACTTGACCAGACAGATTCCCGTCAAGTCTAATAAAAAAAAGTGTGTCATTGGTGACTCTAATATGCGCGGACTAGCCAAACAACTAAAACCGAAACTTGATAACCCAGATGCCGTCTGTGTATATAAAACATCTGGAATGAGAATAGGACACTTGATACCTCGATTAAAAGGATATATATGTGAGGACACCGATGCAGTTGTCCTCCACCTCGGTACAAACGATATTAGTGGACCAATAAACAAGATAAAGGAGGACATTAACAAATTAGCTGAAAAAATGGAGGGATTCAAAAATACACATTTCTACGTGGCTGAAATCCCCCCTAGGAGCCAGAAGAAATATAATGCCCACATTCACGACATAAATTGCCACATACGTGAAATATGTGTAAAATTGTTCAACGCCGACTATTTGCCCACTCCCATAAACAAAATCCATCTTTATCGTGGTGGGATCCACTTAAATGAGGAAGGACAGCAAAAACTGACTTCTGCCATGGCTGAAGTGCTCAACAATCACTCTGCTAATGGTCAGTGTTTTCCCATCAGAACAATCATCACACGGACATAGCCGATGTAAATAGAGTAATTAATAATGATCAGGACAGAAATATACGAGTACTGTCATGGAACATTAATGGTTTAGGAAACAAAATGACAGACCCTGATCTTGTGGCATTTATCCGAAACTACGATATAATATTTTTTATAGAAACAATGAAAGGGAACGATTTTACATTGGCAATACCTGGTTATAAATTCCATCATGTGAATAGAAAACATAAACATAAAAATGCCTGTAGAGCTTCTGGTGGTATTGGCATACTTATTTCAAATAAATATGCAAATTTAACTAGGATAGATCATACCTACGACTATCTGGTATGGTTGACATTAGCCACAGGCTGTTGTCGAAAAAACATTAAAATTGGCTGTGCCTATATACCACCAGAAAACTCATCATATGTCGCTGTAAGAAATGATTATTTTACTATGCTAGAAGAGGAAGTGGCTAGATATATTGAAATGCATCACATCCTATTATGTGGTGACTTTAATAGTCGTACTGGTCAGGCTCCAGACTATGAATCGGGGGTAACAGATATCAATGCAAATGTTCCAAGTGAACGTTCTAATGAAGATATAGTCAGTAACAAATATGGTCAACTTTTACTAAATTTTTGTATAAACACAGGTTTCAAAATAGCCAATGGGCGCATGTTTAATGATAATGGTATAGGCCGCTATACATACTACTCTCCAAATGGTTCAAGCACAATAGACTATCTGATCTTTAATGAAAATAACATAATCAGCAAATTTGACGTCCTACCGAAATTGGTAGAATCAGATCATTGTCCCATACAATTCAATATTTCCAACACTAAACTCGATTGCAACCCCTCAAAAATAGACACCTGTGTAAATGACACATCATCTCGGTCTAATGTTTTTATATGGCAAGACGAGAAAAGGGAAGAATATCAAATAGCTCTACGGAATGAGCAGGCATGTCATGCATTTGAGGAAATGCTGTGTGCCGCCACCGAGGGGTGTAATACTGACACTCTATGTGACATGTTCAATGGTATGCTAGAAATTGTAATTTCGCCATTATTCCCAGCAAGGAAACATATTTCGAAGGAAAGGAAGTGCACGCAAAATAATTTCCCCTCTAACCCTTGGTATGATAAAGAATGTAAATCCTTGAAGTATGTTGTTAATAATATCGCTAAGCATAGAGACTTTAACGCACAGCAAGACGAATATAATATACTGTTACGACAATATAAGCAATTAATCCAAAGAAAGAAAAGACAATACCAGCAAGCCAAACTTAGTGAGCTGGAAAATATGAGAACAGAAGATCCTAATTCTTACTGGAAATTCTGGAAATCCTTAAATCCTAGAAATGTCACTACAGGGCCTACCTTGGAAGACTTTGTGAACTATTTTGAACAACAAGTCTACCCACCCCATGTGGATTATTTTGACTATGAACACATGAATAATATTATAAAGCAAGTTACGTCATTCCAACATAATGTAGAGCACGATAAATCCAATATGACACAGTTCCTAAACAGTCCCATAACTGCGGAAGAAATTAAAAAGGCGATTCAAAAGTTAAAATGCAAGAAAGCAGCGGGTGTAGATGGTATTTCTGCCGAATTTTACAAATATGGATGTAATGAGCTCTTGCCAGCATTAGAATTGTTGTTCAATACCATTCTTACCAATGGAGAATATCCATCTAGATGGGCTACCGGTATAATCCACCCGGTCCACAAAAAGGGGGACCATGGCGTTCCAGATAATTATAGAAAAATCACAGTCATGCCGTGTATTGGGAAACTATTTGAATCTATACTTAATAACAGACTCTCATTTAAAAACGAAGTATGTAACGATAATGATCCCTATCAAGCTGGTTTTAAAACCAATTCGCGAACTACGGACAATATATTCATACTATGTGCCATCATAGATAAACAAAGGTGTCTTTCTAAACCCCTGTATACATGCTTTGTCGATTTCACAAAAGCATTTGACTATATTGATAGAACAGCATTATACTACAAATTATTGAACAGGGGAATAGACGGCAATTTGCTAAATATAATAAAAAGCATGTTTTCTAAAGCAGAGTGCCGTGTAAAATGGGACTCGCGTATCAGTGACATATTAAAAAGCGAATTTGGGGTTCTACAAGGCGGTATGCTCAGTCCCAAACTATTCACGGAATTTTTACAAGACATATCCGCATCATTTGACCAAGATCAAGGTATCGCTGTGGACACCTTACTAATGGTATATCTGTTATTTGCAGATGACCTTGTCCTTTTTTCAGAATCTGCCGAGGGATTACAAAAACAGCTAACTGCCCTGTATTCATATGCTTCCCTATGGCATATCATAGTTAGCATTCCTAAAACAAAAGTTCTTATCTTTAATGAACGTTACACAACAGTATGCGGAAGCTTCCACTATGGTGATAACATTATAGAAAAGGCTGAACAATATAAATACCTTGGTGTAGTGTATAGCACCAAGTCCGCTAATAACGTGTTAAAAGAAACTTTTTCTCATCTTGCTTCCCAAGCTGGGAAAGCAATCTTTGCTCTACGTAAACAGTCCCGTCCTGTGGTCGGTAAATTGTCACCCACTCTTGCGTTCAAGGTATTTGATTGCCAAATATTGCCCATACTAGAATATGGAAGTGATATATGGTATACAGGCGATGATGTTAACGATCTGGAAAAAATCCATCTAAAATTTATTAAATCTACACTTTGCGTTAGAAAGCAAACACCTACTCCTGCAATATATGGGGACACGGGTCGATTTCCACTGATCATCCGGCAACACATAAAAGCTGTAAAATATTGGTGTAGAATTCTAAAATTATCTCGGAGCCATCCAGTCAGAAATGCCTACAATATGCTACTTGAGCTAGATGCCATTGGCTTCACGAACTGGTGTTCCCGTATTCGCTCTGTCCTCGAACGAACCGGGCTTGATCAAACTTGGGAATCACAGAATATTGGGGATACAAATAAATTCATGCTTTCATTTAAAGAATCAATAGTTAGAATATTTACACAGCAGTGGAGAAAAGATATTGAGAGCTCGAGTAAGCTGCGCACATATGCATTAGTAAAAAAATATTTCTGTGTTGAACCATATATCTTGCACATAAGGGGGAACCACCTCATAACAGCAATGGCGAGATATCGAATGAGCTCACATGATCTAAATATAGAAAGAGGACGATTCAATAATCCAATCACTCCAAAAAATCTGCGAATATGCACAAGGTGTCAATTAAACGAAATTGACGATGAAATACATCTTCTTCTCCACTGTTGCGCTATGAAGAATGAACGCGAAATCTTGTATGATTCTGTAGCCGCAATTATCAATATACAACCGACAAATGAAATGTTTCTAGGAATTATGACATCTAGAGACATAACAGTGGTGAAGTCACTAGCTCAATTTATTTATGGTTGCTTTAAACAACTTAAGGGCTAAAACTACTGAGTATAATAAATCTGTCACCTGTCGCTATATTATTCATATTATCATGCCCTCATGATCTGACTTGGGTATTACCACATATCAAGACGGTTGTTGCTCTCGGATCTTATTATTTGGCTTTTTGGGGCCGGTTAGGGACGTTTCCGTCGCCTTTGTTATCAGACGAGGTGGGGCCTTATGGAGGATTTCAGAGTTGCTAAGTCAACTGATTTTCTCCATGAGGTCGGGAATGTTTTTCTTCGATTGTAACTCTGAGTATGTGGTTTTAACTAGGTCGTGATTGAAACAGTATGAATTAAACAATATAGTGAATTATAAAAAGGCTTAATGTTTTTGTGCGAGGGCCATTTCCTGTGTGAATTGCACAAATAATTTTTAACCGCCATTACTACTGTTATTACGTCGTTAAGTTTGCACCACTAGTCAATCTCAGGGAATCTCCGCGCTCATAGCGACTGTGCTTGCATGGTCACATGACACGGAGCTACCTGTTTATGCCATATTTATTGTACTTGCATATTATATTTAATTTTAAAAAATACCATATAATTTTTACCATTGGCTTATTGCATACTCCAGTTACTGTAGCATAATCATGCACTTGTATATATTTTAGGTTTCTACGCTTTCCAGAGTGTCTTTTTTGCTACTATATATAATTAGTATGTCATACGTAGTAGCTATTTTATCTCTGGTTTTAGTGCGGGAAACAAAATGATAGACCTCTATGTTATCTTGGCAATGCCTTTTATTTCATTTTTAGTAGTAGTCATTTATATTATCGAAATACCCAGTTTTTATTTTGACAATGCCACTTAACATGATTTTAGCTGTGTATGTCATACCATGTATATTATCATATGATTTTAACAAACTAACAATCTTGTATATACATGTACATATATCTCTTTCATTTCTATGACAAATAAGTTTGTAATGACTTTTCTTTTCTGTCAATAAAATATCTGTCTGTCTGTCTGCTATATTCTGAGAAAATACAGCGTCTGAGGCATTTAAGAAATGGAATTTCAGAATCAGCATGAAATTCTGAGTTAGAAACACTCTTCAAACTTTTTGGGCCCAGACACGTAATTAAACGTGGTTCAGCTCACAGACTAATTCCCATTATAATTTACATCAAGGAATTGTCGGAATAACGACCTATCGGAATAACGACCTGTCGGAATATCGACCTGTCGGAATATAGACCTGTCGGAATATAGACCTGTCGGAATATAGACCTGTCGGAATAACGACCTGTCGGAATATTGACCTGTCGGAATATAGACCTGTCGGAATAACGACCTGTCGGAATATTGACCTGTCGGAATATAGACCTGTCGGAATAACGAACTGACCCCGGCTGAATAAGATGATGATTTTTTTCGAGGGGGGGGGGGGAGTTGAACCTATAAGACTTATCATTATCATAATGATAGGGCTAAACGTTTCCATAATGAGGGCCGTAAACAACTGGTAGAGCCTAGAGGGCCGTAGGCCTATTCCAGGGGCGTGCACAGCTTTTTGTCTACGCCACCTTAACAATTAAATTGTTCATGTTTTAATTAATCCATTATGAGCATGGTGCCATCACAAGATATTTGAGCATGTTAGGTGCAACATTTATATGTGGAATTTGATAACGATGTCACGCCATGATTCGCATATCCTTGAAGATAATTTCTAGCTCTATTGTATAATAATTCCGACAAGTTAAAGGGACTGGCCCAGGATAAAATCACCAAAAAATCGGTGATATTATTTCGGGTTCTTAATAGGACCATATGATGTAAACATGTACATAGACTAAAACTGCAAATTTTTATAATTTTTGTGTTGCGCATTCACCAGTTAGGCTAGATATAGAGACGAAATTCCTGATTTCTAATTATTGACAACCATGTCAAAAATAGGAAATGCGGGAATTTCGTCTCTATATCTAGCCTAACTGGTGAATGCGCAGCACAAAAATTACATTAAAAAATTACAAACTTTTGCAGTTCTAGTCTATGTACATGTTTACATCATATGGTCATATTAAAAAACCGAAATAAAATCACCGATTTTTTGATGATTTTAGCCTGGGCCAGTCCCTTTAATTCCCAGGTAGGCTACACTAAGCAAATAAAGGCACATAGGCCTACATGGAGGCAGGTGAATAACATGTTGTACGTCACACGTTTTCCCAAATTATGAAATTAGAGCGTTTGAGGCAGTTATTAATAATTTTTTAAGAGGCACTAAAGTAAGTACATGCTATTATTTTAATTATATAGGATTTTATTGCATTATTTATTGCAATAATGCAATTAATTAAAGGGACTGGCCCAGGCTAAAATGATAAAAAAAATCGGTGATTTTATTTCGGGTTCTTAATATGACCATATGATGTAAACATGTACATAGACTAGAACTGCAATTTTTTATAATTTTTGTGCTGCGCATTCACCAGTTAGGCTAGATATAGAGACGAAATTCCTGATTTCTAATTATTGACAACCATGTCAAAAATAGGAAATGCGCGAATTTCGTCTCTTTATCTAGCCTAACTGGTAAATGCGCAGCACAAAAATTATAAAAAATTGCAGTTCTAGGAGATAATCTATGTACATGTTTACATCATATGGTCGTATTAAGAAACCAAAATAAAATCACCGATTTTTTGATGATTTTAGCCTGGGCCAGTCCCTTTAATATGTTTCACCATGTTAGTACGCTACGCTCTAAGGTTCACTCTACTTGATCATTATTTTTTTCAATTAACTGGCATTGTGCGCATACTCTGTGTTTTCCGAAATGTTTTTAAAAAAAATTGAACGTATTCCGTTATTCCTATGCCAGTTTTATTTTCATATAGTAGACAGATTTTGCCAGATGGGATAATAAAGTTTTCAAAGTCGTTCGTTACATGGGACAATAGTTTATAGGCCTACACGTTTTAAACATTTTTGGAGGAAGATCGTTTTGTAAACACAAAGTGTTTATCTTTCTTCATTAGGCCTATATTTCAGGTATTAATTATCAAAACTACACATATTTTAACATAAAACTTATATTGATCCAGCAGAAAGTACGATATTGACCAAATTACGATATGTTGTAGGCCCTACATGCCACGAGACAGATTATATGAATCTTCCCTTCTCCACTAGGCTTACTATATGCGACGCTCCCAGAATCTAACCCTCCCTCTCGTGACATAACCCCCCCCCCCCTATTTTAAAATATATATATGCGACCCTCCTAGAATCTACCCCTTCCTCCCAGAATGTACCCCCTTTTAAACAGCTATATCCTATGCTGTATGCATCTATATGCGACCCTCCCAGAATATACCCCTCCCTCCTTTTTCGTGATTATGTGAGGTGTCTTCGGATACCATAATCTACCCGTCCCTCCCACAATATACCCCTTTTTAAACATCTATATTCGACCCTCCCAGAATATACCCCTCCCTCCCACGATCTACCCCCCCTTTTTTCGTGATTATGTGAGGTGTCTTCGGATGTATACCATAATCTAGCCCTTCCTCCCACAATATACCACTTTTAAACATCTATTTGCGACCCTTCCAGAATATACCCTTCCCTCCCATAAATACCTCCTTTTCCACTGCTATATGCGACCCTCCCAGAATCTACCCCTCCCTCCCAGTATATACCCCCTTTTAAACATCTATATTCGACCCTCCCAGAATATACCCCTCCCTCCCACGATCTACCCCCCCCCTTTTCGTGATTATGTGAGGTGTTTTCAGATACCAGAATCTACCCCTTCCTAACACAATATACCTACTTTTAAACTTCTATATGTGACCCTCCCAGAATATACCCCTCCCTCCCAGAATATAGCCACTTTTAAACTTCTATATGCGACCCTCCCAGAATATACCCCTCCCTCTCAGAACCTACCTCCTTTTCCACTACTATATGCGACCCTCCCAGAATCTACCCCTCCCTCCCAGAATATACCCCCTTTTAAACATCTATATTCGACCCTCCCAGAATATACCCCTCCCTCCCACGATCTACCCTCCCCCCCTTTCTTGATAATGTGAGGCGTCTTCGGATACCAGAATCTACCCCTTCCTCCCACAATCTACCCCTCCATCCCAGAATATACCCCCTTTTTCACAATTATATTCGACACTCCCATAATCTACCCTCCCTCCCAGAATATACCCCCTTTTATACAACTATATGCGACGTTCTCAGAATCTACCCCAGAATGTATCCCCCTTTTAAGCATATATATGCGACCCTCCTAGAATATACTCCTCTCTCCCACAATATAGGCCTACCTCCCATTTTTCACAGCTATTTGCGACAATCCCAGAATCTACCCCTCCCTCCCAGAATATACCCCCTTTTATATAAAGTGACGCTCTCAGAATCTACCCCTTCCTCCTAGAATATACCCCCGTTTTTGCAACTATATGCGACACTCCCAGAATCTACCCCTCCCTCCCAGAAAATACCCTCTTTTATACAAAGTGACGCTCTCAGAATCTACCCTTCCCCCCCTCCCAGAATGTACCCCCCCCCCCCTGTTTTAAACATCTATATGCGACCCTCCCAGAATTTACTCCTCTCTCCCAGAATATACCTCCCTTTTTCACACTATGTGCGACACTTCCATAATATAGCCCTCCCTCCCATAATAATAATATACCCCCTTTTAAACATCCATGTGCGACACTATCAGAATATATTCTAAGAGGGAGGGGTAGATTCTGAGAGCGTCGCATATAGTAGTGGAAAGGGGGGGGGGGGGTAGATTCTGGGAAAGTCCCATATAGATGTCTAAAAAAGGTATATACTGAGAGGGAGGGGTAGATTCTGGGAGTGTCGCACATAGTTGTGGAAAAGGGGGTATATTCTTGGAGAGAGGGGTAGATTCTGGGAGGGTCGCATATAGATGTTTAAAGGGGGGTATATTCTGGGAGGAAGGGGTAGATTCTGGGAGGATCGCATAATATGTTTAAAAGGGGGGGGGGTATAAGCTGTGAGGGAGAGGTAGATTCTAGGAGGGTCGCATATAGATGTTTAAAATGGTGTGGGCTTATTATTCTGGGAGGGGTCGCTTATATATGTTTAAAAGGGGGTATATTCTGGGAAGGATGGTTAGATTCTGGGAGGATCGCAAAATATGTTTAAAAGGGGGATATAATCTGTGAGGTAGAGGTAGATTCTAGGAGGGTCGCATATAGATGTTTAAAATGGGCGTATATTATGGGAGGGAGGGGTAGATTCTGGGAGGGTCGTTAAAATATGCTTAAAAGGGGGGTATATTCTGGGAGGGAGGGGTAGATTCTGGGAGGGTCGCATATATATGTTTAATGGGGGTATATTCTGAGAAGGAGGGGTATATTCTGGGAGGGTCACATGTATATGTTTAAAGGGGGGGGGGGAGGGTATATTCTGGGATGTGGGGGTAGATTATGTGAGGGTCGCTTATACATGTAGGCCCCTATGTGTTTAAAGGAGGGGTAGACTATATTTGGGGAATATGTGATATATTTAATAACATTTTATTTAGTTGTATTATAGAATTTAATATCGATTAATCGAGAATCATACTTGGTTTTATACCTTTAAGTGAGACAAAAGTCACCTCTCTTTTCCTTTAACGTTCGACATGCCATGTGAAAGTCTGTCACGTTTTAATGTAGAAATTGCACTGTCGATACTATCGTGATGTACAACATACATCATCTGTCTTTTGTGGCTTATATACGCTCATAAGATCTGTCACGTTTTAATGTGCAACATGCGTGCGGTGTGTGTCGTAATGTACGACACACACCTTCTGTCTCATATGTAATGAACAACATGAACATATCGGTCCTTTCATAACTTACAACATGCCAAAGATTTATCAGGACGACTTTTGTAAGCATTAACTCGTTCATTCTATCGGTGGGCGTTACGTCAATTATATCAGACGGTAGGACTTAAAAAAACTGTTATTGTGAGTTATCATATTTTGTTGTTAAGATTGTTTATATATACTTGAAGAACAATTGTTCCTTAGAAAGTAGTAAAAGTTAAAACATGTTGTACATTACCTTATCGTGACCGATGCTATATTTGGCGGCGCAATTCACACCCCACATGAGATATCACTCCGCAATGTGGATGTAAAATGATTTGGACCTTACCCACTCACACTGGATACGGTATTACGACGTCGTGTACACATACATGGTATGTAGAGGCTTGGGTCGTAACGTTATTTTGTGACCGATGAAATTTAGTCCCTCGTTCAAACACATTTTTCTCACTTAACACTGATCAGATAAGTCAAATTCTATATTTACAAAGTAAATTTCCATAGGGGTCTCGATTTAGAGCATTGTGTATCATGGGAATGTTAGTAGCAGACGAAATGACAGACACTGCAAATTTGAAATGTGACCGATCCTGTCACGTACAACATGACCGTTTTAATACATCAAAATCAGATGGTTTTCGTTGTTCATATGACCATTGAGCGTTGTTTTCAAAATATTTATAATAATGAAATGTTAGTTTGCCATAGTTTTAGACGTATAGGTGGTTGAAACACTTGATTCTTGTATCGTTCTGAAGGGTGTTCGGGTAGCCTACCTCAGATTTCCGATCAGATAAAATGATGATTCGAAACGAAAATATATCGAATTGTGCTATGACCTGTAATTGAAATGTTTTAAATTTGTTATATTTGTCTGTCCTAGTGATACTTGATATGATGATGCCACATAATGATACTTCAGTGATTTTATTAAAGATCAATAGGGTAGGCCTACTCAATTTGACATACACCATGTTGCACCTAAGGGACGCACCATTTGATTTCTGGGGGGGGGTCCTAGATTATTACTTTCAGTTATGTTTTTTTTTCTGAAAAAATAGCACACAATTTTTTTTTTAGCACCGACCTTGAAACAAACATTTTTTTTGTCCCTGGAAAAAAATAAAACATTTTTTTTGTGACAGTTCATATTTAATTAAGTATGTTGACAAATGTCATGCACTGACCTTGTTGAAGGTCAGTCTCTGACATACATCATGTACATACAGTAACTGCGGCTGTATTCAAGGGGACACACCGGCCTGACCTGCTTCTTCTGGATACCCTTAAACAAGTTCCCAAGTTCTGAAGTTCCCAAGTTCCGGGAACTTCAAGTTCCCAATTTTCAAGTTCCAGGAACTTCAAGTTCCGAAATTCCAAAATAAATGAAAAAATGTATTAAAACATTATTTGCAAAAATCGTTTTTGTCCGAAAAACAGTTTGGCACCCAATATCAATTTAAAGTCCTGTAGACTAAAGTTAGTTTTTCACATATTTAGATTTTGTTTATAGGCGATCTTGGCAGACATTTCACGATGTGAAATTAACTATATAGGGGACTAGTCCTACAGGTATGAAATAAAATTTACAATAGAACCGCAAATTTATTATACAAAATCTAAAATAAAGAGTATTACAATATGATCTTTTCCCAGATATAGTAAGCCTATATTCGAGTTCGAGTGATGATAGAACAACATTATCAAACGATTATAGTATTGGGTCTTTGTCGTGTTTGATGGCATATAATATTTAATATCCTGTAGAGCTTATGAGGTCTTTCCTCCACGCGCGACGCTGTTTGCACCCCCCCCCCCCTCCCGGCAATCAACAAGCATCCCAACCCGTGAGAAAATTATGACATGTGACAGTACATGTAGATCTACTTATTAACAGTGAAAACAGTATCCATGATATTTTAAGGACCAACGTTGAGACTACATGGATTCCTTCCCAACAAACACGACGCATTGACCCAATTTTTTACCCAATTTCTGGTTTTATGCTCGACCACCGTCTGCAAAGCTGGCCCAACGTAAAACCAGCATTGGGTCTAGGCGTGGTGTTTGCTGGGCTGTCATCTGCGAGGTGTGATTTGTAGGCCTAAGCCCTATATATCATTATATATTTTCTATGCACAGGCTATATAGCGGCATGTTATAATAGTCTTTGAACTTGAAAAACTACTGGGCCTACTCAGATCAACTCTTCTGTGGATGACTGCCTAATACCAGCTGTAAATCTCCCAGCAAACAGACATTGACCCGATCTTGGATTAATGCTGTTGTAAAGTCACAGACGCTGGGCAAACCTTACCTCAACTTTGGGGCAACGTCGGGCCTACACATAGAGGCCTAATTCGTCATTTGAACATAACAATGAGTGTGCTCGGTCTAGAAAACCACATTTAATTCCATTCATGCGCGCAGCTTGGCAATCTATAGGCCCTAATGCGTGGAAAGGCAAAAGGCAGTAGACCCTATCTAAAATGTTTTTTGTTGAAATATGAAGAAAACATTTTCTTGGTAACTTTTATTTCGGAATTTCGGAACTTGAAGTTCCCGGAACTTGAAAATTGGAAACTTGAAGTTCCCGGAACTTGGGAACTTCGGAACTTGGGAACTCTTCAGCTCTGAGAATTGTTGGTGATATACAAGGATCTAGTAGTCATGGTGATTTTTTTTTAATGTGCAACATGCCGTTTGAAATTTAATACTCCTGAAACCTAGTACCGGATACCAGTGTAAGTGGTAGGCCCACTCATACTCATGACCTTAAATACGGTATACCTTCTGTGAAGCTTTGATAACCAAATAGGTCTACTTAACAAATATTTATTTTGACTCATTTCTTCATTCTAGAAGCAGCATAATATGTACGCATCATTTGGCGATCTGTCCTTCAAACTAGGACGCAAACAACTACGGCTTGAATACTATGTGGTAAACATTCGCAAAAAAATAGAAAAATATCACATTCTTTAATAGACAAAGAGCCGACGAGAAACAAACAAAAATACATCAGTAAAGCCGCGTCCAATTTCACTGTTAAATAATACCTTGTAGTGATCTTGAGAATTTTCCTAGAAATATTTTGCGCTCCAATTATTCCTTGTAAGTCGGTAATTTTAAATTACACTTTGATGAGCCTCTTCAAAAATTATCAACAATTTTTTGGCACAATCTTTCAACATATTATTTTTTTATGTACAAGTTTTCATCATATATTTTTTTTTACAGAAATTTGCAAACAAACATTTTTTTTTTTAAATAATCTAGGCCCCCCCCCCCAGAAATCAAATGGTGTGTCCCTAACCGTGAACATGCTCATTTATGGGGAAAAATAGTATCACTATGTTTATAATGATAATAGGCCCTACTCTAAATTGGCTGTTGTGAACTTATTGTACAAGCTATTCTCAACACATGAATAGGGCCTACATCTTTGTCGCTCAGGTAAATCCCCGCTGCATAATCTCTGAGGTCAGAATGAGTGTAGGCCTATAACGAAATGAGAGTAGCCTATTCGAATTAAACCGTCACAATTTACCACTTAGGCCTATATTTAATTTAAAAAATCCCATTATCTTGGACTTTAATTAATAGTATTCGGGGCTTTCAAGGTTATTTTGGCCTACATTGAGTAGGCCTACATGAAGGCCTATAGCTAACGGTACGGTAGGCCTACTTTAATGTCACTTATAAATATAACTCTTAAATTAAAACTTTTGAAAAATGTCTTTTTTATGGCAAAGTGCTCATATACCCTATTGTCAAATGCTAATAATTTACGATCAAATCCAATTTGAATTAAATTAGGCCTTCTTTTACTTCATTTATTTGCTCAAAATAGGTAGTTAATAATACGGTGTAGGCCCCTATGCCTATCCTCTGTAGGCCTACCCTATAGCCATATGGCTACTATATACCCAGCAGACACAAAACATTTAAATATAGGCCTATAGGCCCTAACATTTATACAGCGTCGGCCCAACGTCTTAGACTACGTTGGTCCAACATTGTATGAATGTTATACAAATGTTTTGTGTAAGAGCAGGTACGTGGGCCCAGAACCTAGGCCTACTGTCTGCCTACTAAGTCTACTATGAGCCCTATATAGTCTCTAGCCTACCTGTCCCACACTCATTACTTTTACGTGGTTGATTATCAGGGCCGTATCCAGACTTCAGTGTTCACTGAGACGCCGGGGGGGGGGGGGGTGTTACAGATCCGTTAATATCATAGGGTTTGGGGGATTTCTCGGGAAATTTTGAATTGTCCTGGATTGTCCTGGATTCATAAAAAAATTTGCCTTTAATTTTTTTGGTGTGCATAATTCTACATTAGGCCTACATATAGAAGCCTATATGTTATTGTTTAAATACAAAACGATAACACATACATATTCTGGTATTTTACATTGATCAATTAACTGAATAAATGTTTAAATCCTTTTTTTTGAATAGCTAAATTATATTGATACACTGACGTCCATTACAAATTCATAAGTGGTATAGTTTTTTCTCTCACGATAAGTTTACTTCACATCAGGTATGTTACTTTTTATTCATGGGTAGGCCTACCCATCGTTATGTCGACTTAGCAGGGAAATAATCAGTGTTGTGTTGTTCATAATTTTGAATTCCATCAGGATTTTTTTTTCACATTTTTGTGAAATTAGTTACTATTGTATGAGGATAGCATACCAATCACATCTAGCAGATGACTAGGAACCATGCAGTGCTGCATCAAAGATGGGCCATTATCATCGATGCTATCACAACATTGGAACGGCGCAGGGCAAGTTCCCGCATTTGCTGATCTATAGTACTATCGTCACATCTATTATTTTCTCACGATCGAGATGTGCGTGTTGATTGCGGCTGTTATTGCTGGTGTAAAGTCTGGATTATACAGATTATACCCAGGGGGTAGATTGTGGGCGCCCCAGAATCTACCCTGGATACGTAGATCCTGAACTATACCCTTGGGCCAGATTACAGCGGCTCCTAGAATCTACCCCTCCGTCGTAAGATCTACCCCCACTCTTTGTGATTATGTGAGGTGTCTTCGGGTCCCAGAATCTACCCTTCCCTCCCAGAATATACCCACTTTTCAACAGCTTAATGCGACCCTCCCAGGATCTTACCCTCCGTCCCAGAATATATCCCCCTTTTACACAACTAATTGCGACGCTCCTAGAATCTACCCCTCCCTCCAGAATAATGAACGACGCTTCCAGAATCGACCCCTTCCTCTCAGAATATAACCCCTTTTCTACAACTATAATTATGTGACCCTCCTAGAATCTACCCCTCCCTCCCAGTCCCAGAATATATACGCCCTTTTGCACAATCATATGTGACCCTCCCAGAATATACCCTTCCCTCCCAGAATATACCACCCCTTTTTCAACTGCTATATGCGACACTCACAGAATGTAACACTCCGTCGTAGAATACACACCCTTTTAAACATCTATGTGCGACCCTCCCAGGATCTACCCCTACATCCCAGAATATACCTTTCTTTTTTCCAATACTATATGCGATGCTCCCAGAATCTACCCCTCCCTCCCTCCCAGAATATACCCCCCTTTCCACTAATATGTACGACGCTTCTAGAATCCACCCCCTTTTCCACCACTTTATGTAACACTCCCAGAATCTACCCTTCCCTCCCAGAATATACCCCCTTTTCTACAACTATATGCGACCCTCCCAAAATCGACGCCTCCCTCCCAGAATATACCCCCTTTTCCACAACTATTTGCGACGTTCCGTAGTCTACGCCTCCCTGCCAGAATATACTACCCCCTTTTTCCACTACAATGTACGACGCTCCCAGAATCTACCCCCTCCACCCCCTCAGAATATACACCCCTTTTCTACGTGACTCTCCCAGAATCTACCCTTCCCTCCCAGAATATAGACCCTCTTGCACAACTATAAGCAACCCTCCCAGAATATACCCTTCCCTCCCAGAATCTGTCCCCCTTTCACACAACTATATACGACGCCCCCAGAATATACCTCTCCTTCCAATAATATACACTCTTTTCCATTATGTGCTACGCTCCCAGAATATATCTCTCTACCGACTACTATGCGACGCTCCCAGTATCTACCACTCCCCCCGGGCCACTCCCTCCCACAATATACCCCCTTTTCTACAACTATATGCGACGCTCCAAGAATATACCCCTCCTTCCCATAATATACCCTGCTATTGAACATCTATGCGACCCTCCCAGAATATATCCCCCTTTCGACTACTATGCAACGCTCCCGGTATCTACCCCTCCCTCCCACAATATACCCCACTTTTCTACAACTATTTGTGAGGCTCCCAGAATCTACCCCGAATATACCACCCACCTATTCTACTACTATGTACGACGCTTACAGAATCTACCTTCCCCCTATCAGAATATAACCCTTTTTCTACGAGACCCTCACAGAATGTACCCCTCACTCCCAGAATCTACACCTCTTTTTTACAACTGTATGCAACCCTCTCATAATCTGCCCCTCCCTCCCCCTTTCTACAACTATATGCAACCTCCCAGAATCTGCCCCTTCCTCTCACAATATACTTCTCTTTCTACTACTAAATGTGACGCTGCCAGAATCTACCCCTCAATCCCAGAATATACCCCTCCCCTTTTTCCACCACTATTATGTGATTTTCCCAAAATCTACCCCTCCCTCCCAGGAAAAAAACCCTTTTCTACAACCCCCTTTTCCACTACTTTCTGCAATGCTCCCATAATTTAACCATCACTCCCGGAATATACCCCTCTGTTGGAGGATAATTAATGTAGTCTCTAGTATTTTCTTAAAAGATAGTTATTCATTTTCTCACGGTCGAGATGTGCGTGTTGATTGCGGATGTTGGTGTAAAGTCTGGATTATACAGATTATACCCCCGGGGGTAGATTGTGGGCGCCCCCTTTCGACTACTATGCAACGCTCCCAGTATTTACCCCTCTCCATCCCAGAATATACCACCCACCTTTTCTACTACTATGTACGACGCTTTCAAAATCTACCCCCCCCCCTCTCAAAATATAACCCTTTTTCTACGAGACCCTCACATAATCTACCCCTCACTCCCAGAATCTACACCTCTTTTCTACAACTGTATGCAACAATCCCATAATCTGCCCCTCCCTCCCAGAATCTACCCCCCCCCCCTTCTACAACTATATGCAACCCTCCCAGAATCTGCCCCTCCCTCTCACAATATACTCCTCTTTCTACTACTAAATGTGACCCTACCAGAATCTACCCCTCAATCCCAGACTATACCCCACCCCTTTTTCCACCACTATTATGTGATTTTCCCAGAATCTACCGCTCCCTCCCAGAAAAAAACCTTTTCTACAACCCCCTTTTCCACTACTTTCTGCAATGCTCCCATAATCTAATCCCGGAATATACCCCTCTTTTGGAGGATAACTTAATGTAGTCTCTAGTATTTTCTTGAAATATATCTTGGGCTCAAGATCCAGTATGTGGTTTCACAACATAGTCCCATGTTTGATAGTGATAATTGTAAGATCCAATAAGGATGTAGGAAATGCCAGTTCCAATCGCCGAGGGTCTCATGCAGTCTTGGGCTCCAGCAACTCCCACGACTTGCCAAAGAAAATCATTTGCACATGTTTCAAGTGCATTTTCTTGCGAAGGATCTTGCGCATATTGACAGGCAGTGGATTGAATTCTCACCTTGGAAGGAGCGTGATACCTGGATATATAATGGGAGAAAGGGGTAGATTCTGAGAGCGACGCATATAATCTGGGTGGGAGGGGTGGATTCTAGGAGCGTCGTTTATAGTACTGTTTATTATTGGAGGGATGGATAGATTCTGAGAGGGTGGCATATAGATGTTTAAAAGGGGGGTATATTCTGGGAGAGAGGGGTAGATTCTGTCGCATATAAGTCTAGTTGTAGAAAATGGGGAATGTTCTGGGTGTTAGATGTCACTGTGACTTTCCAAAGTTAGGATATTGAACAAGTCAGAAATCCATTATTTGATACACAGTTTATTCACACGATGACACTGACAGTCACACAAATACATAATTTAAAATGAGCCTTGAAACAATGGGCAAGAGGCTCATTTTAAATTTAAGGAATAAATTTTATTCCAGACTAACCCAATTTCAACCAGAGGACCCGTTGCCAGGCTTCACAGTATACATGTACGGCTGAGCGCCTGCGCGCATCTCGCGTGCGAACACGCTGCCAGCTGATAAATAGTTGAAACCTGCATGTTTGCCACACCCGCCTTCGACAGGGTGAGAAGACGAGGCCCGTATCCAGGGTTGGAAATCAGACCAGGCAAGCCTGTTTGCCGAGCAAAATTTAAAAAACCCCTGAAATTTCTGAGAGAATTGTCAATGATGAAAAAGAAATAATTTGTGAAAAGACAGACGAGGCCTCATGCTAGCTACAGGCCTGGAGACTGTATCCAGTCACTATAGCAAACTAGCAAAGCGACCGGATACCGCCCGAGACGCTAGCTGTTCAAGGTGGTCGGCTTGGAATGCAGACTACCCCGATTCAACGTCCACCCAACGTTGGTCCGCCTTCTATGATCAGATAAGAGGCCAACTCATCCTTTTAGGGCATGGGCTACAACCACCCACCGTGCATCTCCCCCCCCCCCCCTCCCCACTTCTCATCCACACCAACTTTTTTTAAAAACCTTGATACGTCTAAAACATGGAGTCAGATGTTAACAGCAAAAAATAGGGATGAACTTTATATTTTGACCCCTTATAGGGGGGTACCCCCAAACCTGTCTAAAATTAGGGGTTGGGGTTACGCAAACGTATTTCGTTGCTATTCTTGTTCACCAATCTACACATGCAATATACCATATAAAAGGTAATTAAATTTCCGTTCTAATGATGTATGGAATAAATACGTTAAAACATGTTTTTTTTATTACAAAATAATCAAAATCGACAACAAAACAAGCTAGTTAACATGGTCAATGGAAACGACTTAATAAAACATAATTATTGGCCATTATCTATATTTAACTTATGTTTTCTGAACCCAGATGTGTATTTGCTTAAAACTGTTATTTAGATTTGTACACGGCATATATATTTTAAAATTAAGAGAATATTACAGCCTTTATATGAAAATGTGTGTATTTAGCCTGGGCTGAAATATAAAATATGAACTTTGCTTGACATTTGACATATTCGAGTGCAAATTATTTTTTGCGCTTGTTTTTACATAATTTGGGAGTGCTGAATTCGAATATGTCGGTTAACATTCTATCTTTGGTGTCATTACCCTTCAAATAAGCAGAACAAAAAATGGCCACCAAAACCACATATATATGTTCTATTTTTTGTTACATATTATTGCAAGATTTCTGGTTTCTGCATGATTTAGAGTTGATAATTTTATGTCTCATGTTTTTCGATCAAAATGACCTATATTTGATCTTCAACTTCAAAATGGTTATCGCCAACACACAAATGAAAGCTGTTTTTATCCACGTGAACTATAATATCATAAACAACATTTATTTAAAGGGACTGGCCCAGCCTAAAATCATAAAAAAATCGGTGATTTTATTTTGGCTTCTTAATATGACCATGACCATAAACATGTCCATAGACTAGAACTGCAAAAGTTTTTTTTAATTTTTGTGCTGCGCATTCAGCAGCATTCGCTATAGAGACGAAATTCCCGTATTGTTGTCAATAATTCGAAATCAGAAATTCCGTCTCTATATCTAGCCTAACTGGTGAAAAAAAAAACGTTTGCAGTTCTAGTCTATGGACATGTTTACATCATATGGAAGGTTTTTCTATTTTTCAACCCCCTATCAAGTCAGAATGGAACTGAACTATTGTTTGTATGGCAAATGACAGCTGTAGAAAAAGGTAACATCCTGGCATAAAATAACTTGAACTTAATCTCTCACTTAAGATAAAAAACACATTTCAATTAATTTTTTTCATATGTTCATACTGCCCCACCTACGGGGCGCCTTGAACCATGAGTCGGGGTACCTTGAACCACGATAAAAAATTAAAATAACAGTTTTGAAATGACACATTTATAAGCAGCATATCGCCATATGTGATAGCCTAGTTATATATGATTTGTGTTTGTACAACACCCGACTTCTATTGAAAAATCAAGTGGCTCAACGTGCCCTTATGTTCAAGGTGCACCACTCCTAAATCTTACATTGAACTATGGTTCAACGTGCCCCACTTTTCATGTTTCAACGTGCCCCATCGAAATTCCTCAAGATAAAATGGCTGCCAATATTTTTCTTGCCAAAACAAATGTGAAATAGTAGTTCTCATTCAAAATTGGCCTTGAAAGTGTTTCTGTGAAACGAAAGTTGTTATTTAATACTACGTTTCAATAAGAATTAGAAGAAATTAAAATAACCCCGTAAAATTCACTTTTTGTTGATAATTTTTAAAAATAGCAGAAAATTTGATGAGGTGATCAAATGTGCCCTTTAATTTTTGGTTCGTTCACACACCACCAGGTGGTCATATTGACGGGATATCTGGCGATTGTGACTTAAACAAACAGAGAAAAGTCAAGTGGTTCAACGTACCCATATGGTCAAGGTGCCCCACTCCCCCCCCACTGCTGCTAGGGCGAAAAACAGGAACATCTTCACAAGACTTACTGGGACTAGAGAACAACTGATCAGAGACTGACTCACTTTCCAATACCGATTTCTAGTGGCTGAGGCCGAAAACGCTATGTTATTGGCTTGGACATTAATATCACTACCATAGTATGTGCATTGAATATTCTGGCATAGGTATTAAAGACAATTGAAATAATTAGGGGAGACTGGGGCCCCTTGAGACTTGAAGCACCTTGAGACTGGTATGTTTGCCACAGAAATTATTTTGCGATTTGTGCGCCATCTGGTCAATGGTACCAAAACTAGCCAGTTTCCATTTTCCACCCTATTGCTAATGGCTGTTGACCATCCTTGGCATTTATGTAAGCTTAGATCACTTTTTTTCATGAAAAGTACTTTTTTGGGATGATCAATATTTGGTTCTATACATCATGTAATACTTGATTTCCCTGTGATTTTGGTGGTATCTCACACCTGCTCTATCACTTAATAACTTATGTATAATGTTTTGCTTCAGATACACCCCACACACAAACTGTGATATCAGTCAGGGTGGGGCACCTTTAGACGCTGTCTCAATGTGCCCCAAAACTGCCTCAAGGTGTCCCAAGTCTGTCTCAAGGTGCCCCGAAAGTGTATCAGAGAAAAATGACGTGTATAGTTTGGCAAACGTAAATCCCAGACAAGACCCGACCCTAAAATGAGACTCACAAAAACCAGAGAGAGGTATTATAAAATACAACCTTCATTATTTAAATTAGAAACAATCGCATGGCTATCAATAGTTTCAATAGATACAACTGAAATCTCTTTATTTCTGTTGTATTTTAAAATTCTAAAACATGAGTGTAAGGTCCATTTGTATCCATTTGGAAAACTTGCCTATTCCCATATGTTCCACACTTCACTTGACATGCCCTGTCTTTAGTTTTCATATGATCTTCTAATGAAAATTTGCATAGCTTTACAAATTTATTGTAGAGGTCGCGACCAGTGTCCTTGTCAATGTTATTGTGATATTGCATGACTTTTCCTTTAAGTCTGCCACCAAGAGTAGCCTGTGGAATTATGAGTATATCTCCAGGTAAATCCTTTACGGAAACTAATTTTCCATCTGCTTCACTCAGTCGAGCATTCAGCACAGCCTTTCCTGTAAACATATATATAGATAGATATTTATTAACGGCGGAAAGTCTATGCAGATTTATGCGTCATTAACTGTGATTAAAAAGAACAGTATAAAATATATATATATAGGGCTACGTGCCTAGACTTGCAAATAACACACGATTGATAGTATAGGTTGAAACGTCATGTTTTATTACAAAGCTCAATCATCAAAAACTCCGGAAACACCCGAGGCATACGTGTCTGGGTGGTGATGGATCAAAATCGGTTAAATATTGGGAGTTCTACTTGTAGGCCTATATAGTTATACAAACATGACATATCCATAGTTCTTCAAAGCTGACCTGTTAAATTACTCACCCATTTGTTCGATCATTGCATCAGCCGCACCTTTCAAAAAGCATACATATACTACTAATCCTCTTGATATCTGAAACAGCAGTAATATTGTTATTATATTCTATTTAGCAGGTTTAGTACCAGCGCTTTTCAGTTACTTTTTAAATCACTTTTGTTTCACAAAAACATTCCTGACTTCGTCACTGATGTTCAATCTTACAAGACAATAACTCAATGCTGATTTAATTTAAATTTAATTTAAGGATTAGTGCACTGTGTAGCAACCCACAAACCCTGCACGGATTACAGAGATAGAGTTTAAGTGTGGGATAACTATGGGTGGGTGGTGGATCGATCTTGTTGCCGACATGAATATGTTGAAGGTTTACATTCCACCATCTTCCATTAACTCCTCCGTCGGGACGACGGGATTAAATAATAATCACTAAATCATTCTTCAGGTATTTCTCACTTTATTGAAGTCTAGACATTCATATAACACACAGTTCCCAAGTCGAGCGCCGCGATTGGTGCCATACGGCTAGACCCCCGAGCTCTTGACGTACGTCCGTCCGCTTCAGCGGCTTTGAGTTAACTGGCTGGTGTGCCTCGCTACAGGCGCGCTCGTCGTGGCGTGGTCTAGTCAGAACAAGGCTCGGCGATCCCCGTCACTTGTCAATGATCGGGAAAAGTTGAGCAGTTACGGACGGTGAGACGCTAACCCCATATTACACCCGGGTTAAGTGTAAACTTATGAACCAAGCCAGCTTGTGGTGGTAGCGTCGGCTCGTCGCTCAGTCTGGGAAACGCACAAAACCAATATACAGTAATCAAAAGAGTAAAAACAGTCATTTGTGAAAATACAGCGTTGGTGGTTGGTAACATCGCAGGCGCAGCATAACAAGTTAATATTTAATAATTATATCTGAGTTCCCATCCTCTTAACACCAATGTTCCAATCCTCTTAACACCAATGTTCCAATCCTCTTAACACCAATGTTCCTTTCAAATCTTTTGCGAATTATGCTGCTGTGCTACGGGTAACGGCCAACCTTCATGAATCTAATTACTACATAAGTAATTAGTACTTAATAATAAAATTACTTCTATAAGTAACCTAATTAACATTTGACATCATTATTTTAATTACGCCAGGCCTGGCAAACTTTATATTTACAAATTATGGTTGTTACGGCTCGTCTGGCTGGTCCCGCAGTAGATGTCGTTAGGCGCTACTAAAGCGTGGACCATCTTCACGAAACGTGCTGGAGTCTGGATTTTTCGTCCAACTCTAGTTTGTTTTACGGTTGCGTCTGGTACAATTTGGTCGCCTTTGGAGATATTCGAATTGTTTTGAACATTTGGTGGTTTGATCGTTTCGTTTGAATTAGGGGTTTTCACCCGTGAGTGCAAAGGTATACGTGAATACATTCGCAAACCTCCGGCACTCCTGTTAGCACGGGAAACGGCGGGGATTCGCAAATGCGGCGCTACATAAGGGGTGAATTGTTGAGGCAAATTTACTCTATTAGCATTTTGCTGCGAAGTAGTAGCCAAATTCGTACCATGTTGAACCGCCACAGACCGTGTCTGTGTTTTCGCTTTCGGTTCAGCTCTCTTCTTTTCGGAATTCTGTTTGAGAGCCAGTTCCCTTCGAAATTGTCGCAGTATTTTTCTAATTCTTCGCATTAGTTTGAGTTTTACGCTGTTTTTCTGTACCTATGGCGGGCTTGTTATCTAAGTGTGCAGGTTTAACTCGATCAAGGGAGACCGTTTCTACCTTGCCTTTAACTAGGATTTTCATGACTCTGCCGCTCCTCACGATAACCTTATACGGGTCGTCGTAAGGGGCGGTCAAAGACGTCGCAAAAAAACATGTGAGCATGTGTCGATTTCCTTAAATTGGAAAATGTTGTTCTGAGTTGAGTCGGGCGGTGGGCAAAGATGGAGACGCGACATGGCCACACGGAGCTTATCAGAATAGTTATCTAAGTCTGTATGTGCGTCAACATTATATATTTATGTGAAAATGCGCCCGGCAGTCTAAGTGTCGTTCCGTAAACGATTTCGGCGGCTGACCTACGCAATAACTCTTTAACGGCGGAACGTGCGCCTAGCAATACGGCAGGTGGTGTTATTGTCCATGGATTCGGTGATTCGTGTGCCATAATAGCTGCTTTAAGTTGACGGTGGAAACGTTCGACCATGCCGTTCGATCGGGGGTGATAGCTCGTTGTGCGGTTCCGTACTATCCCGAACTGGTTACATAAACCTTCCCATAATTTTGATTCGAACTGGGCGCCCATATTCGTGGTGATAGTGGCGGGAGTTCCAAACCGTGCTATCCACCCGCTAAAGAAGGCATCGGCGACCGTTTCGACTCTTATATCCACTAGCGGTATAGCTTCCGGCCATTCTGTGAATCGATCTACACAAGTCAGTAGATATCTGAAACCATCGGCAAACGGCAAGGGTCCGACTATATCTTTATGTATGTGGTCAAATCTCATGGTGGGTTTGTCGAATTTGCCGAAAACTGGCTTATTATTGCGAGATATTTTAGCGGTCTGGCAACCTTTACAAGAACGGCACCACTTAGCAATGTCTATATTCATTCCGTGCCAGACAAATCTTGTATTAATCAACGGTTTCGTAGCTCTATGCGATGGATGACCTAGGCCGTGTAAGTTCGAGAAAACCTGTTCTAGAAATTTTTCTGTAATGTACCGCCGAATGTGTCCTGTTGATACATCACACCAAATCAAATTGTTATCAAATGATTTGAGCAGTTTAAAATTCATGGTAGATGACTTTGAATGTCGCAACTGTTTGAACTTGATCTGTACTTAAATCTTTATAATTTATGGTTGATGTATTATCAGTGAAGGACACGGTCTGTCGTGACAAAGCGTGGCCACGAAATTTGTCTCTCCTTTCACATATCTTATATCAGTTGTAAACTCGGCGATAGAAGCCAACTGCCTTGTTTGTCGCAGTGACGGGCGTTTGGTGACTGATGACATTATGAAAGTTAAAGGCTTATGGTCTGTATTCACGAAAAAATAACGGTCTTCTAAGTTGTGCCTGAAATGTCTGATAGTAGCGTACACTGCTAAAAGTTCGCAATCGAACGCACTGTAACGTGTCCCTGCGGGAATTAGTCTTTTACTAAAATATGAAAGTGGCTGCCAGACATTATTAATCTACTGTTGTAAAACGCCGCCTATGGCGAAATTACTGGCATCGCACGGGATATTCAACGGTGCAGTATGGTCTGGGTGTACTAAAAGGGTAGCATTAGCAAGTATTTTTTAGACTCGATAAACGCAGAATTTGCACTTTCATTCCACTTCAAATCAAAATTTGACTTAGGTGACAATCTTGTATGACCTTCATTGGCGGCCGTGAGCAATTGATTTAACGGTGTCAACTTATCCGCACAATTTGGAATAAATCTATGGTAATAGTTTATCATTCCCAAATATCGACGTAAAGCTCTTTGATTTTCTGGCCTAACAAAATTTACTATCGCATCAATAGCGCTTGCTAACGGCGAAATGCCTGCTGCACTAACATGATGTCCTAGAAAACTTAATTCAGTAGTACTGAACTGGCATTTATCTGGTCCTATAATTATCCCGTATTCTGCTAGACGTGTAAAAAGAATCTTCAAATGTTTTTTGTACGTACGATGATCGGGGCTTGTTACTAATAGATCGTCCAAATATACGAACAGGGTGTTGTAACCGCTGTTTTATGCACGTCGGACGGTTCGACCGGTATCTGATAGTATGTCGTACTAAGTCAATTTTTGAAAAAACTTTCGACCCCGCTAAACGTTGGGTAAAGTCTTGTATGTGTGGAATCAGGTATCGATCCGGTACTGTCTGAGCGTTCAAACTTCAATAGTCTCCGCACGGTCTCCAATCTCTGGTTTTTTTAGGCACCATATGAAGCGCTGACGACCACTCACTGTCGCTGGGTTCGATATCGCCCAACTTAATTATGTCATCGAATTCGCGTTTCGCAGTGAATAGTTTATCAGGTGCTAAACGTCGTGGGCGCGCGAATACTGGGTGGTCTTTTGTCACTATCTTGTGTGTTATACCGTGTTTAACCAGCTCACCCTTCGTTGTAGGACGAGTCAGTTCCGGAAACTGACCTGATAACTTCGTGTAGTCGTTCTGAACGATGTCGACTCTATTCAGTGATAACGGTTTATTAGACGATGAGGTAGCTGGTATGGCTAAACCGGTTCGCATGTCTCTCAGCAACGACTTTTTAAGTCTACCAGTAAGCTATAATGTATGAGAAAATCAGCTCCTATGATCGTTGTTTGACGTCCGCTACTATGAAAGTCCACTCGTAATCGCGTTTAAGACCAACATCGACGACGCATCTACAATTACCGTAGGTGTTTATAGTAGTATTATTAGCTGCAACGAGGGGCAGGCAGGCAGCGTCTGAAGTCCTGTTAGCGCAAGACTTTGGTAACACACTGACCGCTGCGCCCGTGTCAATAAAATAGTTTCACTTGTTGTGTTTGTCTGCGACGTATAGTAACTTAGAGGGGGATAACGCAATATTTGCTACTTCGCGCTGACCTAATGTGCTATAGTACGAACAGGGTTCACTGCACAAACGCGCCTTTTCACCGAAAGTTTGGTGGTAGTAGCAAACTTGTGCAGTGGCTGTGTTGGTCAGTTGAGCAGCATTATTTTGCGGCGTTTGCGGCGGCGGTGCGTTAGGACGACTATCTTTTTTGTTATTATTTGATACATCTTGCCTAGTAACAGCTTGATTATTGGGCATAAAAGGTTTTGCTTGAACATTCGGGACGAACTGTGTCTTTGCGGCACGGTTCTCGTTTGGTTGTGAGTGTCCGTATGTCTTCTTCTTTGTAGCCTTGGCTGTGGCTGTCTCTAGTTTCTTGAGCCTGCGAGACAAGTCTTCTAACAGTCCAACGAGCTTTCCGCTCTCACTGACGTTTATCTCAGCAACCCCCGGCTTAGCTTCATCAACGTCCTTCTCAGCGGCGACAGCGCGGTCGGCCAACATGGCCAAATTCTCTAGTGACGCACTATCTGGTTGTGTAGCTAAGTGCGCATGTACTGAAGGCGGCATTTGTCGAATGAAGGCTTGGCGGATAACTGCCTTGCCTACTACCGCTTTTGTACCAAACCCAGCTGTCTTCTGCAACCGCCTAAGAAATCTAGACGGTATCTCGGATCCAAGTTTTTCGCATGAAATCACCTTGTTGACTTTTTCCAGTGTCGTTAAGCCTCGTCATTTGATTAGGATCGCTTTCAAATTTTCGTACTTATGAGTGAGGAACGGTTGTAATAAAACGTCTCTAACATCGGACGCTACTTCGCCAAAGAGTGCAGCACATGTCAATCTGTAACGTTCATCATCGTCTATTATCTGGTGTAAATCAAATTGTGTTTCGATTTGATTAAACCATAACTCATCCGTTGAGTAAAAAGTTGCTATCTTGAATTTCGGCAGATTAGCTGAACGTCGTGGAGGTTGACGTCTGACCGGCGAAGGGCTTCTTGATGAAACGTCTATTGCGTGCGATCCGCAGGAAATCAGCTTTTAATCGGCAAATCTCAGCATCCGTGTCTCTAAGTTCTGCTGCATTTTCATCACTCATCGGGTAGTACGAATCCTTGTGACGTGCCCCTTGTCCGTCGAGGGGTGATGACACGAAACCTTCACTGTCGCCTCTTGCGGCCATTTTGAAAAGTTATTTGTTGAAATTTTTAAAATAGTGAAACGTCTGAGTTGCTGGCCTATTGGCTACTTAGCAATCTCAGACGGGTATTAAAATGGTATGCATGTAAAACATACCAACTAGTTTCATCGCGCACTCCGCTGGGAAACTGTGTGTTAAGTTGTCTAGCTTGAGAAAAGTCTGGATGTGAGATAATTCTGTTTATGAAGATTTTCCATGTAGATTCGCAGATAGTAGAGTGCAGGGGTTGCTGAAATGACTGAGAAGTCTTTATGCAGAAATGTACGTGTGGAAATATTTACAATATGACATTAAACATATTAATCGTGGTGATTGTAAGTCGTTAATTGCATGCAAAACAAATGCCAGAATAAATGCTAAATTACTATTCTAAACTATATGTTTATAATCTTTGGTTATTCGACCAGTGTTGAAAAAAAAATTCAACACAAGTCGAAAAACATACACTGTATCAAAGTAGTCACCGTAGTTCAACTGTGAAGTCTCAATTTAGATTTAATAAGAAATAATTAAATCATGCCCATCCCGAGAAAATTTCATTCTCGTTAAAACTAGGCTGAATGCGAATGCGTGTACAGTTCGTCTTAATTTATAGAATCACTTATTGAAATTTTGACTGACAGATTTCTATAAAGACTGCTTAAATAATTATATTGATGAATATTTCCCATAATGAACATTCACTTTTTTTTTTTTTAAATGTTCACCATAAGAATTATTCTTATCGACGTCCAAATCGATCGCTCGCTTCGATTTATATCGGTGCTTGTAGTCTAGTGCCCAACGATTTAGACTGTATGTTCGTATAATGTGCGGGTTGTATGCATGGCAGTACGCTGTCGGTTGGTGTGTGGCTCGGCTACCGTGCACTGTGCACGCGGTGTGTGTGTGGTCGATTGGCGCGCCGCACCGGCTCAGGACATATTTAGCAGTCCAGGGCTGTCTGGAAAAGGTAGACTACTGTAGACTACTGTCATTCACAAAATTATCGCCCAATGTGCGACCTCATTTGCAATATTTAGTAATACAATTAAAATACTAGAGCCTGACGGCACTGAAGTAGAACTTGGGCCGGGCTTCAGGGTCATTGTTTTAACCCTTTGACCGCCGGTGTCACATATATTCGGGTTTTCATTTTTTATTAGCACATTAAGTAACACATTTGTTAAAAATAAAATGTGACATCAACCAGCAACATTTGAGAACTGTTGACCTCCATTTTGTCAAATCAGAATAACTTTCACTCACTTGAAGTTGTGGATCGCGTCAGCGAGACACAACTTCAAGTGGGTGAAAATTCAGATTGAATAATTTGGCGGCTAAAGGGTTAAGGAAAGCTAAGATGCAGCTGTTTCACAATTGAGCAACAAATATATTGGTCTAAATGAGGTGTTGAATCCGACAGTAGCTATGCTGTATCCCGTGTCTGACTGTCGTCAGCTCAATGTTGTTTTCAATGTTTAGTCGGGGAAGGGGGGTGGGTGGGTGGTCATGCGTTGCACGTGTAATGCTGTGAATTCCCGGCGAAACGAGCCATAGAGTGCACAGGGTTAGCCTTGATCTGTCACATCTATTTTTTACACCTCAAGTCGACACCTTTATTGATAGACTGCACATTGATTTCAGTGCACATATTAAACTCCTGATAAATACGCCCCCAACTGCGTCTATGTGTTTATTAGTAGGCCTATATCCGATCTATTAGGGATAATCGGGTAGGCCTACCCTAATGGAAATAGGTCAAATCTGTGAAACTCAATGACCTCGACCTCCTTTGTTTTTTTACCGAGCTAGCTAATACAATGAAGTATGAGGGATGGTTCTTATATAACCTTGTTTTCACTGAGTGACGTCACTGCGTTTTACAGAATGAAGTATGGGGGAGGGGGTGTTATATACCCTTGTTTTCACTGAGTGACGTCACTGCGTTTCACAGCTAGCTACTCCCTGTGTGACTCTGGGCTGGGATCAGGGTCTGGGACTGTGGTGCAGTTCATTATTCAAAGCCGATCCATTAAACATAAACTGTTTATAATAACCTGACAGTTTGGCTGGTATAGGCATATATGCTACTAGGCATACCCCAGTCAATGACAGGTAGGGGAAGGTACAAAAAAACGTGTCTAGCAAACAATTTAGTAGCCTAGGCACATTGCATGCTAGTAGGCCTACTGCTATATTTGCTCAGATGTGATGGCAGTGTGTAGTGTTCAGATTGAAATAACTGAGTCAGGAGACAGATCAACTACTTCCACTGCCACAGTCGTTGAGTCAATGTTGATTTAATGCTATAGACCAGCGTAATAACAGTGTGAGACTGCGGGACAACATTAATTAGACTCACTATAATAGAACTCACTGTAAAAGAACTCACAACTCGATAAGCCTAGATATATTGAGATTGCAAAGTTATCGATATAATTAGTGAGTTAATAACTTGATGTTGAGTTGAAAACAATAATAGCCTAATTTAAATGTCACTTCTGGGGCTTTGCATATGGCTATGAGATTCATTAAGCATAGCAGGATTAGGCTATGCATTGCCTGAGGGGTGTTTTTAAAGTTTTCAGAACGTATTCAGACTGTAGGCACCAGTAGGCCCTAGGCCTAAGTTTTTACTACAAATGAATTGTTGTTTTTTTTTGCTGGTTTAATGTTAGATCATCGTCTATGAAGCTCGCCCAACATTAATGCCACATCGAGTGAATGTTTTGTTGGGCAGTGAGTGGCCGATAGGCATATTATATAGGCCTCATACATGTGTATTGGCAGGCCAGCAAAGACAAGACGTTGAATCAAAGTTGGCTTAACATTGGTCCAACGTCGTAGATGGTGGACAAACGTTGAACCAACATTGATTCAACGTCTCCTTGTGTCAGCTGAGTGTTGTTGTGTACATGCCTCTGGGACAGACTGACCATACAGGCAAACACGCATACCGCTGGACAATCACATGCAGCCAGCGTTGTTTCAATGCTGGCACACCGCCTACGACGCTGGCCCAACATTTGGTCAGCGTTGCCGTATTAGGCCTACTATTAATGACAGGTGCACTTCCCAGCAGACACGAGCTGTTGACCCAATGTTGTTTTAAAGTCGGGCCGACGTCGGATAGGGTTGCATCATAGTAGGTCATGTGTCGAATACAGACTAGCGAGGCAGATCAAAGCACTGAGGGTCAAAGTGTATTGCTAAGATCACGTGTCACGCGTGACGTCACCTAACAGACATGGCTGCCATTGATACATTACAGATAGGAATTGATGCGTCATTTATATCAGTGTTCATCTGATCAGCTGAGCCCAAATCTCAAAATCTGGCTTCGTGATGCAACGAAAAAAATTATTCTTAACACACACATGGAGTTAGATATGTTCCCAATTCCACAGATTTGAAGTTATTGCCGTGAAATTAATCATACAGAAAACCACTCAGACCCACATTGACCGAAAAAGTAGGGCAAATGCTCTACTAAAAATCAGTCTCTCTTTCCTGACTGAGAAAGATATTTTGGAAAAATTTATTCTAGTCTTATTTTATTTCCAGACGCCATGTAGGTCTATGTGGCCTTGACATGTGAGTGCCATTGGCCGTTCGTGTCGCTAATTCAAAATGGCGGCCTAATTTATGCTAATTATGCTGACCTGAGCAGATGGGGTGATACCGCAATGCATGACGGGTGGCCGGGAACACGTGAGGCTATCTCGCAGCCAATAGAGCTAAATGAAGGTCACCGGCTGCCAAGATGGCGGCCACTTACCGATTCACATTAAAATAACACTGCTACCACTGAAATAAAAGTTATGATTACAGTCATAAAATATCGACCTACAGTCCTAACAATGATGTTTTATAGACCAAATAGGACCTTTTATTCACATATATTTCAGGCGAACAGTTTTAAGTGGATCTAACCCTATTTTAAAGCTGTCTGAATCGAGGCATAATTTCGATCCGTAGAAAAATTTTGCGTAATCATTAAAAATTATGGCGGGTATTCTCATAAAAACCGTGTCACCCGAATGAGGTGTCATAAACGGTTTAATATACTAAAATTTCAAAATATCATCCTCTGAGTCGCCGACAGTGGCGTAATTGAGAGAATAACATTGAAATCTGGTATAATTTATGAAAGTAGACTATTCCATCTAATATGAATTTGTCTAAGTCTAGGCTGGATGTCTGCGAGATCAGCCATCTTGAAAATGTCGAAACCACGTGGGTTTCTGGAAAAATCTATCAAATTTTTTGCTGTTTTAACGCGAAAACCTCTGTTCAGATAAACCTTTCCAGCTAACCTTACTGGCATATTAGTATTTTTGACCTACGATCACCACGTACCTTGCAAAAAATGAAGTTTTATTTTTAGAAAAAACCTTTATTTAAAAAAAAATAATATCCTTTCTGGCTGAAAATCAATTGTTTTTTTGTTGCTCAGTGAAAGCAATATGCGTGAATGAAGCTGCGATTAAGTTCAACGTCAGGTCAACAATATGGGTGGGTGGTGGATCGATAGTGTTGCCGACATGAATATGTTGAAGGTTTACGTTCCACCATTTTCCATTAACCTCTCCGTCGGGATGACGGGATTAAATAAGGCTCATTAAATCATTCTTCAGGTATTTCTCACTTTATTGAAGTCTAGACATTCATATAACACACAGTTCTCAAGCGGAGCGCGGCGATTTGTGCAATGCGGCTAGGCCGCTTCAGCGTCTTTGAGGTAACTGGCTGCTGTGCCTCGCTACAGGCGCGCTCATCGTGGCGTGGTCTAGTCAGAAACGAGGCTCGGCGATCCCCGTCACTTGTCAATGATCGGGAAAAGCCGAGCAGTTACGAACAGTGAGACGCTAACCCCACATAACTATAACCAAAGAAAAGCCATGTGAGTGGACTACGACCTGACCAGTTACCGACGCTGTTTTCGCTCCCTATCGCACTGTAAGGCTGGTTCAAAACAATGTGTAGGCCCAGCCTCTTCAGAAATTTTGATACTCCAGTCAATTCTTATCATTGACCTAAAATTCAAGGAAAATGAGGATTATCTTTCAGTTAATTTATTTCCAATAGTCATGATAGAGGTGCTGTGCAGATAAGTGTAAAATGTATATCAACGTCCAAATCGATCGCTCGCTTCGATTTATATCGGTGCTTGTAGTCTAGTGCCCAACGATTTAGACTGTATGTTCGTATAATGTGCGGGTTGTATGCATGGCAGTACGCTGTCGGTTGGTGTGTGTCTCGGCTACCGTGCACTGTGCACGCGGTGTGTGTGTGGTCGATTGGCGCGCCGCACCGGCTCAGGACATATTTAGCAGTCCAGGGCTGTCTGGAAACGGTAGACTACTGATTTGTCATTCACAAAAATATCGCCCGATGTGCGACCTGATTTGCAATATTTAGTAATACAATTAAAATACTAGAGCCTGACTGAAGTAGAACTTGGGCCGGGCTTCAGGGTCATTGTTTTAACATTTTGACTGCCGGTGTCACATATATTCGAGTTTTCATTTTTTATTAGCACATTAAGTAACACATTTGTTAAAAATAAAATGTGACATCAACCAGCAACATTTGAGAACAGTTGACCTCCATTTTGTCAAATCTGAATAATTTTCACTCACTTGAAGTGGGTGAAAATTCAGATTGAATAATTTGGCGGTTAAAGGGTTAAGGAAAGCTAAGATGCAGCTGTTTCACAATTAAGCAACAAATATATTGGTCTAAATGAGGTGTTGAATCCGACAGTAGCTATGCTGTATCTCGTGTCTGACTGTCGTCAGCTCAATGTTGTTTTCAATGTTTAGTCTGGGAAGGGGGGTGGGTGGGTGGTCATGCGTTGCACGTGTAATGTTGTGAATTCCCGGCGAAACGAGCCATAGAGTGCACAGGGTTAGCCTTGATCGGTCACATCTATTTTTTACACCTCAAGTCGACACCTGTATTGCTAGACTGCACATTAATTCTAGTGCACATAATAAACTCCTGATAAATACGCCCCCAACTGCGTCTCTGTGTTTATTGGTAGGCCTATATCCGGTCTATTAGGGATAATCGGGTAGGCCTACCCTAATGGAAATAGGTCAAATCTGTGAAACTCAATGACCTCGACCTCCTTTGTTTTTTACCGAGCTAGCTGATACAATGAAGTATGAGGGATGGTTCTTATATAACCTTGTTTTCACTGAGTGACGTCACTGCGCTTTACAGAATGAAGTATGGGGGAGGGGGTGTTATATAACCTTGTTTTCACCGAGTGACGTCACTGCGTTTCACAGCTAGCTACTCCCTGTGTGACTCTGGGCTGGGATCAGGGTCTGGAACTGTGGTGCAGTTCATTATTCAAAGCCGATATATTAAACATAAACTGTTTATATTAATCTGACAGTTTGGCTGGTATAGGCATATATGCTACTAGGCATACCCCAGTCAATGACAGGTAGGGGAAGGTACAAAAAAACGTGTCTAGCAAACAATTTAGTAGCCTAGGCACATTGCATGCTAGTAGGCCTACTGCTATATTTGCTCAGATGTGATGGCAGTGTGTAGTGTTCAGATTGAAATAACTGAGTCAGGAGACAGATCAACTACTTCCACTGCCACAGTCGTTGAGTCAATGTTGATTTAATGCTATAGACCAGCGTAATAACAGTGTGAGACTGCGGGACAACATTAATTAGACTCACTATAATAGAACTCACTGTAAAAGAACTCACAACTCGATAAGCCTAGATATATTGAGATTGCAAAGTTATCGATATAATTAGTGAGTTAATAACTTGATGTTGAGTTGAAAACAATAATAGCCTAATTTAAATGTCACTTCTGGGGCTTTGCATATGGCTATGAGATTCATTAAGCATAGCAGGATTAGGCTATGCATTGCCTGAGGGGTGTTTTTAAAGTTTTCAGAACGTATTCAGACTGTAGGCACCAGTAGGCCCTAGGCCTAAGTTTTTACTACAAATGAATTGTTGTTTTTTTTTGCTGGTTTAATGTTAGATCATCGTCTATGAAGCTCGCCCAACATTAATGCCACATCGAGTGAATGTTTTGTTGGGCAGTGAGTGGCCGATAGGCATATTATATAGGCCTCATACATGTGTATTGGCAGGCCAGCAAAGACAAGACGTTGAATCAAAGTTGGCTTAACATTGGTCCAACGTCGTAGATGGTGGACAAACGTTGAACCAACATTGATTCAACGTCTCCTTGTGTCAGCTGAGTGTTGTTGTGTACATGCCTCTGGGACAGACTGACCATACAGGCAAACACGCATACCGCTGGACAATCACATGCAGCCAGCGTTGTTTCAATGCTGGCACACCGCCTACGACGCTGGCCCAACATTTGGTCAGCGTTGCCGTATTAGGCCTACTATTAATGACAGGTGCACTTCCCAGCAGACACGAGCTGTTGACCCAATGTTGTTTTAAAGTCGGGCCGACGTCGGATAGGGTTGCATCATAGTAGGTCATGTGTCGAATACAGACTAGCGAGGCAGATCAAAGCACTGAGGGTCAAAGTGTATTGCTAAGATCACGTGTCACGCGTGACGTCACCTAACAGACATGGCTGACATTGATACATTACAGATAGGAATTGATGCGTCATTTATATCAGTGTTCATCTGATCAGCTGAGCCCAAATCTCAAAATCTGGCTTCGTGATGCAACGAAAAAAATTATTCTTAACACACACATGGAGTTAGATATGTTCCCAATTCCACAGATTTGAAGTTATTGCCGTGAAATTAATCATACAGAAAACCACTCAGACCCACATTGACCGAAAAAGTAGGGCAAATGCTCTACTAAAAATCAGTCTCTCTTTCCTGACTGAGAAAGATATTTTGGAAAAATTTATTCTAGTCTTATTTTATTTCCAGACGCCATGTAGGTCTATGTGGCCTTGACATGTGAGTGCCATTGGCCGTTCGTGTCGCTAATTCAAAATGGCGGCCTAATTTATGCTAATTATGCTGACCTGAGCAGATGGGGTGATACCGCAATGCATGACGGGTGGCCGGGAACACGTGAGGCTATCTCGCAGCCAATAGAGCTAAATGAAGGTCACCGGCTGCCAAGATGGCGGCCACTTACCGATTCACATTAAAATAACACTGCTACCACTGAAATAAAAGTTATGATTACAGTCATAAAATATCGACCTACAGTCCTAACAATGATGTTTTATAGACCAAATAGGACCTTTTATTCACATATATTTCAGGCGAACAGTTTTAAGTGGATCTAACCCTATTTTAAAGCTGTCTGAATCGAGGCATAATTTCGATCCGTAGAAAAATTTTGCGTAATCATTAAAAATTATGGCGGGTATTCTCATAAAAACCGTGTCACCCGAATGAGGTGTCATAAACGGTTTAATATACTAAAATTTCAAAATATCATCCTCTGAGTCGCCGACAGTGGCGTAATTGAGAGAATAACATTGAAATCTGGTATAATTTATGAAAGTAGACTATTCCATCTAATATGAATTTGTCTAAGTCTAGGCTGGATGTCTGCGAGATCAGCCATCTTGAAAATGTCGAAACCACGTGGGTTTCTGGAAAAATCTATCAAATTTTTTGCTGTTTTAACGCGAAAACCTCTGTTCAGATAAACCTTTCCAGCTAACCTTACTGGCATATTAGTATTTTTGACCTACGATCACCACGTACCTTGCAAAAAATGAAGTTTTATTTTTTGAAAAAACCTTTATTTAAAAAAAAATAATATCCTTTCTGGCTGAAAATCAATTGTTTTTTTGTTGCTCAGTGAAAGCAATATGCGTGAATGAAGCTGCGATTAAGTTCAACGTCAGGTCAACAATATGGGTGGGTGGTGGATCGATAGTGTTGCCGACATGAATATGTTGAAGGTTTACGTTCCACCATTTTCCATTAACCTCTCCGTCGGGATGACGGGATTAAATAAGGCTCATTAAATCATTCTTCAGGTATTTCTCACTTTATTGAAGTCTAGACATTCATATAACACACAGTTCTCAAGCGGAGCGCGGCGATTTGTGCAATGCGGCTAGGCCGCTTCAGCGTCTTTGAGGTAACTGGCTGCTGTGCCTCGCTACAGGCGCGCTCATCGTGGCGTGGTCTAGTCAGAAACGAGGCTCGGCGATCCCCGTCACTTGTCAATGATCGGGAAAAGCCGAGCAGTTACGAACAGTGAGACGCTAACCCCACATAACTATAACCAAAGAAAAGCCATGTGAGTGGACTACGACCTGACCAGTTACCGACGCTGTTTTCGCTCCCTATCGCACTGTAAGGCTGGTTCAAAACAATGTGTAGGCCCAGCCTCTTCAGAAATTTTGATACTCCAGTCAATTCTTATCATTGACCTAAAATTCAAGGAAAATGAGGATTATCTTTCAGTTAATTTATTTCCAATAGTCATGATAGAGGTGCTGTGCAGATAAGTGTAAAATGTATGAATGTATGAATTGTACATTTGTGATTAACTGAAAAGAAGTATATTTGGTACCATACTACTTAGTGTGATACACACAACAAGTAGTATTATATATCGTGCCATTAAGCCCAATCTCTCCACAAATATCAATATTCCAAAAAACAATTGTTGGTACACGTGTTTGTAAGTATGAATAGTGTTTTCTTATATAATATACCCCGATTCTAGTCATACCATAATTGAGTCTATAAAATAGTAATACCCATGACGACCACTATTCTGATCCGGTCTATAGTAAAATCTTATCATCATGCCACAAATTATCGTTGACACACGAATAAACTAGCACAGTTAAAACTACAGTATAAGTTTTCTTAATCTCTGATTCCAACGCTTGTGTCGATAAAGTAGCACAAATCAAGATAGCTCCCAACAAATTTCGGCATTTGTTTTACATTGGTGTAGTATGGTATGGTGTGGATGGCCTGGAATAGTAACGCTTGACATTCCACTTGTAGCGAGTGTACCTGGTGTATAAGTAGACGATAACGTTACATTCGACCAGAGGACACTGAATGCCAAGTATAAAGCCATTTCTGGATCCAGAGACGCCAGTAGAGATACTTTTGACAGAGCTCCACGCAAACATTATAGTTTAGTCGAAAAATAGGGTTCCCGTGCACCCTCGGTAATATACTTCTAATTGGTGTATCTGGCTTGGAATGAAACCCATAGAAAACGATTAACTATGTTAACAAGCTGAAAAAATGTCCCACGTGCCATTTTTATGCAAATTTGTGCGGCAATTACTGAAAAATGTATATTTAGTTATAGCTCGGTCACAGATACTGGCACAATAAGGGTGTCTACACCCATGTCTTGTGGGTCATAGAAGACAATAAACTTTTTTTAGAGTGATCTGATGTGTTTAGCCATTACTGAAAAATGTATATCTATTTATAGCTCTGTCAATATCACAGATCACGGTATAAAAAGGGTGTCTACACCCATGTTTAGAGGATCAATAATGACAGTTAACCATTTTTGGAATGATTTGTTGAAGTGCAGAAAAATAGTGCGCAAATTAGTGCCGCCATTACTGAAAAAATGATTTCACTTTATATGTCGCTCACTAGGCCTATCCTTATTACCTGAACAGTTAAAAAATAAAAGGTCTGAGGGTTAGTAAACACAATGAAAATATCCTAAGATTGATCTAATAATTTTGAAAAAACATGTTACTGCGTTCCCAACATATTAGAAAATGACCAAAACCATTTTTTACATCACCGTAAAATTAGGTTAGAAGATTAGGAAGGTTAGGATAGGCCTATCCTAATTTTGTGCTTTAGGCTCAGACCAGCCTTGGTAGGCTAATTGAACTGATCTAAGCTACATGCATGACATGGATGGATATATGCTTATTTATATATAAAAAAAGAGTAGATTAAGGCTAGTCAAGTTTATCACAGCTAAAAAAATAAACCCTAGGCTGTAATAGGCTAGTATCTCAATTTAATGTTATACGTGATCTAGTCTAGACTAGAGCTAGACAGCAAGTACTTCATTCTCAGCACTTTCTTATAGGCTACAAAAGTGATTTTGGCCACTGAAGAAGTGATCACAGCCTTTTCAAAAAATATCTTAGCCACTACAAAGTTGATCTAGTAGTAGTAGTAGTAGTAGTAAATTGTTGCTTTACGTCAGTTTTCGGCACTTCTGGTCATTTAAGTGACAATGTAATAAGATAACAAGTGCAGTCCTTTGATGAGATGAATTATGAACAGATGATGACGCGAGGGTGCCGGTGGGGTGATAGGGCATGGAGGGTTGTTAAGGGTGTCTAGGGGATTTACCCCCAGGCATGACCAGACGTACAGAAACTCGGGTTTCTTCCTACAAAACACGGCTATGATATCCTCAGGTCGGAGTTATTAGCTATTGTGTCCAGAATAACAATAACTAACGGTAATTCATCCCATGTGAGACATATAATGACTAGCACTTTATTGCCGGTTGTTTCAAGGCTACCACCGCCAACATCAGTGCACTGTAGGCCTAGTGATACTGCACTGGCAGTGCCTGCACTGATATGGGAGCTGCATTAGCACTACTGTTGAACGGAAGAACCAGGGTACACCACTGGCAATCCGCCCAAAGATTATGGCCAAACACATGGAGGCTGCAGCTTCCCTTGGATGATTGCTATAGATTAGTTCTTCCGTACCATGCATTGCAGCATGCAGTAGACGGAACAGATCCTAGTGACCCTCCCCGTATGGAGGCGAAAAAAACTACTAGCAATCATTCCAGTGCTCCACAAAGTTTATCTTGGTTACTAACAAGCTGATGTCAACCAATGGGAAAAGGATTTCGGTCACTACATAAATGATTTTGACAGCTGAAGAAGTGATCACAGCCACTTTTAAAGTTATCTCAGCCACTACAAAAGTGATCTTGGTCACTGAAGAAGTGATCACAACCTCTTCACAAAATATCTCAGCCACTACAACGTTGATCTTGTTCACTAACAAACTGATGTCAACTACTGAAAAAAGGATGTCGGTCACTACAACTGTGATTTTTGCCACTGAGGACGTTATCTCACCCACTACAAAAGTGAGCTCGGCCACATTACAATTATCTCAGCTACTACAAAAGTAATCTTAGCCACTAACAAACTGATTACAGCCACTGAAAAAATGTTGGTCACAAACAAACTGATATCGGCCACTGAAGAAGTGATCACAGCCGCTTTAAAAGTTATCTCAGCCACTACAAAATTGAGCCTGGCCACTGAAGAAGTAATCACAGCCTTCTTAAAAATGTTCTCAATCACCACAAAGGTGATCTTGGCCACTAGGAAACTGATGTCAGCCAACAAAAAAGTGATCTTGGTCACAAGCAAACTGATCTCGGCCACTTAAGAAGTGATCACAGCCACTTTAAAGTTACCGAAGCCCCTACAAAAATGATATTGGCTACTTTAACAGTCGTCTCATCCACTACTAATGTGACATTACCCACTGAAGAAGTGATCACATCAATATCACATTTTCAATATCACTTAAATTGCATGCTGAATAGATCACATTAATCCATAGTCCATAGTAGATCTAATATATTGCCATGATAATTTTTACTTTTTTGTTTCTATGTTAAACGTTCTATGTTTCTTGTTAATGTTCCCTCATTTATATGTACCCTGTTACCATACTTTATGTACAGCTTGTCTCAAGATTTAAAAATGACATATTATAATGCCACCTGATGAAATTGCATTTAAAAAAAATGGAGGTATGAATATAAACAAGACTACATAAGTCCAGGAGGTCCCGCTCCGAATGAGATTTTGATTTAAGCAATTTTGTGTAGGGTGATTAATGTAGTCCTAGTCTAGGTCAAAAATCAAGACGCAAGACAACTAGGTCTAAGAATCACAGTCTAAGAGTAAGATAAGAACTAGACAGTCTGTCAGAGATCTCAAACCTCCATTGAAATTAATGATCCTAATCAGTATCCCAGTAATGGTCCACCTATCTGGCACGGTTTACCCGATATCAGGCCAATCGAGTTAACTAATAGCTGATTTACGGGCATTTTGAATTCGATATAAATTAGTTAAAAACTTAGGGTGCATCCTCCCCCGAAACCTCAAATTTTGTTTTATAGTAAATGGACTAACATCTAACACAGTTTGCAAAATATTGGGCATGTGAAAGTAAATAATGGCCGATAGGGGGCCATTTTGAATTTGATTGAGTCAGAATTTTTCTAGATGCATCCTCAGCTGAAATCTCCAATTTCATTCTATTGTAATCGTCTAGCTATCTAGCACGGTTTACCAAATATCGGCCATGTGAAAGTGAATAATGGCCTAAAGGCGGCCATTTTGAATTTGATCAAGTCAAAATTTTCCAAGATGCATCCTCAGCTGAAATCTCACATTTCATTCTATAGTAATGGTCTAGCCATCTTGCACGGTTTACCAAATATCGCCCATGTGAAAGTGAATAATGGCCGATAGGAGGCCATTTTGAATTTGATCAAGTCAAAATTTTTCAAGATGCATCCTCTCCTGAAATCTCACATTTTGTTTTATAGTAATGGTCCAGCTATCTAACACGATTTACCAAATATCAGCAATGTGAAAGTAAATAGTGGCCGATAGGCGGCCATTTTGAATTCGATTGAGTCGAAAGTTTTTAAAAGGCATCCTCTCCCGAAACGTCACATTTCGTTTTATAGTAATGGTCTAGCTATCTAGCACGGTTTACCTGATATCAGGCCTATCAAAGTAAATAATGCTGATTGTCGGCCATTTTGAATTCGTAAGTTAAAAATTTTCAGGGTGCATCCTCCCCCGAAAACTCACACTTTGTTTTATAGTAATCAGGTAATGGTCTAGCCATCTAGCACGGTTTACCAAATATCAGCCATGTGAAAATGAATAATGGCCGAAAAGGCAGCCATTTTAAATTTGATCAAGTCAATTTTTTTCAAGATGCATCCTCATTTGAAATCTCACATTTCGTTTTACAGTAATGGTCTAGCCATCTAGCACGGTTGACCAAATAACGGCCATGTGAAAGTGAATAATGGCCGATAAGCGGCCATTTTGAATTTTATCGAGTCGATTTTTTTCAAGATGCATCCTCTCCTGAAGCCTTACAATTTGTTTTATAGTAATGGTGTAGATATCTTGAGCGGTTTTCATGATATTCCGCAATATCAGGCCTGTCAAGGTGAATAATGGCCGATAGGCGGCCATTTTGAATTTTATCAACTTGAAATTTTTCAAGATGCATCTTCTCCTGAAACCTTACAATTTATTTGATATTAATGGTGTAGCTATCTTGAGCGGTTTTCATGATATTCCGCAATATCAGGCCTGTCGAGGTGAATAATGGCCGATAGGCGGCCATTTTTAATTATATCGACTTGAAATTTTTCAAGATGCATCCTCTCTTGAAACCTCACAATTTGTTTTATAGTAATGGTGTAGCGGTTTTGATGATATTCCGCAAAATCTTTCAGTCGGATTTACCGATGTCATAAATTAGGTTAAAGTGCTGGGTCAACTTCAAGGTCAAACCTGAAAAGGCACAACTAGGGACCTTAGAGAACATGTATGTGCAATATGACTGTCATCGGCCCAGTACTTTTCGAGATCTGCTCCGGGAACGAAGTGCGCGTCAAAACGTCTAAATAGGTCATAGTTCTGAACCAGAAGTAGATCAAAGTTCAAATACCCCAAAAGGCACAACTAGACCCCCTAGGGGTGTTGTGTGTAAAATTTGAAGACAATCGGAACAGTACTTTCAGAGATATGCTCCGGAAACGAATTGTTTACGGACGGCCCAACGCCGTAACATCATCATTTTCTCCTCTGCGACCTTGCGTATTGAATTCAGATTAAAAATATTTTAACCTGTCCATTATCCACCTGGAAGTAAACCCACATACCAACAATTGTTATCCTAGCTTATTTTCTTACAAAGTTATAGGCAAAAGAAAAGGCCAAAAAAAAACGGAGGTAGAATCCATAGCTCCCTCCATCTCACCTACGGTGACGGCGGGAGCTAATTATTTATTATTATTTATTTATCCGATGAGGGATTCTGGGCACTGGGCATGTCTCTGGGAAATTTTCCACGACCAGAAAACCTTACTGCGTGAGTGAAGGAAAACACTCAATAATCCACCATGCTATATGATATATCTAATCACCCCAAGCCCGCAGCATCATCTGTACATCATTCATTTTGTGGAAGCGGCCGATTGGAGTCCCACAGACTAACCAACTGAGTAGGCCTAGATAGCTATGAATATAAGCTACAGTGCGTCATTTGCCTTCGCAGTTTGTCAATTCAGAACGGCTTTTCAAGTGTATGTCCGTCTGCTACGCTGCCTGGATCATCAGTGCAGTTTAAAGGGCGCGGAAAATGAGCGTCGGTGAGGCCCGATGGGAGAAAGAAACTCGTCAGCTCCCAATCCCGTCTAGCCTCACCGGCCGAAAGGAAACCGGTCGCTAGCCCGACATGACCCCTGAGCTAAGTGACAACGTATAATCACAAACCTGAATTTCTGGTTAATGCGGTAGGTTTCGATACGCGAAGGGCGGTAATTTGACAAACTTATCCGAGCAGTGCAAAATTCGACAACAATCATACAAAACAAATCAACAACATTTGAATTAGCTGGGTGAAAAATACAGGGTGGGTGGGTGGCGAACATCACGGGTGCAGCATTACTAAATTGTTTAAGAACAATTATTTCCCATCCTCTTAGCCAAGGTCCTGTTCATGCTGCCACTCGACGTCTATCGTCTAACCCTATTGTTTTTTATTTAATACATCCAAAATCGTTTATTGATTTATTAGTAAAAATTACTTTGCATATAATTTAATTATACCTGGCCTGGCAATCGTTCTGGAGTATGGATTTTACGTCCACCTCTTGTCTGTTTAACAGTGTATTATCCGCCTTTGCTTTACCACTATGGGCAGTATTCCTACTGCTGTGAACGTCGGTCTGATTGTTCCTGTCGGCTCGATCAAGAGCATTACCTCGCAAATGTAAAGGTATATGCGAGTATGTTCGAAAACTACCACTGCCCCGGCAGAAACATTGGTAGTTCTCGAATACGGCGTTTTATAAAGTGTTGTTGGTCTAGGCAAGTGTGCTCTGGTCGCGTCTGACTGTAGAGCGATTGCTGGCCTTGTGCCAATTCCAAGCGGCGAAGACTGTGTTTGAGTATTCATATTCGTATCAACTACTGTCCTGAAAGACTTAGGAGTGGTACTGCTACTGGATCGTGCTCAGTCCTTCCGTGGTTTTCGAGCGATCGCAGCAGGCTTTGGAGTCATATATTTTGGTTTAGGGTTCGTTTGGCGATGTGTAGTGTTATTTGACTCAGGCTCGCGCTTGCACAGATTTTACGCGGTCAACAGTGACTGTCTCCACCTTGCCTTTCATTAGGATTTATATTACTCCTGGATATGACTTTATAAGGTCCATTGTAAGGGGCAGTCAGAGGTGGCGCAATTGCGATTCGTCGCAAAAATTTATACGAGCATGTTTCGAGTTCCTTATATTGGAAAATGTGTTTTTGTGTTGTGTCGCGCGGTGGGCACAACCAGAGACGCGACATGGCTACATGTAGCTTGTCTGAGTAATTGTCTAAGTCTATATGTGCGTCGACGGTATACTGCTCTGTAAATTCACCTGGCAACCTGAGCGTCGTGCTGTAAATCATTTCGGCGGCCGACCTGCCCAAAAGTTCTTTTACAGCGGATCAATCGCAGAGTAACACTGCGGGTAACGTAGTACTCCATGGATTCGGTGATTCGTGTGCATGTACGGTTTTATGATAATGCCAAACTGGTAACGCAAATTATCCCCCAATCTTGATTCGAACTGAGTGACTCTATCCGTGGTAATAGTGGCAGGAGTCCCAAAACGAGCTATCCACCCGCTGAAGAAAGCATCGGCGACCGTTTTGGCTTTAATGTCTACTAATGGTATGGCTTCCGGCCAACGGTTGAAACGATCGACACAAGTCAATAAATACTTATAACCAACGGAGTATTGTAAAGGACCAACCATGTCGATGTGAACGTGGTCAAATCTCTCTGTTGATTAAAAAACTTTCCAAAAACTGGTTTATTATGACGAGAGATCTTGGCGGTCTGGCAACCTTTGCGACGTCTATATTCATGCCGTGCCAAACGAATCTAGTATTGATAAGTGGCTTTGTAGCTCTATGCGATGGATGTCCTAGCCCATGAGGCTCATAAAAACTTTTCTCCGGAAATTGACTGTGACGTACGGCCTAGCATGTCCCGTGGACACGTCGCACCATTCCAAGATATTATCAAAAGATTTTTAAGTGGCTGAAAATCTAACATAGAAGACGTCAAATGTCGTAACCGCGTAAATTCAGCGTCTAGGGCCTGATCTTCACTTAATTCTTTATAATAGATTACTGAAGCACTGCCTATAGCTGATACAGATGGCTGCGATAAAGCCGTAGGGTATTTGTTTCGCCTTTCACGTATCTAATGTCGGATGTAAATTCAGCAATATAGGTCATATGCCTAGTTTGACAGAGTGACGGGCGTTCCGTTGTTGAACTCATTATATATGTTAAAAGTTTGTGATCGGTGTCAACGAAAAAATTTCGGCCTTCTAAATTGTGTCTAAATTGCATAATAACGCACTGTAACATGTCTCAGCACCACTGTTTTAGCTAGGATTATACAACCGCCTTTCTTTTTTTCCCAAATTTAGCATAACTGCCGTGCATTTTCCTCCTTTTAAGCCTTTATAGTGTAATTTGGACACTTTTTGGCCGTTATTTTCACTTTATACCCGTCTAAAAGACGGGTGCAAGGGTCGCTGGCTAACACTATGCTCAGCAGGTGATAACTTCTTGCTGAAGAATGATAACGGTTGCCACACGTTGTCCACGCATTGCTGCAATACACCTCCGACTGCGAAATCACTAGCGTCACACGTGATATTCAATGAAGCCGAGGGGTTCAGGTGGACAAGCAGGGTCGCATTAGCAAGCATTTGTTCAGATTCTATGAAAGCTAAATTGGCGCTCGCGGTCTAACTTAGGTCGAAATTTGATTTGGGTGAAAACCAGTTTGCCGCACAATGAGGTATAAATCTGTGGTAATAATTGACCATGCCTAAATATCAACGTAACGCCCGTTGTTAGCTCCCGCCGTCACCGTAGGTGAGCGAAGGGAGCTATGGATTCTACCTCCGTTTTTTTTTGGCCTCTTCTTTTGCCTATAACTTTTTGAGAAAATAAGCTGGGATAACAATTTTTGGTATGTGGGTTACTTCCAGGTGGCTAATGGACGGGTTAAAATATTTTTAATCTGAATTCAATACGCAAGGTTGCAGAGGAGAAAATGATGATGTGACGGCGTTGGGCCGTTGGGCCGTTGGGCCGTCCGTAAACAATTCGTTTCCGGAGCATATCTCTGAAAGTACTTGTCCGATTGTCTTCAAATTTTACACACAACAACCCTAGGTGGTCTAGTTGTGCCTTTTGGGGTATTTGAACTTTGACCTACTTCTGGTTCAGAACTATGACCTATTTAGACGTTTTGACGCGCACTTCGTTTCCGGAGCAGATCTCGAAAAGTACTGGGCCGATGACAGTCATATTGCACATACATGTTCTCTAAGGTTCCTAGTTGTGCCTTTTCAGGTTTTTGGACCTTGACCTTGAAGTTGACCCAGCACTTTGACCTAATTTATAACATCGGCAAATCCGACTGAAAGATTTTGCGGAATATCATGAAAACCGCTCAAGATAGCTACACCATTACTATAAAACAAATTGTGAGGTTTCAGGAGAGGATGCATCTTGAAAAATTTCAAGTCGATAAAATTAAAAATGGCCGCCTATCGGCCATTATTCACCTTGACATGCCTGATATTGCGGAATATCATGAAAACCGCTCAAGATAGCTACACCATTAATATCAAATAAATTGTAAGGTTTCAGGAGAGGATGCATCCTGAAAAATTTGAAGTTGATAAAATTCAAAATGGCCGCCTATCAGCCATTATTCACCTCGACAGGCCTGATATTGTGGAATATCATGAAAACCGCTCAAGATATCTAAACCATTACTATAAAACAAATTGTAAGGCTTCAGGAGAGGATGTATTTTGAAAAAATTCATTTTGTCAAAGTTCAAAATGGCCGCCAATCGGCCATTATTCACTTTCACATGGCCGTTATTTGGTAAACCGTGCTAGATGGCTAGACCATTACTATAAAACAAAATGTGTGATTTCAGGAGAGGATGCATCTTGAAAAAATTTGACTCGATAAAATTCAAAATGGCCGCTTATCGGTCATTATTCACTTTCACATGGCCGTTATTTGGTAAACCGTGCTAGATGGCTAGACCATTACTATAAAACAAAATGTGTGATTTCAGGAGAGGATGCATCTTGAAAAAATTCGACTCTATAAAATTCAAAATGGCCGCTTATCGGCCATTATTCACTTTCACATGGCCGTTATTTGGTAAACCGTGCTAGATGGCTAGACCATTACTATAAAACAAAATGTGTGATTTCAGGAGAGGATGCATCTTGAAAAAATTAGACTCGATAAAATTCAAAATGGCCGCTTATCGGCCATTATTCACTTTCACATGGCCGTTATTTGGTCAACCATGCTAGATGGCTAGACCATTACTGTAAAACGAAATGTGAGATTTCAGATGAGGATGCATCTTGAAAAAAATTGACTTGATCAAATTTAAAATGGCCGCCTTTTCGGCCATTATTCATTTTCACATGGCTGATATTTGGTAAACCGTGCTAGATGGCTAGACCATTACCTGATTACTATAAAACAAAGTGTGAGTTTTCGGGGGAGGATGCACCCTGAAAATTTTTAATTTACGAATTAAAAATGGCCGACAATCAGCATTATTTACCTCGATAGGCCTGATATCAGGTAAACCGTGCTGGATAGCTAGACCATTACTATAAAACAAAATGTGACGTTTAGAGAGAGGATGCCTTTAAAAAACTTTCGACTCAATCGAATTCAAAATGGCCGCCTATCGGCCACTATTTACTTTCACATTGCTGATATTTGGTAAACCGTGTTAGATAGCTGGGCGATTACTATAAAACAAAATGTGAGATTACAAGAGAGGTTGCATCTTGAAAAAAATTGACTCGATCAAATTCAAAATGGCCGCCTATCGGCCATTATTTACTTTCACATAGCCAGTTTTTAGTAACCGTACTAGATGGCTAGACCATTACTATAAAACAAAATGTGAGATTTCAGGAGAGGATGCATCTTGAAAAATTTTGACTTGATCAAATTCAAAATGGCCTCCTATCGGCCATTATTCACTTTCACATGGGCGATATTTGGTAAACCGTGCTAGATGGCTAGACCATTACTATAGAATGAATGTGACATTTCAGCTGAGGATGCATCTTGAAAAATTCCGACTCGATCAAATTCAAAATGGCCCCCTATCGGCCATTATTTACTTTCACATGCCCAATATTTTGCAAACTGTGTTAGATGTTAGTCTATTACTATAAAACAAAATATGAGGTTTCGGGGGAGGGATGCACCCTAAGTTTTTAACTAGTTTATATCGAATTCAAAATGACCGTAAATCAGCTATTAGTTACCTCGATTGGCCTGATATCGGGTAAACCATGCCAGATAGGTAGACCATTACTGGGATACTGATTAGGATCATTAATTTTAATGGAGGTTTGCAATCTCTGACAAAAATCGTCTAGTTCTTATCTTACTCTTAGACTGAGCTTCTTAGACCTAGTTGTCTTGCGTCTTGATTTTTGACCTAGCCTAGTACTACATTAAAAACCCTACACAAAATTGCTTAAATCAAATTCTAATTCGTCGCGGGAGCTCCTGGACTTATGTAGTCTTGTTTCTTTGGTCTCACGAAATTCACAATCGCGTCAACGGCGGTGGGTAAAGGTGAAATACCTTCTGAAGAAACATAATGGCCTAGAAAACTTAATTCTGCCATTCCGAATTGACATTTCCCAGGTCTGATGATAAAATTATCATCAGACCTGAGAAATGTCAATTCGGATCAATTCCGTATTTCGCAAGACGAGTGAAGAAAATCTGTGAATGTTTCTTATGCGTGGTATGGTCTGGACTTGTCACGAGAAAATCATCCAAGTACACAAATACGAAGTCTAAACAAGTGTCACGTAGTCTATAAATCTTTGGAAAGTTTGCCCCGAATTACGCAAACTGAACGGGGTCCAAGTGAAATTGAACAATCCAGAGGGCGTTGTCACTGCTGTTTGATGTATATCCGATGGCTCGACCGGAATTTGGTAATATGACCGAGTGAGGTCGATCTTCGAGAAATATTTAGCTCCTGCAAGACGCTGCGTAAAATTATGTATGTGTGGTATAGGATATCTATCCGGCACCGTTTGGGCGTTCAAACTTCTGTAGTCGCCGCGTGGTCTCCAGTCTGCATGGTCTCCAGTCTTTTAGGAACCATATGAAGCATTGACGACCACTCGCTGTCCCTTGGCTCTATAACGCCAAGTTTTATCATTTCATCAAACTCGCGTTTTGCGGTCACTGACTTATCAGGAGCGGGCGCGCAAAAATTGGGTGACCTTTTGTCCCAATTTTATGAGTGATGCCGTGTTTCAGTCTCGCCCTTTGCCGTAGCTCAGGGGACTTATCAAGCAATTCGGTGTATTCGTTTCGAATACAATCTATTCTCTTAAGTGATAATGGCTTTATTGACGATAAAGTAGCGTGTACAGCTAAACCGGTTCTGATATCCAGTGGTGGATCCAGGATCTGAAGAAAGGGGGGCGCCTGGGGTTTTGCCCCAAGATTTTTTTGATAAATTTTAGCCAACTTAGTGGACTTTTTAAAGTATTTGACGAAAATAAAGGGGGGGCGTCGCCCCCCCCCCCCTCTGGATCCGTCACTGATATCTCTCAAACATCCACCTCGCAAATCGACAAGTAGACTATAATGTATTTGAAAATCGGCTCCTAAAATAGGTTACTTTAATATATCCACGACTATAAATGTCCAATTGTAGTCTCGTTTGAGTCCAACGTCAACTACTCTCCAAACAAGTACCGTAGGTATTGATGGTAGTATTCTTAGCTGCGACGAGGGGTAAACTACTAGTGTCCGCTGTCCCATTAGCGCAAGACTTAGGTAAAACACTGACTGCAGCCCTGCTTCAATCAAATAGTAATATTTATTTCGTTTGTCTGCGACATACAATAGCCTAGAGGGAGATAACGTAGGAAGGCTAGCTTCCGTGTAGTCATGTCACGTCTCTGTTGGCTCGCCAGACGCAAGAGTTGCAACCGTGCTCTGGCCACCAAGTTGAAAGAAAACGCACATGGTTCTCTGCACGTGCGTGCTTTATCACCGAATGTTTGGTGATAATAGCAGACAAGTGCATTGGCCGTATCGTTCGGTTGAGCAGCGTTATTTTGCTGTCTAGTCGGCGGCGGAGCGTTACGACGACGAATCTGATGAGTCGCAGGAAAAACACCATGTGTCCCTGTCTATTATCTCGCGAAACATCAGGTATACAAGGTTTAGCCTGTACATCTGGTAAAACTGTTTGTTTATTTTAACGATTTTCGGCGGACTGCTTATGGCTATTTATGTTTATTCTTTGCTGCAGAAGTCTCTAATTTATTTAGTCGTCGGGAAAGATCTTCTAAAAGTCCAAGCGCTCTCACTCACTTGAATCTTAGCAACCCCGGCTTGAATATCCTTCGCGTCATTCTCCGATGCCAAAGCGCGTGTGTCGCACTATCCGGCTGGGTTGCCAAATGGGCCCTGATGGAAACTGACATCTGTAGATAATTTTAGCCTGGCGTATCCCGACAACTGCCGACGTTCCAATATCTTTTGGAGTCGTCTGAGGAAACGAGATGGAATGTCTGATCGTAGCTTCTCGCCCGAAATAACCTTGTTAACTCATTCTGGCGTGGTTAACCCTCTGCGCTCAATCAAATGTTTATTCACATATATTATAGGCAAACATTTTCAAGTGTCCCCTAATAAATTGTAAGCTTCCAATTCAGAATCAATTTTTGATTGACTGGTGATTGTCAGTTCGAATCTTGTAGAATGCAGATTTGAAGTGTTCGAGTTCGATCGAACGTCGGAGGTCACTAATCTCGGGAATTGGTGACCTAAAAAATCAGATCTGCAGGTGCTTGCTCATTTCAACGTCGGGTGCACCAATATCGGAAACTGGGGCGCACAGCCGCCATGTTGGCTCTGACTGTTTGCACCCACTCCCAATCCTGCGAGTCAAACTCAAGTCCAGCCTAGGCGGCGATTAGCAATAAAACATCATTCTAATTCCACTGTCTCTCCTTCCTTGGTTTATTGTATCAATTCAACAGAGACTACAAGTTCGCTGTGCACACACTCGGATAGGGGCGATGGCCTTAGCCTCGTGGCTAGTTATGCGGCAGCAGTTCAGCACGTCCGTCTGCTACGCTGTCTGGATCATCAGTGCAGTTAAAAGGGCACAGAAAATGAGCGTCTGTGAGGCCTGACGGGAGAAAGGAACTCGTCAGCTCCCAATCCCGTCTAGCCTCACCGGCCAAAAAGAAACCAGTCGCTAGCCCCACAGGCTTACCTGCGTTTGAGACCTACATGTACGTCAAGTACACTATGCCATGGGCTTAGTCAAGGGGCTTAGTGTACTTGACGCAGGTCTCTGACGCATGTATTTAGCATACTGACGACCATACAACAACCAGCTTCCCAGAACTGACACAGCATGCTCTGTAAGAGTAAGTCTGTTTTTCAGCAGGCCCTAAGCCTGTTTGCTACATGATACAGACTGACAACCATACAACAAACAAATTTACAGAGCGGGTTGTGCCAGCTCTTGGAGGCTGGTTGCAGAAATTATAGGCACTCACTTCAACATATTCAGCAGGTGTGTTTTCACTTGACGGTCTAACTTGCAATTTTCCACTCAAGCATTGCTGCAAAATAATACGAGCTTTTGGGCATCCTGGTAGATTTTCTGCCATGGCAATTTGATCCTTCTTTCTGAAATTGTCATCATTGAGCTATTAAATAGCTAATATAAATATTGCAGACCTGAAAGAGTTAAACTGGTTCAAAAAACATAAAAAGACAGGTGCGAGGACGATATAATTTCCAGGACAAACACAAATAATATATTATCTATGCATGTAGGCTTCGAGGATGCCTTTATTAGAAAGACTGAGAGTGTATTTCTGGTATTACAAGAAGTTTTATCAAGGTAGTGTAGGGGTGAAACGCCCATGTTCCACAAGAAATATTTGAATGGGGGTGGGGGTTAAAAAGGGGGATCTGGTGATCCCCCTCCAATAATTGTTTTTTCTCGAGTTTAAATTTTAGGCGAAAACCCCGCCATGGGGGTGAAAGGCCCACTTCTCGCTCGTTCAAGCACTGGTCATAGCCTGGGTAAGCCTCATATTCAATCGGGATTCACATTTGTTCGCAAGACATCTTGACTGGTGGCATATTATAGTGCTAAACAAGGTGGAAAGTCAAAAATTCAATTTTTGATATTTTTGTAAAAACAACACAAATCAAAAAGTTTTGCAGACTGTTATATGGAGATGTAGGTCCTATACTAGTAGGGTCTAGCGTCTTTGCGAGTTGTATTCTGAAAGTTTTGAGGCCTTTTTGTCAAAGGGTCTAAGGCTAAGTGTAATAAAGAAATTTTGGGTGAAGAGATTCGTAAACAGCAAAATTTACGAAATTTCTTAAAAACGTGGTCAGTTACTACTGGTTACGATAATAAAAATCGAAACTTTTTTAAAGTTTGAGAATACGTCCCCGTGGTGAGATTATTTTTATGTAAACGATATCCCCCACCATTATTTAAAGACAATAATGGCCTCAATATCAAAGGTTACAAATTAGGTCAAAGGCACATCTACACCAGGGGTGTATGTATGCAATATGAAAACAATCCAGCAAACTCTTTCTTAGATATCGGTTTGGAAACTGAACTTATCATCTGCCATCAATTAAAGTCAATAATGGCCTCAAAATCGAAGGTAAAATAATAGGTCAAAGGTCACAACCCAAAAAGGAACATCTACACCCCCTGAGGTATGTGTGTATGCAATAATAAAACAATCCAGCAAACGCTTCCTGGGAAATCGTCCGGAAACTGAACTTATCATCCTCCATCAAGGAAAGTCTATAAAAGTCTCAAAATCGAAGGTAAAAAATTAGCTCAAAGGTCATACCCCCAAAAGCCACATCTACACCCATTAAGGGATGTGTGTGTGCTTTATGAAAACAATCTAGCAAACGCTTTCCGAGATATCGTCCGGAAACTGAACTTTCCATCCGTCATCAATTAAAGTCAATAATCACCTCAAAATCAAATGTCAAAAATTAGGTCAGAGTTCATAACCCTCAAAAGGCACATCTACACCCCCTAGGTGATGACAATATCCACCGCCCCTACTTCGTGGACGGGAGATGCAAAAGCACACATGTATTCAAGAATGGCACACAAACACACTCTTCTAGACCCCATATGCTTATATTATATGGTCATTTTGATAATAATTGTAAATTCATTTGCAAACATGTGTAGTTTAATTTGTTGTGGATGACCCCGACTTAAAGCCGAACTGCAGGTCAGAGGTATTAAAAATATTACTGTACAATTCTAATAAAACCCCATCAAACACCTTCACCATTACGCTGCTGATGTTCAGGTGTTTTCAACGATGGGCATATTGAGCGACATATGAAGTGAAATCCATTTTTCAGTGATGCCATTTTCTGCAACACACCGACTGTACATTTTGACAAAATTAATGAATCTTGATATTGACCGAGCTATAAATAATAGGTATGCATTTTGCAGTGATGGCGGCGCTAATTTGCATACTAAATTTTCTGAAACCCATCAGATCACTTTAAAAATAATTTTAATGTCTCCTTTGACCCTCAAAATATGGGTGCAGGCATATGCAGACACCCTTATTGTGTCGTTATCTGTCATATTGACCAAACTATAACTATTTTTTCTGTAGTGGCGGTGCTAATTTAGACACTAAATTTTATGAAACACTTAAAATAATTTTATTGTCTTTTTTGATCATCAACACATGGGTGTGAACACCCTTATTGTGCCGTTATCTGTGATATTGACCAGACTAAAACTAAATATATTTTTTTCGGTAGTGGCGGCGCTAATTTGCATACTAAACTTTCTGAAACACATTAGATCACTCGAAAAATAGTCAGACACCCTTATTGTGCCGTAACGTTCATGTGATATCCACCATGCTATAACTAAATATACATTTTTTGGTAATGGCGGCAAAATATGCATAAGAATGGCACGTGGGACTTTTTTCAGCGTGTAACATAGCTGATAGTTTTCTACTGGCTTTTTTCAAGCTAGATAAACCAATTAGAAGTCTATTTCCGCAGGTGCATGGGAACGCTATTCATCAACTAGATTAGTAGGTCTAATGTAAACAAGAGGCCTGAAGTCGTATATCATCCCCTGCCATAAATTAGTTTACAGATTTTACGGTTACATAAATATAAAAATTCGCCTGGTGGCGGCCATTTTGAATTTTAATAAAAATCACCTGCACATTTCCAGATGGTGGGTGATGTTATTATAAAATGTGAATCATTTATGACTTAAATTTTTGAGTATTTGCGCCACAAAAAAATATGAAGTTGATCCATGACGACCATTTTGAAATTCAATGAAACCTTTAAAAAATCACCTGCACATCTCCATAGCGTGGGGAATGTGATTGTAAAATTTGAATAATGTCCGACTTTAAGTTTTGGAGTTTTTGCACATACAACAAAATTTGAAGTTGCCCTCTGGCGGCCATTTTGATTTTTGGTAACATCTCTAAAAATCACTTGCACATTCCCATATTGCTAGGAATGTGATGTTAAAATTAAAAAAATGACCAAAATAATTTTTTGAGTTTTTGGAATTGACCTCTGGCGGCCACCTTGAATTTTAACATTTACTCTATCCCTGGGCACTGCCCATTTCAAATTAATTATATCTTGTTTTCAACATATAATTTCTACTGATAACCAAACACTAAATATTTCCCTTTGATGCCATTTCTTATGTCATAGTGCAAATAATACAAACAGGTGTCAAATTGTGATAAACTTCATGATACGAGATAAGAACTTTTTGTCATAGATTACGGTTAGTAAATTATAAAAGGAAATTAAAAGGAAATAATCAAATTGTTGACTTGATACAACTTTCCTGTCAATCTTGGCAAACGGAAAACATGGCATTGAAAAACGGGTGGATCTAAAAGACAAAAATGTAATGACCGACATTTTGTCATATTTCGTCTTTTTCGAAACCTGATTGCGTTGCCAACAGATGTTTCTAAAAGTTGTAATCTATCGGAATGTTGCCTTCATTCATTCAAACACTCAACAATATATAACAAAGCTAAAACAAATACATGCAATTTGCCTGGGCACAGGCCTTTAAAGGAAAAACAATTTCAGGCACAACAAAGTGATCAAGAACATATCGCTCACCATTAAACTTACTTTCATAAGTAAAGTCAATGTCAAACAAAACATTATTTATACAATTGACTAAGTTCTTTATCGAGAAAAGTGTTGATGTTATATGACTTAGATCGTGCGATATCAGTATTGAAGTCTCCACCTAATAGTATTACAGAGGGATTAAAGTGTTCACATATCCTGCTTATCTCACACAGCACATCTTGATATTCTAAATTGTCTTTTTTAATAGTGCAGTCGCATTTCATGTATACATTAAAGAGTAGAATATTTACATTATTAAAACCATACAATATACATCATATTCGCCTTTAAATAGTTTCAATAGGAGTAATAGTCCCAGTAATATCTTTTTTTCCAGCTTATAGAACAACCACCATACGACCTACCTATAATAAAGGTTGAATAAAGGAGTCAATTCCAGAAACTTCATGATTTGGCACCTTATTTATGTTATTGCTGAAAATATCTAGACGATCCTCACACAACCAAATAAATACAAAGTCATTAGTTGAAATTAGCCTACTTCAAATTAGACAATCAATATAGGTAAAAATGTAAATACAAACTTTATCTAATGAACTTAAAAAAAACTTTTTAAAAAATTGTAAACAGTCGAAATAATAATTTAAATGAGCTCTGTGACGCACATGTGAGCGTGTATTACATGAATCTGCTTCATCTGTAATATTCACATCTTGCCCCAACGTAAGACCAAGTGAATAAGAGTGTTCGTATCAGCTGAAGACGTTTCACTCCCTATGTGAGACGTTTCGCCACCCCCCCCCCCCCCCAACGGAAGACGTTTCGCCCACTAGTTAAAATGTAACGTTTCGCACCCGCTCTAAATTAAATGGACATGCCCAGGTCTAAAATCATAAAAAAATCGGTGATTTTATTTTAGCTTTTTTTTTTTGTGCTGCGCATTCACCAGTTAGGCTAGATATAGAGACGAAATTCCTGAATTCTAACTAGAAAGAGTTGTTCAGAAACGAACACGAAAGCAGCCCTCCGTTATCGCTCGACCAATATTTAAAAATTGTGATATATGATGGCTATGTGAAGTATGAGGAAGCACAAATTCATAGAGCAGCTATCATGCAAGATTTATGAGATAGTGAAAAAATAAAATAAAATAAAAAAAATGGTCGACTGGCAGCCATTTTGGATTTTTAGTGTGAAATTTGTCATGGGATATCCATGTGTGAGACATTACATTTTGTTTTATATTCATGGTCCAGTCATTTTGCATTTCTTGAGGTAAGTAAATATTACAAAATTCAAAATGGCCGTTTAACGGCCATTTTGAAATTGTTTGATCCCAAAAGTTAAAGGGACTGGCCCAGGCTAAAATCATCAAAAAATCGGTGATTTTATTTCGGGTTCTTAATATGACCATATTATGTAAACATGTACATAGACTAGAACTGCAAATTTTGATAATTTTTGTGCTGCGCATTCACCAGTTAGGCTAGATATAGAGACGAAATTCCCGCATTTCCTATTTTTGACATGGTTGTCAATAATTAGAAATCGGGAATTTCGTCTCTATATCTAGTCTTACTGGTGAACGCGCAGCACAAAAATTATAAAAAATTGCAGTTCTAGTCTATGTACATGCTTACATCATATGGTCATATTGAGAACCCGAAATAAAATCACCGATTTTTTGATGATTTTAGCCTGGGCCAGTCCCTTTAATAAGGTCATTGGCTGACATAGCTGAACATATCTGCCAAATTAAAAGGAGATCTGATGGCAACTTTTTCCTGAAATGCGCTAATGAGCATTTCTTCGTTAGTGGCCATAGTAATTAAAGGGTTAATGATATGGGGATCAAAATGTCACTAAAACAATTCCCCAGTGGTATGTGATGGCTATGTGAAGTATGAGGAAGCAGAAGTTGATAGATTATAAAAAAATTATTGATAACCATGTCAAATATAAGAAAAACGGAAATTTCGTCTCCATATATCTGGGTAAAACCAAAAATTAGGGTAACTTTGTAGCATCAAAAATGGCAGTGAGGGGACCATCAAAGATGACGAAAACCACTTGATGGGTTTGGTGCACTGATCCCAATAGAGCATAAAAAAGTCACTGGCTGCGTTAGAATTTTTTTTTTTTTTGCTTTAAAAACGTCATTTTTAAAAAATTGTACCATTCCACTTACTACTCCGTTACCAAATCCAAACCATTTCAACATTGATGTTACTTTGTTTAGCTTGACATCACACTTTTAAACGTGATATCCTTATTGAAGCATAATACTAAACAATCGTATCTCAAAACTGCTCAAATTTGACGGGATAAACAGAAATCCAAAATTTCGACTCCGTTACCAAGCCAAAAAATACTCAACTCCGTTACCAAATGCTTGGCTCGACATTAATATAAACTGTATATTCTCTTATCATAACATCGATCATAAATGGGTGCTCTATTTGTATAGGGATAACGAGCCATGTTTTAAAAGACTATATCATCAATCATTATGACTATAAATTTGGTAATTCACTACTCCGTTCCCTTTTCTTGGTAACGGAGTAGAGTGGAACGGAGTAGTAAAATTAAAAGTATTCTTGGGATTAATGAAAATATATGGGCAATAATTCAAAGATATATCATACGGGTGGAAATATTCCCCATAGCAACATGTTCTAGGCATGCAAGCATAAAACCAACTCGTTTTCAGACCCACGACGATAGGAACGGAGTAGTAAAAACAAAAGTATATTTTCTAACGTTTTGGTAATACCTGTTTCGAATAACTTGTCACTCAACAATATTAATTCTTTCAAGGTGAAAAACTTGTATAAGGCCCTTCGGTGTGTCAAACTACACTTGATATAATTTTAGTTCATGATTATTCACTTGATGGGGCATGCTACAATGATGGTAACGGAGTAGAGTGCAAATGTGGGGACATGTATATTCATCAAAATTATATATATCGATATCAATTTTAGGTCGAATTTTGATCATTGATTAGTTTAAGTGAACAATGTCTAGCCATGAAATGTAATTATTAGAATTATATTGTGTATTTGTATCCTACAGTGAAGTTTCAAATATTGAAATTTTCTCTGGGGACATGCCATTTTCCACGTTTCCATGACATAGAGCTCTTATAAAACCATATATATATATATATATTTTACAAATAATCTAAACATTAATAAGTAATTTGATGTAAAATTACCCCAATTTTTGGTTTTACCCATCTAGCCTAACTGGTGAATGCGCAGCAGAAAAATAAAAAAAAAAACTTTTGCAGTTCTACATCATATTGTCATATTATTAAGCTAAAATAAATCACCGATTTTTTTATGATTATAAATATGGGCATGTCCCTTTAAGATAACTTGCCACATCTCGCCCCTCCATGTGAGACATCCCCCCCTTCTTATAGGACGTTTTGCACCATAGGGAACACGCTTCGCCCAAAACATTTGGCCTACAACTTGCCACTTGTCAGCCCCCTTTAGGCCTATAGCACGTTTCACTCCCTTTTGACATAGGACATATGCCTAATTAGTGTTAGGGCCTAATATGTTTTTTTTTAATATAAATCGATATTTTGCAACACATGGGGTATAAGGGCCATAGGCCCACCCATCAAAAGCGGGACGTTGAACCAATGTCAATCTAATGTTGTTCCACCGTCTGCGATGCTGGCCCAGCCTTAGATCCTGTATTTGCTGTGTATATGCCCACCATGCATAGCCATAGGCCTATATTGCAAAGTATATGCTCTATAGTGTAGGGCCTACTATAAGATAAGAGTGCGGAACGTCTTGCTAAGTAGGCTAGTCTATGTAAAACATCACAACGGCAATTTTGAATAAAAAATTATTAGGCCTATTATGCTGATTTAATGAATATGGTGCGAAACGTGGTGCGAAACATCTTTTCTAATAATGAATAGGGTGCGAAATATCTTTCCAAATTATGACCATGGGGCGAAACATCTTTCTAAAGTAAACTATGCGAAATGTCCCACTAAATATTTTTTTAAATAATAGACTAGTGCATGTATGGTGCGAAAAGTTTGTGTGCCATCTGCCGATACCCCCTGATTCCTGGATTCTGAAACTAGGTCTAGGGGCGTAGTTGCCTGGCGAGCCCGGCCAATTTCATTTATGGCCGGGTATTGGCCAAGGTTCTTAGTCACGTGACCATCATGCCTGTGCTATTGAGGCCGGTGAATAATTTTCAGGGTCAAGTCATAGGAAATGCGTCAGAGGGGAAATACAATACTGTGAATAACTCTTCATCCGGGGAAGTGACCTTTCAAAAATGTCTGAAATCGGAGATTACCCCATTTTCATCTAAATATAGCAACTAGTCACAAACATTCGCCACTGGGGTATACCAGAGGCTACATGAAGCTCGGCCACGCCGCGTAGTGTGGCTCTGGGAACCAGAGTAGGGGCGTAGCCGTAGGGCGGCCTACACTACAAACTATGCTGGGTATTTGCCATAGATATATTATCATGTATAGAGGCTAAAGCGGGTTCGGGTATTTCCGAACACCTAAGCCTGTGCACTTGATTTCTGGTGTCCATTCATGAATCTGAAATTTGTACGGGAAGTTGTAGTAGATCTACCCAAGGTAACGGCGGGTATACTCGAAATAGAGGGGGTAATGTCGAGCACCAAGTAGGGTATAATCGAACACCCACCCATTTTTTAAACTAAAGAGAAAATAGCCAGTTTAGAAGCATGAACATGCGCAGTATACTCAAATATGATACAAATAGAATCAATGCCCAATGTAATTCGTCGACAAAGAAAAATATGAAACAAAAATACCGTGCAAGCACTCAAATACCCCTCGGCTCATGCAGTGACTCTATATATGCCAGGTTTCAAGGCAATCAATTGAAAATAAGAACGATTTATTAAAATTGATAAAACCAAACTGGCCGCCGCAGCTTAGTTTTCGGTCTCACATGAAAACCAACAATAGTAATAGACTCACAGACCCCGAAAACTTATATATATACCAGGTTTCGAGGGAATTTAAAAAAAAAGGTAAAAAAAAATTAGTTGCCAGATGGCGGCCATTTTGAATATCAGTGGAAAGCTGAAATTCTAATCAGGTCATCTCCATACTCATGGGTAACTTCACATAAAAAATTGGGGAGATTCAATAATCATTTTCCAAGTTATCGCGTTACCAAGGAATTATTAAATTAAAAAATCAAGATGACCGCCATAGCCTCGTTTTCAGTCGCACACTAAAACGGACAATGCCAATAGACTCGCAGACCCTGAAAGCCTATATATACCAGGTTTCGAAGGTAATCTGAAAAAAAGTATAAAAAAAATTTAATGAACAGGTGGCGGCCATTTTGATTTTCGCTTGAAAGCTGAAAATCTAATCAGGTCATCTCCATACTCATGGGCAACATCACATAAAAAAATGGAGAGATCCAATAATTATTTTTCAAGTTATCGCGTTAACAAGGAATTTTGTAAGTAAAAAATAAAGATGGCCGCTATAGCCTCGTTTTCGGTTGCACGCGAAATAATGCCAACAGACTCGCAGACCCTGAAAACCTACATATACCAGGTGTCAAGGGAATTATAAAAAAAAAATTAAGTCTAAAAAAAAAAATTTAGTTGCCAGGTGGCGGCCATTTTGATTATCGGTGGAAAGCTGAAAATCTGATCAGGTGATCTCCTTACTCGTGGGTAACTTCACGTAAAAAATTGGAGAGATTCAAAAAAATATTTTTCAACTTATCGCGTTAACAAGATTTTTTTAAATCTTTGACCTTGACCTATGACCTTGGGTAAAAAAAGTGCAGGGAGGGGTTGAATGTTTGTATGAATTATGAATTTAATCTGTTGAACCATGTTAGTGTAGTAGCCAAAAGAGTGTGTGCAGCGGCGGCGGCGGAGGCAGAGAAAGCGGCGCACGAAGGGGACGACAATACCCCTACGGGCCCAACGGGCCGAGGGGTAAAAACTCTTTGGAAATGCCACTGTTCGAGATTACCCGAATCCGATGAAATCTGAGATTTTTTTTCATTGTTTCTTTCATATTTCTTTTCAAACCCACATAGTAACGTCACAACCGTTTCTAGGCTAGTCAACATTGTCAACCGGTCAAGCCCCTTCTATTTGTTGGCCTACACATCGCTCCATTGATGTATTTCCTTTCGCAATGACGCATTAAAGGGACTGGCCCAGGATAAAATCACCAAAAAATCGGTGATATTATTTCGGGTTCTTAAAGGGACTGGCCCAGGCTAAAATCATCAAAAAATCGGTGATTTTATTTCGGGTTCTCAATATGACCATATGATGTAAGCATGTAGGCCTACATAGACTAGAACTGCAATTTTTTATAATTTTTGTGCTGCGCGTTCACCAGTAAGACTAGATATAGAGACGAAATTCCCGATTTCTAATTATTGACAACCATGTCAAAAATAGGAAATGCGGGAATTTCGTCTCTATATCTAGCCTAACTGGTGAATGCGCAGCACAAAAATTATCAAAATTTGCAGTTCTAGTCTATGTACATGTTTACATAATATGGTCATATTAAGAACCCGAAATAAAATCACCGATTTTTTGATGATTTTAGCCTGGGCCAGTCCCTTTAATAGGACCATATGATGTAAACATGTACATAGACTAAAACTGCAAATTTTTTAATTTTTGTGTTGCGCATTCACCAGTTAGGCTAGATATAGAGACGAAATTCCTGATTTCTAATTATTGACAACCATGTCAAAAATAGGAAATGCGGGAATTTCGTCTCTATATCCAGCCTAACTGGTGAATGCGCAGCACAAAAATTAAAAACTTTTGCAGTTCTAGTCTATGTACATGTTTACATCATATGGTCATATTAAAAAACCGAAATAAAATCATCGATTTTTTTATGATTTTAGCCTGGGCCAGTCCCTTTAACTGTGAAACTGTGGTGAATGGGCCTAGTCACAAAGTGTTCGTAATTTAATAGACGAAACCAAATTAATTGATGGGTCTATTTCCGAACACGTCCCAAACGATTAGGCTATCATGACCAAAAATCGTTTTTTGATGTTTTTATATCTAAGAGGTGCATTGTAAGCATTGACGTGTAGCTAACACAGAATCAATGATTGTAAGGTACATTTGCCCATATAAAATAATAATTCCACGATTGATAATACATATCATAAACATACCATTATCTTCCGTGTAATTACCTTAATTTTTAAAGACATGTCTACTTTACGACATTTTGAAAGTGACTTTTTGAAATAGGCTAGTAAAATTAATCATCATAAATTAATGGATATGAAATTGGTCCATAATCTGATAATAGGCCTAACAGTGAGTGACAGAACAGTCACGCACAATGGGTAGCTCTGCCCGACACAATTTATTCATGTCTAGCCAGCAACGAGATGAAATGTATTAGCAATGTTCGGAAATACCCCCCCCCCCCCCCCGTTCGGAAATACCCGAACCCGCTCTAGACTATAGGCTATAGCCTATATATCTATATCTCTGGTTTCGATTAAATTAGGATCACGCATTCCACTATCAGAGTCACTTGACTATTTATCCACTTTGCTTAGGCCTGATCATAGACATAGTAGATCTTCAATCTCAGATCTATGGTCTCACCACCCCAAATGCCAGTCCCATTGAAACACACGTAAACTGCCTCAATTCCGCAGGCCGATTTCACCACTTTTACACCTATTAGATATTTAGTGTGACATATCAGGATAAAGCTTGAGATGTCCTTGTTCGAAAACAGGCCCGCTATGGGTATGCTTACCAGACAGATTTTGAGCTACGCCCCCTAGCGTGTAAAAAGATCACTACTTTTCAAAGTGGGCTATTATCCGTACTCTCTTTCACAGAACAGACACACATCATTTTAATCAACTGTATCCCTGCGAGATTATCATCAAACAGTTATATCTGATATCCTTGACAAAGACGATAACGTGTGGTTATTAAATATTCACAAAATTATGACTTCTATATATTTTATTTGTTTCACTAGAGGTTGGAACAGCCGCATTAAAAATATTTTGTGTGATGATTTCATCATTAGTAGACACCTCCCTATTTAGGGTGGTGAGACCATCTATGATAAAAACATGCTGTCACCAGCGCCCCACCCACGAGCCTCTCGTACCCGACAGGGAGAGATTGCTCTGGTCATGCTGGTCACAGAATGTGATAAAAATAGTCAAGTGAGACCTTCAAAGGCTTCATCGCGTGTGACAAAAGTTGCCTGCATTCTGTTAAGAGTTCACAAATTTTATCATATATGGCATCGGCACACGATAGATCAAGGGCGGATGACGATGATGATCCAGTAGAGACAATGATTAAGAAAACAGGTTGTTTGGAACATCATTACAAAGTTCAGGTGATTACATTTTACACAAACCCGTCGAAGTCGTCTGCTCTGGCCACTGATTTTGAGCGTATCCGATTTGTCAATCGATTCTATTATTGAGAACTGTTCGCTTGGCAGGAAGAGATAGGATTTTGCCAAATTAAGGCGGGAAGCGAGAATTCTGGTCAGACCAGGGTTCCCAGCCACCCTGGTTTCAAGTTTTCCAGTCAGGGAATTTGAGAAAAGTGCTTCAAATCAAGGAAAAGTCAGGGAATGTATCATGATCACTTGCCCAAAAGAGAAAGTGGTTATGACATCATTCTGTTCATTTTTGTTATTTCTCAACTAGCCGTGGACCAGGCGACTCGTTCAGCTTTCCAGACAAGATCTCGCATCATTGTCACTTCGCCTACCTGTCACCAGAGGACGCTTCGCCGTCTCATCCAACGTCTCGCATCATATTTCGCATCATAGTCATTTGAATGAGACGTCTCGCATCATAGTCATTTCGCATCATAGTCATCTAGCCCCCGTCGCATTGTAGCAGTATTAACCTTACCTTCCCACAGCCACAGGCCTATGAACATAGTAATAAGACTGATCTCTCGCATGATAGTCATTTCCCCGTCGCATTATCACATAGTTTATATCTAGTCCAGTCTCTTATATCTAAGTCTCCGCACAGATATAATAAAATTAGTAATAGCAGAGAAATTCTATACTACTAATAGGCCTAATATCAGAGGTGGGCAAGTGGTCGCCACATGTGGCGACAGAAGCAAAATATCTGTAATGAAAATATGTAAAAATGACCATTCAAAGCACCTAAAAGTAGCCATTTGTGGCGACAGAACTCATTTCGCCTGCCCACCCCTGAATGTTGACGAACGACCCTCGTGTGGCAATATAAAGAATGAATTAACCAGAAGCACCAGATATAATTATATCGTGTATAGCTATGGAAGAAGCCTATTCCTAAGAAGGCAACTTTTATAAAAACAACGTAGGAATGGTAATAATGACCACATGTATGTGGAATGTTTGTCTACAGGTCTGTCTGCAGGTCTGTGATAATTTGTTATTTACATCTCAGGATAACACATCTTCATCTATCCAGTTGTCGGCTATTCAGTCATTTTAAAACAATACAAGATACAATAATTTATACAAAACTACAGCCCTATGTCTGGGGGGGAGGGTAGGCCTACTCGCCTTAGAAATGGGTAGGGGTGTGGCTTTGGCATGTTCAAAACCTGACCCTGTCGCAATTCGCCTCACGGCTAAAAAGACACCCTGGCCCAATTTTGAAGTTAACACCGAATTTAATTGATTGGTTTATGGTGTAATTACTACTGGTCAATATACTTCATGTTTTATGATCTTTTTAAGCTCTTTAATATTTGTTTATACAATTTTGAGGCTGATAATGGCCTGAAAAATCTCCAAAATACATGCTACTGTAAATGGGTGCCCAGAGTTGGAAGCTCAAAAAAGCACCCTGTCCCAATTCTGGAAGCTCCAAAAAGACACTATGTGCCAAAGTTGGAAGCTCAAAAATGCACCCTGTCCAGGGGCACATCCCCAGTACTCCCAAGTATGGAAGTGCCACCCCCCCCCCCCCCCGGGCCCTATGTACAGTAGGCCTATACAAAGTGACAAAGGCAAATGGTGGTTACATACACTAGTAATGTGAATAAAAATGTCTATAATGTGTATATTAATTCCATATCACCCAGTTGACTATTACCCAGCTAACACTAGACGTTTAACCTCTGTTGGTTTAATGTTGATCCAACGTCTGCGACGCTGGCCCAACATTAAACCAACATTGGTTAAACCTTTAACATGTTTAACGACTCGTGTTTGCTGGGTATTTCCTGGTGAGCCGTGCACAAACACTGAAATAACACCAATGACACCGATCGCTTTTAAACCTCATAGTCTGCGCAACAGAATAAAGTAACTAGAATAATAACTACATTAATAAACACATTTTTCCACAGGCTAGCCAGATGAGCGCCTATTACCTGATGGTCGTCTTGTATCCCCCCCCCCCCCCCCTTGTCTTAGTCTGGATAAGGCCCTGACACTGAGGAGGGAGAGAGGGAGGGAGCGGAGGGGGAAGGGAGAGGGGAGACTGGGGTACAAATATGACCGAAAACGCTTTTATCATTGAAGGCTTCATAGTCCATGGGCCAGAATTGGTCACTGTGAATGTTGCGATATTGCCAGAAAAAAAGTTGGTACACGATATAGGTTTCTAATTGACATAGAACCATAACCTATGTTTCAGTGTCAAAGAATCGAATGAAGCCACTTACAAAAATATTTTCCTATATCATGTATATATGGCGAATTCGGAAAAATCCAAGATGGTCCCAGTCGAAAATCCTATGACAAAATATATCCTTCAAGGCCCAGTGAAATGATTATTGCACTTTGTCATTGTAATCACAGTACCGGGTATATGTCACAATAAGCTGTCCTCTGCAAATGTCCCTTTAACCTTCCCCTAAACCACCACGCAAAACAAAAAATATCCACACAATGGACAGCTTTTGATTTTTTAATCGAGATAGCAAAACAGTTTAAAGGCCCTGTGAAATGATTTCACTTTAGCAATACAATCGAAGTAGGCCCTAATAGCACAAGGGGTCGTAATTAAAGGCGTAATTGTGGTTTAAAAAATAAGTCAATTATAACTGTAATTTTAATTAAGTTTTTTTAGAATATTTGTAATTGTAGTTATAATTGAAAAAAATGTATCCGTAATTGTGCAATTATATTTCAATTACAGATCAATTACACATCTATTTGTCTCTTTTAACTTATATTCAGTCACATTAGGTGACCAGAGCAATCTCTCCCTATCGGCACGATCTTGTGGGTGGGGCGCTGGTGACAGCATGATACAGTGACAAATTTTGTGAATTTTGCTGCTCCCACACTTAGCGAATATGTTAGCGAATTTGCTTACGAATGAAAAGATTCGCCATTCTCTCAAAATTCGCTACACTCGCCGAGTATTTGTAAGCGTTGGTAACACATTCGGAATTCGCAAGTCCTTCTCCACCTGGTTATGAATATATATCGACCAATTTAGGAAGCGTCCCCTAAATTTCAGAGAATGTTGCAAATGCTGTCATCGCCGTCAATTTTTGTAAGCATTCGCAAGCCATTGATAACTTTGATAAGGCGGACACTTGCCAATGATGAGAGCGCTTCAAAGTGCCAATAAGAATGTCTCGCAAATATTTAGCCAAATGTAGCGAATATGAATGAAATTCGCCCGAGGGATGTGTCAATATATTATAAAAAGACACATTTTCAATTGAGTTTCATCATTTCACCATGGCACTCCAATTGAGACAGACGGCTGCCCTTGGACTTCTAGTTTCCGAATATAATGTTGCTGTACATGCTGCTCTTGTTGCTCTAGAGCGTGAGGAGAAGGGAAAAGGAAGACCAATACGTAGAAGAAGAAAAGGAAGAGAAAGAAGATCATGGAGTCCAGGCGTTTGGAATATTCGAGCGTGTTGTTTCTCTCGTAAATTCAAGAAAACAATGATCCCAGCGCCATAGTCACTCCGTATTTATACCAATCGCAGCCTCGTCATCAAATATTCGCAATATTCGTAAGAAAATGGCATGGCGATGTTTGTAAGACATTCACAACATTCATAAGTACGTTTGTAAAGTTTGAAAGCCCATTTGTAAGCATTCGCAAGCATTCATAACATTCGCGAGGCATTCGCAGCATTTATTTGATATTATTCTTAAGCCCATTAGCATCATTCGCAACGATTGTTAGCAATTCGTAAGGTATTGGCAAGCGTTGGCAGACATTCGTAGTGCATTTGCAATATATTCGCAAGGAGAGGTCGAGGGAAGACCGAGGTGAAAATATTCGCAATTCTATTCATAATAAAATTATTTTTGGGCGAATTCACTGCGAATTTAAAAGATTCATATTCGCTATCATATTCGCCTATGTGTGAGAGCTGCAGTTTGCACTCTAATCGCGTTGATTGTCATGTTAACGTGTGGATGTTAGAGGCCTATGATTGATCTTTAAATAACCATGATAACTGAATTGCAACGTATGATATATAATTATTTTTAATATAGCTAAAAAATCATATCTTAAATATATACCATAGTTTTTTTTATTCCCAATAATTTTAACAGTTGCGACGAACCTTTTTTTTCAAATTATAAATAAAACCGAAAATATATTGATATGTCACTGAAAACATAGTAAATAGGTAAAGCAACAGTTGAATAATAATTAGACATTACAATAGTAACTTGCAGGATTGATAAGGTTATGGAGCCAAGGTGGTCAGCCACACACCCCCCCCCCCCCGACCCCCGCCTTGTTCACTCACGGCGCTATGTGGTACTGATTATTATTCGGGAGGGGTGATATGAAAATTATATGGTTCTGGTGAGGTGAGGTGATAATTTGATATCTCTACACAAAAAAACCTCAAAGAAAAATTTGCGCGAATTTAAAAGATCTCGAAATAGTCAAAAATGACTATTATACTGAAATAATTGTAATTATAATTGCAATTGACATTTTTATAACCAAATAATTTTTCACCAGTCATAATTGTAATTGTGCGTGACGTTATTAATAAGTCATAATTATAATTGTAACTGGTTTTTATCCCCCGCCCGTAGGGGAAGGGGGATTTTAGTCGCGCCAGGATTCTGTCCGGCGTCACGTTTTCTTGTGGGCGCAAAAACTACTGGTCAATTTTTTTGAAATTTTAACATCACATTCCTAGCAACATGGGGATGTGCAAGTGACTTTTTAGAGATGCTACCAAAATTCAAGGTCAACTCTAAAAAAATTTGTGGGCGCAAAAAAATCAAAGCTTTATTTTCCAAAGTATTTGTTTCAATAAAATTATTTGAATGGGCTTTTGACATTACTTTCATTGATGTAGTAGACGTAGTAGACATATGCTACGAGCCACATACACTCTCTATATCTATGATACCGACATGGTATGGGTGTTTTGATTCACGGGCGTCACGATCTGGATATTTTGACTGACTTTCTAGTTTGGGTCAATATAAACTTAGACCTATATATATTAAATATAATAGTATATTTTATGCAATATTTTCGGTCAGGACTATAATATTATTTGTGAGCGACAACGTAGGCTACCCCACCTGTCTGTTTCTAAGTCCACCTTATTACTTGGTCTGTCAAAGTGCTTATTCGCTCTGTGGCTACCATTTATGTGGAGCAGCCTGTAGCAGGCCTTCAAATTTGGCGCGAGTGATTGCTCACGCACTTCTAGCGCTGAAGCGGAGCGAGTCGCCTGGTCCACGGCTAACGCACACCACAACTCGCAAGTGTAAAGTCAAGTGAGCGGAATACAGCTCACCCCAATCTTGTCATATTTTTTTTAATTGCAAATTTATAGGTTTTTTTTTTTAATTTTATCAACCAGTTAGCCATTGCATTCAACTATGGTGAGTGATTACTCGCCTCACCACTTTGAGGTGAGCTTTCTATCACCCGCCACCAATTTTCAAATCTGAAGGCCTGCTGTAGTACACAATGATTCCACAATCACTGGTGTTTTGTGAATCCATTTTTCTTTTATGAATAACATCGATCAAACCATGGCTTTATCTTCATTGTCCTTTGCTTAGCTATAGTCTATTACATCTTGTAGGCCTACTACATTTTATTCTAATTTTGTTTTGGCAGGATTGCATGGCGGAAAATCAAGATTGGAGGAAATGTCAGAAAGAAGTGGAGACCTTTAGAAATTGTATGTCAGATTACCATTCAAAACAAACCAGAACTCAGCTTTCAGAAAAGAATAATGTAATTAGCTGACAGAAATCATCAGCTTCGTGTTACGCACTGTTAATTGCTTAGACTAAGTTTTAGAGATGACCACGATGTGTCAGCAAATATTGTAAACGTGAACAAATAAATGTTACAGATCCTGATTTTATTTATTCATCACTGTTATGTACCATGTGTACCGGAGGGCGGGGCCCTGGTGCAGTGTTTAAAGCTGCCTGCAGAGATCGCCGGTTCGAAGCCCCCTCTGACATTCAAGTTTGAAAGAAACAAAATGTTTCTTCCCCGCTCACTCGTAAAGATTCAATATTGTGGGAAGCCTCTGTGACCGAGAGGTACCTTGCTCGGCCCCAGACCGCCAGGGCTCGAATTCTGTGTTTGGAGGGCAGTGTCATCTCATTCATCTCACCATCCTCAGGAGGTTCCCCTGGCCCAGTTTAGCCTACATATGCACAAAGGTGGCCGAAAGCTTTACGTTATACACTTAGGACAGCGCTTGGACTATTATAATTGTATAGGCATACTACGATGTCATGGGCGTCGAACTCGATCCGGCTGGTAGCCTATCCTGCGGCTATAAAAGCCTAGAGGCCTAATTAATGTTTTTTAAACCTTGGTAACAAGTTACTCGTCTTGCAATTTAACCCTTTCCAGCCCGAATTTTTTTAATGAATTTTTAATAAAAATAATAACGCAATACAAATATTACGATATCTTTTAAACGGTTATTCCAATGCACATGACATTTTCTACGCACATGGAGAAGACTTGGGGGATCAACACAAGCTTCTTATCATACCCCTCGAAGACGTATCCTTACTCCCTAGAAACGGTTTCCATGGGAACAGTACCCAATTTTAAGTATTGTGTATTTTCAAGACGCACGAGATCAAATTAATATAGAATAATTATATATTTATATATTAATAGAATTGTAAGATGTCCGTGGAACATGTTACACAACGAATCCCCAATATAAGATTAGTATCTGTTGTTGCTATGGGTATATACGTCAACAACCATTAACCCTTTCCATGCAAAATATTTCATTATTTCGAAATAAAACGTAAAAAAGGAGTAATTTCAGTAGCTACCGCTAGACTTGCAAGACATTTTGATGATATTTAAATGAGCATCTTTATTAGTATGGGATGGGGTTAGACTTTTCATGTACTCAGGGCCCGTTCAAGGTCATTTCACTTCACATGATTATGGGGAACTGCCAAAAATATGTTTCTATACATTGCGCCTATCTAGAAGTGGACAATATGACTTGGCTTGTATATTTTTTTATTTATTTGAATTTATGTAACTTTGCCCTTGCAATGACCTTGAGGTGACATTTGACTGACCCAAATGTTGCATGCTCACAAAGGCTCACCCCTGCCGAATACCACACGTGTACATATGGTTAATACACCTTGCAGATGCACAGTTACAGCAATCATACCAAAACACGTGCGTTTCCATTAAATGACAACCATTATCCCTGGGTCCTGGCATGAACTTGAAAGTCAAAGGGTTAGCACATTTAAAGTTGAGATATGAATGGGATAGTGAGTAAATATATATATTTTATTTATTACCGAACTAATTAAACATTGCACAATGTATTCTGGCCGAAATTATACAATTTCTAATGTATTGTGGCAATCTAAAGGTCATGTGAAGGAAAAATACGGGCATGTGAAAAATGACGTCATATTTCACCGGCCCTCAGGGGCCGTATGGGCGTGAAAGGGTTAAATCAGAGACTTTGAAGGAGTCGTATGCCTACCAATAGCCTAAATAATAGCTTATTAGCTTCCGACGTCCCTGGAACCATCGTCAAACCGACATGGGTCAGTGTATTGTTTGCAAGCAAAAGCTCATAAATGTGCAGTGTAAATTGTTTATTTTGTTGGTCGTTTTTATCCCCCGCCCACGAAGTAGGGGCGGGGAATATTGTTATCACCATGTCTGGCTGACCGTGCGTCCGTGTTTCATTTCCGGACGATATCTCTGAAACCGTTGGCCGGATTGCTTTCATATTGCATACACACATCCCTTATGGGGTGTAGATGCACCTTTTGGGGGGTTATTACCTTTGACCTAGTTTTTGACCTTTGATTTTAAGGCGATTATTGACTTCAATTGATTGCGAATGATAAGTTCAGTTTCCGGACGATATTTCGCAAAGCGTTTGCTGAATTGTTTTCATACTGCACACACAAATCCCTCAGGGGGTGTAGATGTGCCTTTTGGGGGTTATGACTTTTGACCTGATTTTTTTCTTTGATTTTGATGCGATTATTGACTTTATTTGATTTTGGATGATCAGTTCAGTTTCTGGACGATATATCACGAAGCGTTTGCTGGATTGTTTTCATACTGTACACACATATCCCCCAGGGGGTGTAGATGTGCCTTTTGGAGGTTATGACCTTTGACCTAATTGTTGACCGTCAATTTTGAGGCCATTATTGACTTTAATTGATGGCGCATGACAAGTTCAGTTTCCGAATGTTATCTCAGAAAGTGTTTGCTTGATTGTTTTCATATTGCATTCCTCAGGGGGTGTAGGTGTGCCTTTTGGGGGTTGTGACCTTTGACCTATTTTTTTACGTTAGTTAGTTAGTTAGGGAACCCTAGCGCCCGAAGGGCGATGAGAGTGGTTTTACGACAAATCAGAGTTAATCCGTAGAGTAAACTCCATGTAGCCGACCATTTTTGCTATTTAATGACTTGTTTTATGATGCTGGGGATAAAAAAATAAAAAAAGGTAATAAGATAAAGATAATATTTTTCGCTAACGTGATTTCTATATCTCTATGTCGGAATGGGCTCCTGAGCTGTATCAAGATAGTATTCTAATTTAATTTTGGGCTTCTTTGAATGGTCAGCATGAGACATTTCTTTTATTACATGATGCCTCTTGTGACCACTAAAAGTAGCTTATTCTAAAAACGTTGGATTTCGATTTTTAAAAGCGGCTAGACATGCCAAAGTTGCATGATTTGCGGCTTCTAAACAGTTCAAAAGTGAATTTATGGTGCACTGACTCATACTATATAATTTATTTGTCCTTATGCTATATAGTGCAAGGGTTCATAATTTAGCGTCCGAAATATTTTGGGGCAAAAACCGTTGTTGAACAACTTCCTTTCAGTTGTTTAACTTCGGATTAAAAATCCCCATGACTTCAATATATGATTAACATTATCTGTTGTTTTCATACATTGAGGCCATCTAGCAGCCTAGGCTGTCGCTGTGAATACATTACTTGATGTCGAGCGTTGATCCAATGTTATGTTGACGTTTTGTTGCAGTTTCAATTGTTTTGCTTATAGTTTTCTTTGTAGTGTTCCATTAGTTTGTCTAAATAAGATGTTGTATCTCACTTTTTGAATATTTCATTCAGTTCTTTTTGTAATTTGAATAGTTCAGAATTTTCTTCTAACGAGTGTATGAATTTATTGGATAATGTCTGTAATCTTTCGCAGATGGGTTCAATACCTGCCATTTCATGTAGGTCTGATTCGAGTGTGTATCGGTTTTCTAAAAGCTATTCGAAATGCTTTGTTTTGTACTTTTTGTAGTTTTTCTAAGTGAACTTGGGCCGCGGATAGCATAACTATCGCGACGTATTCTAGTACTGGTCTCACATATGTTTTGTAGATCCTCATTATTGTTTTTGGGTTGCATCCCCAGTCTGTACCACTAAGTAATTTTAAAAGGTTAATTCTTCTGTTTGATTTAGCAATGGGATGTCGATATGTTGACCATAGTTCATTGTTTTTGTTATGGTGACCCCAAGTAGTTGTATTTCCTCACCAAAAAGTTTTATTTTTATTTTGCCGTGTTTTCTTCCGTTTCTTTTTAATATAATTAGTTGCGTCTTTTTCGGATTTAATTTTATTCTCCATTTTGAGCATCATGCTTCTAGGTCTTTTAATGTCTTCGATATTCTTTATTGTACATATACATTATTTGGACCAGATGTCCACATGCCTAAGTCGTCTGAGAATTGTGAAATCTTTACTTGGTTATTAAGGGGATCAATAGGTAAGTCATTGACATATATTAAAAAGATTAGTGGGTTGAGGACCGAGCCTTGTGGCGTTCCGGCGTTTAACTGGACATTGTCTGAGGTTTCGTCATTTATATTTACTGATATCGTTCTATTGGTGATAAATGAGGACATTAATTTAACTATTTTTCTGCGTAGGTCGCCCGTCATTAGTTTGTGTCTTAAGCCATTGTGCCATACAGAGTCAAATGTTTTTTCTACATCGATGAACACAGCAGCGCCTACTCTATTTGCTTCGTGGGCTATTAAAGTGTCGTCTGTAAGTCTGAGTATATGTTCCATCGCGCATCGTTTATTTCTGTATCCTAACTGCCAGATATTAAAGAATGATTTTTCTTACAGTTCACCTCTGATCCTATTCGCCAGTATTTTTTCGAATAATTTACCTATGCAGCTCAATAAACTTATGGGTCTGTAATTTGTAGTTATTTTTGGGTCTTTATCGGGTTTTAGGATCATAATTCCCGTAGCCTGCTAAGTTTGATTTTGAGGCCATTAATAACTTTAATTAATGGCAGAAGATAAGTTCATTTTCCGGATGATAGCTCGGAAAGCGTTTGCTGGATTCATATTGCCACACACATCCCTTAGGGGGTGTAGATGTGGGCATTATTGACTTTAAATAATGGCAGGGGATATCGTTAGCGTCAGCGCTCTTGTTTTTCTACGAATTTGATAAATGCAAAAACTGTTTTAGGATATATAGGCCTATGTAAAATAGCAGAACGGACCATCCCGCTAGATTGAAAGAGTTAAAGAATCATTCAGCTTCAAAACGCGCATGCCTGGGACGGTCAAGTGTAGGCCAACAGTAGCCTATTGAGTACCGATTGACGGCATTAATATAGCCACTGAACTGATTACAAGATACTACTCAAACGAGACATTGATCCAATGCTGTTTTAATGTTAGGCCAACGTCTGCGACGCTGGCCCAACATTGAACCAACATTAGATAAATGTACAATGTTTGAGAGAAAGTCCTCCTGCCCAGCAAACGCAAGACATTTGTATGACATTTATGCAATGTCGGCCCAGCGTCTTCGACGTTGGTCCAACATTGCATAAAGTCATACAAATGTTTTGTGTTTACTGGGTGACAAAACAAACATGGGGGTCAAGCAGTTTCCAAATCCCCGCAGTAATACAGTCAGTTTGCTTGCAAGTAGGCGACCAAGTAGGGGCAAAATACAGGGGCTTTGAATTATTACCTCATAGATGTCGCTCAAGTATATATGAACTTGCTGTGATTTGAGAACTTGCTCTTAATGAGGCTTTGGGTATGAAACGCATATTTAGTATTATTATGGAATAGGGCCTTGGCTTACCCACGGGCACTATTGCCTTCTGGGGGACCCTTGTCCCGCGATTTTTGACAGTTGACTACACCTTTAAGGCAGCTGAACTGTCCGGGTCGTTATGTTTCACTGAACCATAATATTTAAATTACGGCGAACGTATATACCCACTCCTCGGCTCTGGACGTGTGTCATTGCATTTACAGTGTGCACCCACAATGTATAGGCCTACTCGGCGAATCATGACGAGCCAGGTCTAGTTTGAGGCTCGGGTTCCGCGGCACATTACCTTCACAACGCCGACATATTTTTGCATTAACCATGGCTACCAACGGGGTTTTTTCAATTTGAGATCATCATAACTGTTTTCTCTATCTGCTTCATTTGAATAGGCCTCGACGGTTTATGCGCTGTTGCAAAAGGGTTAAACTTTAACGCATTTACTTCTCAACTGTTTCTCACGAAATTGTGCACGTTATTCGCGGAAGGTTATAATTCTCCGCGGAAGGTTTTTAATTGTCCACGAAAGGTTTTTAATTGTCCGCAGAAGGTTTTTAATTATCCGCGGAAGGTTTTTAATTATCCTCGGAAGGTTTATTTACTTATGAGGGTGATGGCCAACCATACCGCGGAGAATTAATTTTTAATTCGCCGCGGAAGGTTTTTAATTGTCCGCGGAAGGTTTTTTTCATCCGCGGAAGGTTTTTAATTGTCTGCGGAAGGTTTTTAATTATTCGCGGAAGGTTATAATTCTCCGCGGAAGGTTTTTAATTATCCACGGAAAGTTATAATTCTCCGCGGAAGGTTTTTAATTGTCCGTGGTAGGTTTTTAATTATCCGCGGCAAGTTTTTAATTATCCTCGGAAGGTTTATTTACTTATGAGGGTGATGGCCAACCATACAGCAGGGGCTCGTTCCACTAAGAAAACATCATCTTAACTTTCAGTCATTTATCATTAAACAGTTAAATGATCTTAAGATGGTCCTCACTTTCTAATTATAAATGACCTAAACTAGGTCAAAATTAAGATCTGATTTTCTTAGTGAAACGAACCACAGCAGTTATATCTATTTTCATAGCTATATGGATCATACATCTGTTCTCTATTGTACAAACAAATGTGAAGAGTCCGAGAGGGACAAACATACAGCCTCGTTTATCAGGGACATATAGGAAAGCAATAGGCCTACCTCATTTTTTCTACTAATACACTTTGCACTATTTTAATTTTTTTGTGTTGCCATTAATGCACTAATTAGGATAACATATAACCTAATTTCTGAATTATTTGCACATTGTCTTTGTGATATGTTTTTTTCTGATATGCCTGCCTTTAGCACTTCGAATCTGTTTTTAAACATATTATTATTATACTCAGTAGGTTAGCTTTCACGGTATGTCTGATCCATTTAGCCATGAAAATTTCATCAAAGTAGACTATAGGAGCTCTATAGGGCCCAACTGTCAGCTTCGTCACTCCCAGTCTGCTCGAAGCTTCAGCAAATGTAGGCCTACATTCACACGGGAGCTCATTAGAGTGAAGCTAATACTAATAGGCCTCCACAGGCTGATTAGATAGGTTATAAGTTAGGCCTACTCACTATAACATGTTAAACTATTAAAAGAGTTACTTACCACTATTTTAAAAACCATATATTTACTCAACTTCGAAGCTAGACTTAGCCTACCTTATCAAATAGCCTACTCTCCTGTCCCTAATAAAAGAGCGTTCGGAATAAAAGCACCTGTTGGAAAAGTCCTATGTTTTAATTAATAGCACCTGTCCACAACAAAAGTACCTCTTGGAAAAAATATCCCATTACGTATGTTTTACTCATTACCCGCATGGTGGCGCGTGTAGACATGCAGAGCTGATAATTACTGGCCGCTGCGGCGTGTGGTATTCATAACACCGTTAGTATCTATCTCATTATGTCCACGGAAAGTAGTTTTTAAAAATTGAAAAACTTTTTTTCAGTCATCTAAAACTCATTTTCTATTAAACGAACCTGACCACAACAAAAGTAACTAATTATCAGACTCAATATCATTTTGCTAAATGTTGGACTAAAGTTTAGATTGAGCAGACTGTCAGTTCACCCAAAAATGTAGTCTACCAAGATCTCACAGTCACAGGCCAGACTTATATCTGTGGTTTATTCTTTCGTTTATGCCAACTGAATATCACCTACCAATAGTTAGGCCTATAGGTAAAAACCCATCAAGCACAATGCGTTGACACAATGTTGGATAAATGTTGGGCCAGCGTCGCAGATGGTGAACCAACTTTAATCTAACATTTTGGTCAACATCTCTTTGTTTGTTGTGAGAGCTATATTAACATTTTGTGACGTCACAATTATATATTTAAAGGTCTATGAAGTCATTGCTCTACTCATTCTTGTGACGTCATAATAGAAGTTTCATGGTGCCCACAGATAGGCCTATCATCTATAACATTACAATGAGGTACAGTTTCAATAGAGATCGTCTATAACACGATTTCTGGTTTTAATCTATGAAAATATGTAGATTCTTTATTGTTTGTTTTATCGTTCCCAGTATTAAATGTTTGTACTGACTAAATAATAGGCAAGTCACTGCTCGCGCTCGCCCCGTGTGGCGGGACGTACTGCTTCCAGGTCTGGCCAATGTTCAAGCAGAAATAGTTCATATAATCTCTGGTTCAAGTTATTGGCCTGGCATCGCACCGATCCCACGCATGGATCCGCAGGGGGATCCAACGGCAGGGTCACTGTCAGGTACGCGTCCCACCCGTAAAAATTGTGATGGTGGTGCTCGTGTATTATTCTTGAGTTGGTTCCGGGTTGGACCGGCATCGTAGATGGCGGTTCAACGTTGGACCGTGATTAAAACTGGGCGGTATTCAGTCGCCTTGTAAGGGACTGGATACTGCCCTTTGACACTGTCGGAGACGGATGTGGACTCTTGACTATAATCAAATTGCTGCGTCTTCGTTCTGGTTATTCTAGCTTATTCTTGCGCAGACTCTGCCGCAGACAAGGTGTGCGGGTGATAGCTGGTGAGAATCTGGGGCAGTTTGGTGAAAGCTGTGATTGAGCAAGGAGGCTTATTAGGCCCTATTTATTTTGTGTGTCTGTCGGTGTCTTCGTGTAAATACAACTTTGCAACAATCAACCAGAATTCTTGACTTATTCAATGCAAGTCGCCTCATGTGTTATTATTATGTATTTCCATCCCATAATACCCAGAACTTTTTTAGAACGAGTCGACCATAGCCTATTGGACAGAAAACAATGTGTAAAGTATTTTTTTTAATACCGATACATTATCACAATAAAAAATAAATGGTGAATGTTCATAGGTCATCTTGGAAAAATCTTTTATGATGACAGACTAAATGACTGAATAAGATTTCTCATAGTGAGATATGTTGTTGAATGTTTTTTTTTGTATAAGCTAGGCCTACCAGTGGTAACATTTGACCGCATTATAATCTCCCAATAGTGTTACAAATTATGTGAAATTACAAGATTATGTGAACTGTGTTACAACCTGCCCGAAGTCGAAATCACAGTGGCGCGCCCTCCCCCCCCCCCCCCCCCCGTTCAGCTGCTCCGAAAAAAATGCATAAGGCCTATAATGCCAACACACGGCAGTGCGTGTCCAGCACACGGTGTAATCGCCGTACAATATCAGAAGGGGTGGTTATCTCCAGTGAGATCATTGTTATCACAAATATTCGACACCCCATCCCCTGCTGGGATTGAAAACAAATTCACCCTGTAATATACAGGAAGCAGGGCGCACCCCATCCTGAGATCACTGCCGCCAGGGCCAGTGTTTCAATGCTGCAGCTGCCGCATTCATAGCACCTTACTTTAAATCGTCGTCTCATATTGAATAGTATATTGGATAGTAGTACTTTATATAAAGTTTTTGGTAGCAGAAATGCATAAGAGAGAGTTCTGATGTATAGTAGTTATGATAGCAACAGCAATATCAGCAGCAGGCTTTATATAAAGTACTACTATCCAGTATATTATTCAATATGGGACGATGAGTTAAAGTAAGGTGCTATGAATGCAGGTACACTTTTGAACATCTATCTGCGACCCTCTCAGAATCTACCTCTCCCTCCCATGATATATCCCCTTTTTATATCTATATGCGACCCTCTCAGAATCTACCCCCTCTCATAATATAACCTTATTTAACATTATGGCTGATTGTTGTCAAATATACAATTTTCTCTCCTCTGGAATACGTGATATATAAGAACTACACCTTGGATTAAACAATGATTTTTGGTAGGTAATACATTTTGAAATGTTTCTGCTGTTGGTGGACTGTCAAATGGGTGCAAGTATTTTATTCTGAGGTCTGAGAAATAATAATTAATTGCACATTCTAATTTCACACAAATTTGAACATTTTTCTATGGACGTTATTTGAGCTAGCATGTGGTTTAACAACATAGTGCCGTATTTGGTAGTGATAATTCTCAAATCAAATGAAATGAATGGGGGTTTAGGCCACCTTCGTGCACATATAGGCTGAACTGGGCCAGGAGAACCTCCCGAGGATGGTGATATGACACTGCCCTCCAGACACAGGATTCGAAATTCGATCCCTGGCGGTCTGAGGCAGAGCTGAGCACACTATATCTCGGTCACGAAGGCTCCCCACAATATTGAATCTTTACGAGTGAGGGGGGAAGAAAAATTGTGTTTCTTTGAAACTTGAAGGCCAGAGTGGGGTTCAACGATCTCCGACTTTCCAAGCAGCCCCCGCCGTCTTAGATCCAACGAGGATGTAGAAGATGCACCGAACATACCAGTTATCATCGTCGGAGGTCGCAGTCTTTTGAGCTTGGAATAAGATATAATAGCACATTCTTTTTTTGTATAAATAAAATGTATAGGCGGAGTATACACTTTAGACCATATGCGGCACTCCACTGATGTAGGTCTACAGACTTTTGAACAATTTGGGGCACTGTATATCCTATGTAATGTACACAAGCCGATAAAAAACTGGGGCACCTTGAGACAGGCCTGTATGACAAAGAAATTATTTTGCCATTTGTGCGGCATCTGGTCGATGATACCAAAAATAACTAATTTCCATTTCCCCCCTATTGCTAATGGCTGTTGGACATCCTTGGCACGCATGTAAGCTAGGTCTATTTTTCACATGAAAAGTAGGCCTACTTTTTTTTTAGATGATGAATATATTCGGGTCTATGGATGTACTGGACATACTTGAATCATCTATGATTTTGGTGGTATCTGACACATGTGCTATCACTTTAACTGATGTATAATATTTTGCTTCAAATACACTCCACGCACAAACTATGAAATCAGATCATGTGAGGTCGGTCAGACGCTGTCTCAAGATGCCCCAAAACCTTCAAAAGGTGCCCCGAAAGTGTCTCAAGGTGCCCCTATTTTTTTCAGGCACATATTGTAACTGCAAGATCTAGCATAGACCAACTGCAGGCTTTCGCTACATGTAGGCCTATATGTAGTATTCAAATCTTGATTTTAGATCCACGTTGTAATAATATGGTGTCTCAAGGTACACCAATACTAATAATAGGCCCTAATGACATTTTTTTGAATATCTGTTTTGTTAAGAAATGAAGGGTAGCCTATAGGCTACACACACATGTCTAAGATTCAATTGTCATCTTTTGCTGAAATATACCCCACTGGATGGTGTATTCATATGTATCGTCAAAATGTTTTATTTCTAAAATTAAATACATTTTTGTGAGTTTTAATTTGACTGTCTCAAGGTGCCCCAGTCTCCCCCAGCCAACTGGGTTCAAACCCAATAGCCTACTTCTGAGTTTCGAGCCACAACTGGACCGAATGAGAGAAAAGGCGGACATGGCAGTGCCCGGGAGGGGGGGGGGGGCACTTCCATACTTGGAGTATTGGGGACGTGCCGCTGGACAGGGTGCCTTTTTGAGCTTCCAGCTTTGACACAGGGTGTCTTTTTTGAGTTTCCAGAATTGGGACAGGGTCCTTTTTCGAGCTTCCAACTCTGGCCACCCGCTCAGCATGTATTTTGCAGATTTTTTAGGCCATTATCAGCCGAATTCCATCATCTTTTTCGGCCTAATAGCCTCAAAATATTATAAACCAATATTAAAGAGCTTAAAAAGACCATGAAACATGCAATATATTGGTAGTAATTACACCATAAGCCAATCAATTAAATTCAGTGTTAATTTCTAAATTGGGACAGGGTGTCTTTTTAGCCGCGAGGCGAAATGGGACAGGGTCAGGTTTTGAACATGTCGGAGGCACACCCTTACCCATTTCAAAGGCGAGTACCCCCCGGGGAGGCAGTGCGCCGCACCCGTCGGCCCTATTATTATAGGCCCCCTTTTGAGAATATACTGACGCTTGATTGGCAAATTGACTATCGAACCTTCGGACCACTGAACCTTCAGACTACAAAACCTTCGGACTAGTGAACGTTCGGACTATCGAACCTTCGGAAAATAGACATGTAAACATCATAAGAGCGCGCAGCGCGAGGGCTGACGCGAGATAATGCACTAGTTCTGGTATAAACCTTATAGTGCATCTCTCTTTTCACCTGGTGAGGTAGGTGATTGTACAAAGCATTGGCAAGTAAGTCCGAGAGACAAGGAACCAGGGCTGCTGAACCATATATAAACGGCCGTTTGAGCGACCAGCCACCAGAGGAAAGGGCAAGGACTGACCCTTTTGAGACGTGTTCTGCTTTTTTGCTTTGAAATCAACATCATTGAACCGTCATATTTAGTCAACCATCCGCGTCCGCCGTGCCATCACCCAAGCTGGCAATGTAATGATAAAGAGCTCATTGCTTGACATGTAACACAAAACGGCTCCCATCAGGGCCCCAGACATGTAAACGGTCTCCTCTACGGCTCATATAACTTCTAATATCACCCAGTCACCCGCCATCTCTGGACAATATAGCCTTATTTGATATAAGGATTTATTAAAGGCAAGAGTTACCCCACTCGTCGTCTTTAAGGATTTTCAGTGCACATGACAATCACGCTTAAGCCTCAAGGGTTGAGGTTCTGATGGAGTGTCCCCCCCCCCCCTGGCAAATACTACTACTCCCCCCCCCCCCTGCCGCCTTTGTTGATTTGATTCAACATCGTTCTCTCCATGGCGCAGCAGTGATGTATTTTGAGGGGCATATTTGGTTTACGTATGTTTTTTACACAATATACATAATTTACTAATACCTGGTTCGGGGTATTTTTTATAAATTGTAGCCATAGCTTACCCTGATGACATTGCAAGGCTCTGACACAGTGACCTCCATTTTTAAATGTAATAGTTCTAATACGATCACAAGTTTACGCCTGCTGAAAATGGCCTAGTTTTCATAGGCACTTGAAATATTCGTCTCAATTTCTTAGCAGTTTTTTGGTAGGCAGCGCGAGTGTCGTTTTTACACAGCTGGCTGTGTAAAAAAAATGGCAGTCAGTGTGACTGGGCCTCACGCAGTAAATGAGTTAGGCAGCCCAGTCATACCGGGTAGCTGCTGTGGAGTAACAAATTTAACAAAATATCATGACCATCACTGACATGAACTTTATTGTTCACAAACACTATACATGGATAATTATATAGATATATTTATATATAATTTAAAAAAAAAATTATAAATAATTACAAAACAGTAGTATTTATAACCTGCCCTGTCGGAGTTCTATTTAAGAAATGATTCACTTGATAATTATATTTAATATGTGGTGAAACGTATTAACTATGGGAGAGATATATGTTATGAGAAAAATTAGGCCTACGTTTACTAACTCTGTAGCCATATATTATTTAACACTTCATCTACCCGGATATTTCGACATATTTTCATTTACTGTGAGCTGTGAATTGTCGAAAATTCTCAACTCACAGGTAAAGAAAATTACATATAAACGTATAGTGAAGTGTAATGATAAAAAAGCCAAGTGTAATAATATTATACAGTTAAAGCTCCACGTCTGGATTTAATGGATAATGGCATATTATATTGAATTATTTAATTTTATTCAATGTATATCAAATGACGCATAGAATATGTGACTAGCAGGAAAAAAGTTGATACAAAACTGGAATATATGCAAAGTCGGCCCACGGTATGTCGGAAGAAACTGAAGCTAGTTTTGTTAAAGTTGTCATTAATTAAATAGCCTGTGGGTGTGAGGGACATCACTTAGAAGGGGGGGGGGGTGCAAACATAACCTACACACGTCTGGATATACCTTTATAAATCATAACATTTATAAATAGTAACACGGAGGTTAAAGGGTCTCAATGATCTGCCACTCATCAGAGGAGCAGATATACAACCCTTCACCTCCGATATACAGGTATATAGAGAAAATCTACTGTACTGCATTGTAAAAGGAAAATATTCACTGCATGATAAAAAGAAAACGTATAACAGACGTTTTGCCCTTATTCATATTTATCATATGCTGTGCTATAACTCTCATGTGACTTTAGAAAAGAAACAAGATAGACTTAAGGTTGATATTTAAATATCTAAATAACAGCAAAATAATAATATACAGAGTACATAGACAAAATAACACTGGTACCAGGAGCGGAGCAAAGGGTGGGGTTTCACGTCGTGACAAAAATGAGACACGTTCTAAATCGTGTGTGTTTGCAGGAATGTTTTCTTGATAATAGTTCACCAGGTACTTGGAATGGTAAATATTGAAAACAAATCTAGTTCACATACACAACAACTGAAAAAGTAAAAAGCATTTGAGACTATGTATCAATTTTTTTCATACACCATATCAATAAAATAAAATGCATATAAAATCTGCCTAACAAGTCTCCTAACACATGCCATGCGGTAAATCTATAGTTAGCCAGATGTATCGCCATTGACTAGATAAAACTGGAAGCCCTTGTGTCGAATGTGAACAGATTCATGTCCAACAGTAAATGGACAGGCAAAAGTTGATATTCGTCCCCTTGAATATGAAAGGGTGTATCTGTCACTTCCCAAAGTGACAGATGCACCCTTCATATCCAAGGGGACGATATAACCATGTATGGTATTTCGAAGCTATGAAAAATTATGCAGCCTATGATCAAATTCTACACCCAACAGCGATTCTACGCCACTATCACCATTCTCGCCAAAAAATTTCTGATTCTGATGGTGTTCAAGCAACTTATCGACTTCAGTTGAATCATCCACATTTGTATCAAGATCACCTAAATTTCGAAGAGCCTTATCTTCATTACTACCAGAAGAGATTTGCAGATCATTTATACCGATACTTTGATGTACAATTGCATTTTCAGCTTCTTCAATTTGAAAATTAGACTTGGACGAGTTTTTCTCATCTACATCAAAACTGGACTCCTCTGATGTGTTATCATAAGATGAATCATGCAAGCCTGTGAAAAAAATATCAAATATCTGACTAAAAATTACAAAACGGTTACAAAAGTGAACACATTGATACAAAAAAACATGCAGTACAGATAAGAAAACAAACATATAATCCCAGCAAACATGATATGTCAGCTCTATGTTCGACCAATGTGAGACCTTGGTACAACATCGACCATCTTATGGTGTTTGCTGAGCGTAAGTCACCAAAATACGTGACACAGTATCAATTAGTAAAAAAAATCGATCAGTCAGTTCAATTGCCTTCAACATTTGAATGAAAATGCACAATGCTGTCGACTCAGGGTAGGCAATGCTTAATATTCACTAGTCCCATTTAAAATCTGGTATCTCTGCAAATCATTTAATAGGTAGAAATTAACAATTCGAAAAATAAAATGCTTTATATCAACCATTATTTGTATAATCACACCTAAGGGACAGAAAATTCAATGTACTATATGCTTCTGATGTACATTCATAAGGTAAGTATTAATTCAGCTGGTCCAGGAACATACATGAGATCTATATCACTTAAATTACTGAATAATTAATTTAAACTCGCTACATACAACTTATATTATTCTAGTATTATCTAAATCTATTCTAACTAAAATTCAGAGCACAACGTGGCAAGAAATTGAGCATTTTCAGTGACAACATCTATGTATAACATAGACCTAGTAATTACAAGTATAGCTACTAGAATATGGACTATTTAACTTGTTCAAAGTTGAAACTACAACTGCAGTCTATATTATTAAAATAAATGTCAGTAATAATAAATTGCAATGATAAAAAATCAAATTATGACATCTTTACTGTAACTTAGTTAAAAATAAATGAACTGAAGTTGAGCAAAAATGATTTTAATTGTAAGCAATCAACTGTATATAATTTTGTACAGAAGTTCCCAGTAGGCATACTAATAGATATATCATTATGCCATGTATACACTTGCCATGTTATATAATAAAATAGAAGCTTTATACAAATAAAAAAATACAAATATATATGCTCATGAGCCTGGCGAAGCAAAAATAAAAGTTGGAGAGGACATTCCACATCCCCAATCGAATATTCTAGGTGCATTTTTTTATTTGTGTGGCATTATTATGGTTATTCATATTGGAATGAGGGCTTTGAATATAAAAATCAATTGGAAATGTTATCAGTGGTTATGATATGCTATTGCTTTTAATGAAAGCTATGTTTAGGCAAATACAGATTTTAGGTAGGTCATAACCCCCGAAAGGCAATCTCAACCTCCTAAGTAATGTGTGTGTGCAATATTAAAGTAATCCTCTCATGGGTTTCCGAGATATGTGGACAGACATACGGACGGACGTCTGGGGTGACAGCATAACCCACAGTTTGGCGGGAAAAAAAACAAGATTTATAGGAGTTTACAAACATACAATTCTGAGTATTATATTTTAGAAAAGTGCATGTAAATATTTTATGATCATAGAGCACACATAATAGGCATTGTGATATTTTTTAACTCGTACAAGTACATGATTGTATATACTGTAGATCTGTTAATTTTAGCGTGCTTTAATTTTCGCTAATTTCTAATTTTGAGACTTTTCACGAAGTTTAGAATTTGCAAATTTTCATTTTTCTTTAGTACCGCTATTATAATAATAATTTTCACGCGATTCTTGAATTCGCGAATTTGTCTTCCTCGCGAAATTCGCGAATATTAAAACCTCGCGAATATTACCAGATCTACAGTATTCAATCACAATGAGATAAAATAAATGCAAATTTGGATATTTTAAAAAGTGACTGTTAAAATCAAAACAAATTTAGTTTTATGACTACTTGCATGTTGTGTGTTCCTAAGAGTTAGACAAACAAAAGGAAGCATTAAGATCAAGAATTATAATATGTGGATTATTTTTTTGTCATTTTCTTACAGCCTACAGAAGGTTAATATTAATCATTTTGTTCTAAGCACAGAATAATTCAAAATAACATGGCAATTAAAGAAATTGGGAATTGTGATTATCATGGACAGAGACACATTTCTCATTTAAATTTACCGCATGTAGGCTACAAAAATAGTCAAATAAATGACCAACATTTAAAAATATAAGTTGCATAAAAAAGCTTTAATAATCTAAATGTTAGGGCTGTCTAGAAGGATTAATTGTCCAGCAGGCTTTGGCAAAGTATCATTGTTAACAAATCCATTAGAAAACTGGGAGCCAAAGGAGAATTCTGGTGACTGTGGCAAAAGAAGGTCAGGTGATTTACAATCAGAATTTATAGCAGGAGACAGCTGTAGATCCGATGGACAACGAGCATTAGAAGCCAAAAGATGTGGAGTATTAGTAGAGGAAGAGGGAGAGACAGAAGGATGGCTAATAGTGCTGAGAGCCGACAATGATGAGTCTGGGGTGAGCATCAGACCTGCTATTTCCTCCATGGGTATCCGTGTTGCCACCTTCAAGTTGAAATACAGATAGCTACGCGAGGGCCACAGGAGGTGTACCATCACACAGTATGACAGAAAATCAGCAGCACACATCACACCTGAAACAAATTTCTAGAATCATAAACACAATACTGAGCCCATAGTTATTTAGTAGGCCTAAGCTTCAATCAGGGTTTGACACAAACTTTTATGAGCAGTGGTCCACAGGACCACCAGCTCAGAGGATCTGGTGGTCCTACAATTTTTTTAGTGGTCCTGACAACAACTAACGTCATAACACTTAGAAATCTTGAACCATTTTTTTTCATTTTTGCGATCATGTGTTTCCACATCGTTAATTTTGTAAAACCACAAAAGGCATGACAAGGATGATGATCGATCTCAAAGTAAAAAATTCCTGACCCCCAAGATTACGAACACGTGTTTTGTTCCTTTAAAAAGGTGAGAAAGGATACAGTGTTTCTAGTATTATCACCCGCAAGTGATAACGTGTATCGCATGTTTTTCGCCGATTGCTCAGTCAATTCTCAATCAAATTTCATTAAATTTTGCAAGGACTCTGTTCGAGTCATCCGCCGAATACAGTGAGATTATTTCCATAAAAAAATATTCTATAGTTAAATAATTAGATCATCTGGCATGTAGGCCTAATGCAATTTTTAAACTTTAATCCAACCCGTTTAATGGGTTTATAGAGGGGCGTCGTAATTCCAAATTTACTACATGTCAAATGGTCTAGCTTTTAAACTATCTAATTTTTTGGGATAAAAATTGCGCAGTATTTGGCAGGTGACCCGACAATACGCCTTTCAAAATTTCATAAAAATCAGTTGAGAATTGACTGAGAAATCGGCAAAAAACATGCGAAACAAGTTAATCTGACGGCGAGTAGTTTATAGGCTAGGGCTAGATATTTTGGTTGTCCACAGGACCACTGGATAGAATGTTCTGGTGGTCCGATATAATTTCTGGTGGTCTCGGACCACTGGACCACCGTCAGTCGTGAACGCTGTCAATATGCAAATGTAATGGTAATGACACTGGAATTGAATCAGTATTTTGAAGTAAGATGTTGATTTGATCAAATAATTCATTTTTCATAAATAAAATTGTTTTTTCATTTATTTCAGACAAAATTCTGGCAACAAGCAATTCCAGCCTAAAATGTATGAAAAATTGAAACAAAAAATTCAGCAGGACAAGGGTTAATTATCACCCAACTACAGTTATCCTTGTCAAGTGGTGTGCCAAGGATTTTGCTTAGGTGGTTTACAGACTGATACAGCTTGTAATCAGAGGTAAAAGTACTTCGTAATTTTTTTTCTGAGGCAAAAAAGTACTGACATACAGGGCTCGAAATTGAACTGAATTCCACTTGTCCGGCTAAAAAATTGACTAGTCCTTCCCAAAAATATCACTTGTCTTTCCTAATAATTGTCAAGCAGGGGCACTCGTCCGGTAGGACAAGCTCAGTGAGACTGAACTCGTCCTTCCCAGATTGTTGGTTGTCTCAGACGATTTGGCGGGGCCAATTTCGAGCCCTGCTGTGTAATTTTTTTCTGGGACAGGAAGGGTGTTTGATCATTTTGAACATACAGAATGATTAGATTTTTGTTTTTTTGGCAGCCATTTTGAAGTTTGGTGGCAATTTTAGATTGTGCTATATCAAATTTTGTAAACTTATGATCATGAAATGCTGTGCTTTTGAATCAGTATATTTGTTTCTGAGATGGAGCCACCAATGTTATTTTAATTATCAGTGTAGTGGTTAAACTGTTTCTACTGCCCATAATAAACGCCCAGGCTCGAATTTGGTTTTGACAAGCAAGGCGATTAGAAATATTTTTTAACCCCAATAGTTAGTAATTAATTGACCCAAAAAACCATAATTATTCTAGGTACCAGGGGCCGTATTCTCGTACATTGCTAAGATAAGAACAATTCTTTTCTTATTTAAGATAAGAAGTGGCGGAACTAAGAAGTTGCTTAAGTTGCTATTCTCGAAAAAAATTGGAACATTCTTTGCTACTCAAATTTCTTTACTTTATTGCAACGGCAACAGCGCAAACATCGTCATTTTACTATGACGTCACAAAGCTAGGCTAGTCTATCAGTCATGTTGGTGCAGATTCTAGGCCTATGGCTATGCCCAGACTATGGTGACAGCTTCTCTCGCATGCAAACTTTGATGTCGTTTATCTTAATGAAAAACATCAATATGTACTGACGGTCTTTTGTATAGTGTTCAAATGAGTGTAAGTTTCATATGTGTGTAGTTTTTGGCTGTAAAGACGGCTTTTCTGTGCTGTTTTGGCACAAAATACACTGTGTTGCGTAAAGTTACGGCACCTCTGAAGCTGCCGTAAAGTTACGCAATAATATACTCAATTTCTTATCTAAAACTATTTCGAGAATAGCACTTAAGATAAATTCTCAAAGTTACGCAACTTATTAGCCTATTTACGCAATTCTTAGACTTACGCAATTCTTATCTCTTTCGAGAATACGGCCCCAGAGATGTGGATATTTTCAGGAATCATCACAATGACTCGGTAAGGAAATTCTTTTAAGCCATTTTAACCTAATTTTAAAAAAATTTAAGATTATTAAAAATACAATCTGGACACAAAAATCATAAAAATTACATTCCTGAAAAAAATGACAAATAAAAATAATGGAATCATGTACAGGTGTAGCCTATGTATAAAAAAATATGATGCACAGTGAACTTACTTAGAATTGTCTTGTAGCGCCAAAGTGGAGAGATTTGTGTGCATATAACAGCAACAATAGGAAGGTAAACAAACCACACCAGGAATCCAGCTCCAAAGTGCAAATAAAAGCGTCTCTTTTCTTCACTGTGTTCAATTTGAATCGTTTTCCTTAGCTCAAGTAAAAACCAAATCATGATAGCAATGCGGAAAGAAAGAATTAGGAAACCAGGCCATGTCTGCCATTCATCAATGTCAGATATCAAATCAATCTCCATCTAAAACAATAATAGAAAGACCAATAGCTTTAATTATAAGATGTTATTTTATTATTTAAAATATGTAAATTGAAATAAATTGAGAAATTCCGGCCCGTAGAGGCGAGGCCCAGTGGCCAAGCCAAAATTTCTGAAAACCAAAATTTCTGCAAATTTTCAGTGATGAAAAATAAAAAATATGAGAAGACAGCAACTGCCTCGTCTGCCTCATGCTGGCTACGGGCCTGCCTGCAATTTTCAAAAAGTAATATCTCTCAAACATGTTGAAGCGCCAAGTTATAAAATAAAGATAGATACATGGAGATATCTATAAAATATATGTAGTTATTTAAAAATTATAAAAAAAGGTATTTAGAAAGTAATACAAAAATTTGGGTAAAAGATTTACAATTACATTATAAATGTACAATTTGAATCCAAATATAAATATCGATCTGGCAAAATAAATGTTTAAAATGGTCTTGATCTAAAGATTTAAATGCTGATATAGCTATAGATGTTATTCATGATGCAACTACAGTAGAACCTGCTATGAGCAGCCACTCTTATGAGCAGACAACCTCCTATGGGAGGCCACTTGGTCATTCCCCAAAATGGCATTTTGTATACAAATGAGCCTCCTAGGAGCAGCCACCTACATTAAAAGGCCACTTTTCCTGTGTCTCAAGGGTGGCTGCTCATAGCAGGTTCTACTGTAGTTTAAACATACAATAATAATAATAAAAATGATAATCATTGAAAAAAAAAAAAAAAAAAATTCTTATTTTATCAGATTATGGTAATATTCTGTGAAAAAAAATAATATAAAAAGCATAAACTTACGAGATTCCAAATGAACAGAGCCATGTTGGCTACTGCATATGTTCCCCACACAGTGAACAAGACAACCTTGGATCTAAATGGTAATCCCATTCTTGTGATAGTCCATCCTTTCACAATTAATAGCAGTAGTAGCATGAAAAAACATTGAGCTACATTATCAACAAAATTTCCGACTACTTTCAATAATTCAAAGCCAAGTCCATCAAATGCAAACTTCAGAACATGGATAAGGTTGAACACCAAGCCAACAAATTCCAAACATATACAGCTGGTTAAAATGAGTGGCAAAGGATGTTTCTGCCTGGATAGTGCGTACAACTGTATAGGAACTAGGAATGCATAGAATAGAAAAAAAGCTAAGTACACTTCAAATATATCATGAAGTTCAAAAGAAAATTGATGTTCAAATGGATTGAAGTGTTTCTGAAATGGATGACCATTAACAAGCCAAATATCGTAGTCTATGACAGTGTCCTTATTAGGATCAAACTCCCAGGAACATTGGCCGCGGTCAGAACTGTTGTGATAACAGGAACTAATGCTGACATACCAAAATCTGCAACAAAACAAAGAGAAGGTATAAGTGATTTCCATATGCATATCAATCATAATCATGAAGAAGAAGAAGAAGAAGAAGAAGTGTTTATTCAACTATAAAAAATTAGTAAATGAAAGATGAGTGAAATAAAATTGACAGGGTGGTTTGGGAGACCTCCATTAAGACCACAAGGTCGCTAGCATGGAGGCCACCCATGATATCATCTATATAAACATATAACATTTTGAAGTTATGAGTAGTAAACATATGAGCTATACATGTGAAGTGAGCGAATATAATAGCTTTACTATAAAGTTTAACCTATAGACGTAGTAGTTATATAAAAAATAAAGTATGAAAAAATAAACTTTGATTCTGCCGTGCAAAACCAAAAGGCAGCATCTGCCTGCTTTACAAATAGGCTGATCCTGCCGTTTGGCTCCACAGAGCAGAATTCACTAGTTCAAATTGATACTGCATACATAGCAGTTTGAGATATTACAATCAGTAGCATATGTGTCTAAAAATATAAATTTGACATACGTTGAAAACCCGTTAAAACTATGAGTGTGTACTTTATCGGTTATTGATCGTGGCATGCTATTTACAGTTTTTGTTAATTGATATCGAACACAAGCTTTGGCAAAATTATGTTTTACAAAAGGTATGCGTAATTTATGTTGATTTCTTGTATTATGAGCATGGATTTCAGAATTGAGCTTAAGATTAAATACATCAAAGTATTTTGGGAGTAAATTGTGCTCGTATTTAAAGTAACATTTTAATAGTTGAAGGCGATATATGTCGTTTATTTTTAGGAGGTTCAATTCTTTAAATATCGGATCTGTGTGAGACAGGCGAGATTCCTTACGTATTATTCGTACTGCTCTTTTTTGCAATTTAGAAACTCGACTGTTTTCGCTGCCCCATAAAAGAATGCAATAGTTAATATGTGGTATTATTAGAGAATTGTAGATATTAATGAGAATATTTTGAGGAAGGGTGAATTTTAGTTTGTTCATTATACCTATTATTCTGACTATTTTATTTGAGACTTTGTTTAAATGATTTTTCCAAGTAAGATTCTTGTCAATGATCACCCCTAAAAAGTTAAAATTATCAACACATTCAATTTGTATTCCATTTATTTTGACAATTGGTAATTTAATTTGTTTCTGTGGTTTTCTGAATATCATGAATTTCGATTTAGCAGAATTTAGTGATAATTTGTTTACTTTCAACCAAGTGCTTATTTCTGCTAATTCTTTATTCAATTTGTTATTTTTGTTGAGATTGCTGAAATTAGCGAATAGTGTAGTGTCATCTGCGTATACAATGAATTTAAATAATTTACTTGAAAAAGAAATATCGTTCAAATAAATAATAAATAATAGTGGGCCCAAGATAGAACCCTGAGGAACTCCTGTGGTAATTGGTATGTATTCTGACTTAATATTGTCGTCTTCTACATATTGTAATCTATTAGAGAGATAGCTTTCTAGAAGTTTTAATGGACAGTGTTTAATACCGTAATGATTTAGTTTATTTAAGAGTATTGTGTGATTCAGGGTATCAAAGGCTTTGGAGAGGTCCAAGAATATGCCAAAAGGAGTTTCTCCTCTATCCATATCTTGTGTTGTTCTGTCAATTAATTCCATAGCAGCCAATTCGGTTGAGTGGTGCTTTCTAAAACCGTATTGACCGCTATGGAACAAATTATTTAGGTTGAAATAGTCATTAATTTGGTTACAAATAATTTTTTCGAAAATTTTAGAGATAGATGGTAAGATTGAAATCGGTCGGTAATTTTCTATAAGCGATGGATCCTCTTTTTTATGAATTGGTATTACCTTGGCGATTTTCAATTTTTCAGGAAAAATGCCTGTATTCAGAGACTGGTTAAGGGTGATAGTTATTGCTTCAATTAAGGGTTCTTTAATATACTGTAATAATTTTGTGGATAATCCATCCGGACCGGTGCTATGTCTTGTTTTAAGTTCATTGATTATTTTAGTGACAGTTGTGCTATTTGTTGGCTCAAAGTGAAATGTCGCAGTTGTGGGATTTTTTAGATAATGGTTGTAAGATTTGTTAGAATCAATGATGATTGCAGATTCCAATTTTGGACCAATGTTACAGAAATATCTGTTAAAGCTATTTACAATGTCTTTTTTATTGTTTGTTAATGTCCTGAAATGATGATGCTGAAATGATACATAATGAACACATCTGCTTTGCCCATTGAACCAAGTGACAATTTTAACACATAATTTAACAAAGTTGTGTTAGTTTGGGGGCTGTTCAAATATTGTTGTATAACATATAACATCAGAGTTTTAGGAGATGAATATAATTTTTTTCTCCAATGTACTAAGCACAAAGATTTACAATTAAATTTATTGCACAGTGCTATTGGGAAAGATCATCAATGCACACATTTTCTGAGCTAAATGTCATCCCAGTGTAAAGTGGTAATCATCAAGCTTGCTGCTTTTGCACATATATATATGCATATATCGGATTGCAAAGAGAATATTATTATATATTTGTACTGCTCACCCTCGCCTGCCCGCATCATACTTATTGTATATTTTCATATTTATGTAGCAAACAGAACAATGGTCTATGCTGAATGAATGAATAAACATGTATGAGACTATGCATGATTGATCCGGGGAGTCAAAAAATCATGGATGATAAACTATAGACTAGGCTACTTATAGTTGCAGTCAACTCCAACCAGCGTTGGGTATTTTTCGCCGATTTCTCGCTCAATTCTTGATCAATTTACATGGAATTTTGCAAGCACTCTTTGCAACTATACCCAGAAAATTTTGTGACATTTGAGTAAGTATTGCAAAAGTTAGACCATTTGCCTTGTAGTGGAATTTCGAGATTAAAGGTGAATGGAATTAATGGGTTTACAGAGGAGAGTCATAATTCAAAATCACTACATGTCAAATGGTCTAACATCTAAACTACATAATATTTTTTCTTGAAATTTTCAGGGAAGTTGCCGTAAGATTAGAAATTAATGCTTGCCAAATTTCATTCCATGACAATCGGATGGAAATTGCGTGAGTAATTAGCGAAAAGCACGCAATGCAAAAGTGACAAATTTAAAGTGACTTTAACTTTAGAGCATTTTTGCTAAATTTACATAAAAAAATTAGAGTCTAGACCACATTAATTAAGCTGACGTGTAGACTACCTGTACATTAAAAATATCGGAGCACTAGTCTTGGCTTTTAGGCTAGCAGACTTATGATCAGATTATGCGAGTCAATGGGAGCCCGTGATTTCGTAAATTAGGCTTACAATAATAGAATTGTATAATTTAAATTTATCTTTATTATACCACGGCCTACCTAGGTTGTGTTGTATCTTGTACGTGGTATGTGAACTGAAATCCTGGAATAACCCATTTTGGTGTATCTTCATCAGCACATAATTCGTTGTGAGGACACGGTATGTGTCTGATAAAATCTTGCTGTCCTTGATCATTGCATTTTTGATCCCAAGCAATGTGATCGATTTTTGTAAACATGGCAGGGCACGCCGTCGAATATGGCTTCGTTGTATGATTTCCATAATACTGGAGAAAATATTCACTGTCTACAACAACTAAAGTTAACGTCGATGTGCTATTATCTCGTGCTGTGACATTCCCGTAAATATACCCCTGTGTATTAGCCTTGTCATCCAAATTTGTTTGCTGAAACCCAAATTTAGCTACAAATTTGAAGAAATGTTTGCTGTGCCAAGAACCTTTCACACGTAAAGTGTTTATTGGAGTACATAATATCGCGCTGTATATGTAGTACAACAGAAAAATAGTTTTATTATTCATTATTTATTCATGTAATTCAACACAAAAAGGCATAGTAAACACATCGGTTTGATGTTTCAAAATGCAACACAGCCAAAAACATGAAAAACAAACAAGCTCCACTGCGGAACATGACATGCAGACGGGCCAAAGTTTAATTTATGCGTTTCTTAAAAAATGTATTTTGGTATATGCCTACATATTTAGGCCTGTCAAGCTAAATCATATAATAATTATCACCACACAATAATAATTAATAGGCTTACCCAGCAAACATGAGACGTTGACCCTGACACCCAACGCTGGTTTACTGTCACAGTTGTGTGACGTTACCTGTCTGTGACGTTGGCCCATGCATGTACACATGTGGATTTCGCATAAATGCGAATTTGGTAAAGGAAGGTAGTTTTTGCATAAATGCGAAATTGGTAAAGGAAGAGTTAAATCAAACATATATTCGCTTTGCATATGCTCAGGGTAGTGTGTGTTGGCCTCAGCCATTGCAGCTATCTTGTCGCGCAGCAGAGCAGGATGTCTGTCCTCTATGGAGTCTGGATGAAGATTGGTCAAAAGCGCGCAGAATAGTATGCGTCGGTTAGGCTTGACAGAAGTAGAAACTCGTCAGCTCCTAATCTCGTCCAGCCAAACCTGCCTAAGTGAAATCAGTCGCTGGCCCATATTACCCCCAGGCTAAGTGACAACGTATAACCACTAACCTGAAATTGTGGGTAAAGCAGCAAGTTTCAATATGCGAGGGGCTGTAAATCGACGGACCTGTTAGAGCAGTGCCAAATCCGACATAATCCCACACAAACAATTCAACAACATTTGAATTAGCTGGGTGAAAAATATACTGGGTGGGTGATTGGCGAACATCGCAGGTGCAGCATTAACTAAATCATTCAAGTCCAATTATTTCCTATTTTCTTAGCCAGTGTCTTGATAGGCTACATTAAAAGGACATGCCCAGGTCTAAAATCATAAAAACATCGGTGATTTTATTTTAGCTTAATAATATGACCATATGATGTAATACCAGTCCATAGACTAGAGCTGCAAAAGTTTTAATTTTTTGTGCTGCGCATTCACCAGTTAGGCTAGATACAGAGTCGAAATTCCTGATTTCCATGTCAAAAATATGTCAAAAATAAGAAATACGGGAATTTCATCTTTACATCTAGTCTAGCTTGTAAGTGCGCAGCACAAAAATTAAAAAAATTTTGCAGTTCTAGTCTATGTTTACATCATATGGTCATATTAAAAAGCCAAAATAAAATCACCGATTTTTTTATGATTTTAGACCTGGGCATGTCCCTTTAAATGTCATGCGGTCACTAAACGTGTGTCGTCCAGCTGTATAACTTATTTAATTAATACATCCAAAATCATTTTATTGACTTATTACTGAAAATTATTTAATTATTTTACATTGCATATAGTTTAATTATGCCAGGCCTGGCGAAATTCATATTTACAAAGTAATTATTGCGATATGGGCACCGCCGTATATGTCATTAGGCGCCACTACTGCATCAACCAGTTGCACGAATCGGGCTGAAGTCTGTTTATCAGTGTTATTCGCTTTCGCTTTACCGCTATGGGCAGTATTTTTACTGCTGCGAACGTCGGTCTGTTTGTTCGTTTTGATCGAATGCGTTGCTTTGCAAATGTAGAGGTATGCGTGAGTACACTCGAAAAACTCCCAATGTCCCCGTTAGCGCAAGAAACAATGGTAGTTCTGGAATGCGGCACTTTATAAAGTGTTGGTGGTCTAGGCAAGCATGCTCTGGTCGCGTGTGACTGTAGAGCAATTGTCGGACTCGTGCCAATTCCAAGCGTCGAAGACCGTGTTTGAGTACTCATATTCGTATCAACTCCTGTCCTGAAGGACTTCGAAGTGGTAGTGCTACTGGATCGCGCTCGGTCCTTTCGTGATTTGCGAGCGATCGCAGCAGGCTTTAGAGTCGTAGATTTTGGTTTTGGGCTGTGTTGTATTACCTGACTCAGGCTCGCGCTAAAAGTGCGCAGGTTTGATTAGGATTTTTATTACTCGGCCACTCCTGGAGATGACCTTATGAGGTCCATCATAAGGGACAGTCAGAAGTAGTGCAATTGCGATTCGTCGCAAAAATACATGCGAGCATGTTTCGAGTTCCTTATATTGGAACATGTCTTTTGTGGTGTGTCGCGCGGTAGGCACAGCCAGAGACGCGGCATGGCTACCCATCTGAGTACTTGTCTAAGTCTGAATGTGCGGAATATGAATGAAGACGGAATACTGCTCTATAAATTCACCTGGCAACCTGAGCGTCGTGCCGTAAATCATTTCGGTGGCTGGTCTGCCCAAAAGTTTTTTTACGGTGGATCGAACGCAGAGTAACACTGCTGGCAACGTAATAATCCATAGATTAAGTGATTTGTGTGCCATAATGGCGACCTGAAGATGAAGATGAAAACGTTCGACCATGCCGTTCGTCTGGGGTGGTACCTTGTTGTACGGTTTCTGATAATGCCAAACTGGTTACACAAATTATCCCACAATCTTGATTCGAACTGAGCGCCTCTATCCGGGGTGATAGTGGCTGGAGTCCCAAGACGAGCTATCCACCCGCTGAAGAAAGCATCGGCGACCGCCTTGGCTTTATTGTCTACTAATGGTATGGCTTCCGGCCAACGCGAGAAATGATCGACACAAGTCAATAAATATTTAAAACCGTTGGAATATGGTAAGGGACCGACTATGTCGATGTGAACGTGGTCAAATCTCTCTGTTGGTTCAGTAAACTTTCCAAAAAACAGTTTATTATGACGAGAGATCTTGGCGGTCTGGCAACCTTTGCAAGATCAGCACCAATTTGCGACGTCTATATTTATGCCGTTCCAAACGAATCTTGTATTGATGAGAGGCTTTGTAGCTCTATGCGATGGATGTCCTAGCCCATGAAGGCTCGTAAAAACTTTTCTCCGGAATTTAGCTGTGACGTAGGTTCTAGCATGTCCCGTCGACACGTCGCACCATACCAAGATATTAACAAATGCTTTGAGTGGCTGAAAATCTAACGTAGAAGACGTCGAATGTCGTAACCGCGTAAATTCAGCGTCGAGGGCCTGATCTTCACTCAATTCTTTATAATTAATTACTGAAGCACCGCCTATAGCTGGTACAGATAGCCGCGATAAAACTTCGGCTACGAAATCTGTCTCACCTTTCACATATCTAATGTCGAATTTAAATTCAGCAATATAGGCCATATGCCTTGTTTGACGGGGCGACAGGCGTTTGATTGTTGAACTCATTATGTATGTTAAAATGAAAAGATGAAACTCAAAGATATAACATGAGTGTTTTATTGTCGCATCACAACGTTTCGGCTCTCGCCTTCTTCAGGTAATGAAGTGGGGTTCCTCTGTCGAGGGTTTATATAGGCATGGTCACGTGTCATAGCACGTGGGTCACGTGTGTATGGTTTGGCCCAACGGATCTCACTGGATTATGATCTTCTGACTAGGCGGATCTAATTTTTTTGACTGGTCGGATCTTTTATGTTAATTAATTGGTTTATAGGCCTACAATTGATGCGGATCAAGTGTTTGATGCGGATCAACGGTTTTTATTATATGATCACAATCCGGTGGGTGGTTCGTTGGTGTATAACAATATACATGTGGAAATCAGTTTATGTCATATTACAAGATTTATTATCATCAATATTATCAGATTTTAGTCTTTCTTGTTTGATCAGTTAAAAGATATTTAAATAAACAATTCATTTTCATTCATATTTAAATGATATGGGTCCCGCATCACAGTGCGGTTTGGGTTTAATAATTATGCAATCTGTCGGGTTCAAGAATGTTCACGGTATACAATAAAGCGTACCAGTTAAAAAATAGGCAATATGAGCGTGGTGTTTATGTGAGTTACTTAAAAGTTCATAATCTAAGTGATATGTGATAATCCAAAGTGTTCATCTGTTGGTGTGTTCGCTGCTGCAAGTCCGTATTTAAAAAGTTATATCCGAAAATGGCGTACTTATTAGAGGTATTGTAGAATATTAATATTAGTGGTAATTAAATAATGATTTAAAGTTCACAAAAGTTCTTGTTCTTGTTCTTGATTCTTCTTTTCTTGTTTTTCTGGTGATGGTGTGCGAGTTCCAGTTCCATGGAGCGGATCTAGGCGTTTCCAGCGGAGCAGGTAGGCCAGGCGTATCCTAGCGGATCCAGCGGATCTAGCGGATCCAGCGGATCCTGCGGATCGCGGGCCAAGGAGATCAGCTGGGTGCTGACAGGCTCTCAATCTTCCTTCACTCGGATGTATTAAACTTAATAAATTTGTGTTCATGAATTTTTGGTGTTGTTTTTCTTCTTTTTGAATGTTCATTTACTGGCCAAACGTCTGTCGGTGGTCCCCGAAGGGGCCTCCTTTAGTCGTTATAGCATTTAAACATTGCTATCTTTGATGGCCTTTAGTGTCATTGTCAGCATTTGTTGGTAGTCATCCGGGTGTACGTCCGTCAACTTTATCTTCGTCTCTCCATTTTGCACCTCTACTTGCATCATCTTAGGTTCTTTACGTTGGCTGGTCTGGTGGTTACTAGAGTGACTTCTGGACGATGGGGTGTGTGTTATGATATTCCTAACTGTTGTTGTGTCCATTTGGGTTTGACTGGCCATATACCTTATCTCTGTGATACTCTCTGTGCTTCGCGGACTGTGCAGGAACTGGCGTATAATGATTGTCTCCTTGTTTAAATGCTGGCGTGGAGGGGAGGGGGTACGGTTTACATAATCGTAGTCCAGGTCATAGCTACTGGATGGGCTGCTAATATATTCTGCACTGTGAGCCTGCTCTGGTGAACTCATGCGTGGCTGGTCTGGCGATCTGATCGGTGATAGGTTGCCTATTGCTGTTGGGATGTTTGCGTCTGCTATTGTTGATGGGATGTTATTGTTGCTGTCATTGGTGTTGCTTCCCGAGTTTAGTTGTTCGATAAAGTCCGGATTTATGTCCATTTCCGTTACACTATTAATGTATGATGGCGATATAGACGGTTCAATGATATCCAAGTTAACTGGTGTGTCATTGTCCGAGATGTCTGAGTAATGGGCTGGTGTTTGTTGGATATGATCTCTGTCTGTGTTTGAGGGTGCTTCAGTGTCTTCTCCAGTTTCACTTCTGGTTATATATTCACCGAATCTGCTACTAGTGGTACTGTGTTCTGATTCAGAGTCTGATGATGAGTCTGTGGGTATCGAGTCTTGATCAGATGACGATTCTGTAGAGCTTGGCGAGTTGTTGGGGCACATTCGTTCCAGCTGGAGGCGTCTGCATGCTCTCTTGTTTGGTGGAGATTTTGTTGTGTCTTCTGATGAGCCTGCTGTCGTGTTTGTGTCTGGGACTGGTTGGGAATAGTTGAGGTTAATGTGTTTTCTCGCCGCTCCTCTGTATGACTGCGGAGCTGGTTGGGTTGGTTCAGGCTGTGTTGGTGGCGCCGGGGATGCGTATCTCGTCCTCCTATGACTTAGTAGATTAACGGCTTTGCTCTCATGTAATAATTTGTTGTGACGGACAAAGTCCGAATTTCTAGAGAATTCAGCGTGGCACAAGTTGCATTTGGCTTTGTGGATCCCTCCATGTTGATTGTGAACCGTCCGCTCGTGTCGTATACGGTTGTTTTTACGGGTGAAAGTCTTCTCGCATTCGCTACACTTCTGCATTTTGTTGTAATCAAGGTTGTTCTGACGTTACGGATCCGGTGGCTCAGTTGTATAAGCTAGTATGGGGGGGGGGGGGTGTATATGCCTTACAGTATTATCTGCTAGGGTGTAGGCCCCCACTCTTGGCTGCTGTGGCAGTGTTTGCCTGCTCCCCGCTAGGTGGGGGGTTAGTGGCTGGGGACTTGTTGGCCCATGCGGATCTAGCGTCATGTAGGCCTAGGCCTGGTTGTCGCTCGGCTCCGCTCAGGGAAGATGATTACGCAATGCTGTGTTTGTCTTGTCCCTCTAAATTCAGCGTCGAGGGCCTGATCTTCACTCAATTCTTTATAATTAATTACTGAAGCACCGCCTATAGCTGGTACAGATAGCCGCGATAAAACTTCGGCTACGAAATCTGTCTCACCTTTCACATATCTAATGTCGAATTTAAATTCAGCAATATAGGCCATATGCCTAGTTTGACGGAGCGACAGGCGTTTGATTGTTGAACTCATTATGTATGTTAAAGGCTTGTGATCGGTCTTACCAAAAAATTTCGGCCTTCTAAATTGTGTCTAAAGTGCCTGATTGTGGCGTATACCGCTAGGAGTTCTCTATCGAACGCACTGTAACGTGTCTCAGCAGGTGATAACTTCTTGCTGAAGAATGATGAAGGCTGCCACACGATGTCCACGCATTGTTGCAACACACCTCCGTCACACGTGATATTCAATGAAGCCGAGGGGTTTGGGTAGACTAGCAGGGTTGCATTAGCAAGCATTTGTTCAGATTCGATGAAAGCTAAATTGGCGCTCTCGGTCCAACTTAGCTCGAAATTCGATTTAGGTGATAACCTAGTCTGTCCTTCATTAGCTGCTGTCAGTAATCTGTTAAAGGGCGTCAGTTTCGCCGCACAATGAGGTATAAATCTGTGGTGGTAATCGACCATATCTAAATATCTACCTAACGCCCGTTGTTTCTCGGGTCTCACAAAATTCACTATCGCGTCAACGTTGGTGGGTAAAGGTAAAATACCTTCCAACGAAACGTGATGACCTGGGAAACTTAATTCTGCCATTCCGAATTGACATTTCTCGGGTCCGATGATAATTTCGTATTCGGCATGACGAGTGAAGGAAATCTGTAAATGTTTCTTATGCGTGGCATCGTCTGGACTTGTCACGAGCATGTCATTCAAGTACACAAATAAAAAAATCTATACTGCCTGTCACGTGTTCGATGAACCTTTGTAAAGTTTACCCAAATTACGTAGACCGAACGGGGTTCGAGTAAAATTGAAAAGTCCAAAAGGCATCATCACTGCTGTTTCATGAATGTCTGATGGCTCGAACGGAATTTGGTAATATGCCCGAACGAGGTTGATCTTCGAGAAAACTTCAGCTCCTGTGAGACGCTGCGTAAAATCCTGTATGTGTGGTATAGAATATCTATCCGGCACCGTTTGGGCTTTCAAGCTTCTGTAGTCACCGCATGGTCTCCAATCTCCGTTTTTTTAGGTACCATATAAAGCGCTGACCACCATTCGCTGTCGCTTGGCTTTCTAACGCCTAGTTTTATCATTTTGCCAGTGATCGCTGTCCTGTTAGCGCAAGACTTAGGTAAAACACTGACTGCAGCCCCTTGTCAATCAAACAGTCACATTTATTTTCTTTGTCCGCGACAGACAATAGCCTAGAGGGAGATAACGTGGGAAGGGTAGCTTATGTGTAGTCATGTCGCGTCTCTGTTGGCTCGTCAGACGCAAGAGTTGCAACCTTGCACTGGCCACTCAGTTTAAAGAAAACGCACAAGGCTCTCTGCACGTGCGCGCCTTATCACAGAATGTCTGGTGATAATAGCAGACAGGTGCATTGACCGTATCGGAGCTTTGTTAAGACAGTTTTAGATTTGTAATGAGTGGTGACTTACTAATATCTGTTTGAAATTTATGTATGTCAATTTGATTAATTCGTCTGTATGTTATCTGTTTCTTGGCTGTATGGCGATGCAGATCGCTCTTTAGTTCAGCGTGGTCAGACAAGCATCAGATGGAAAAATGGAAGAGACGATCTGACTGACTGATCGAGTGATGCACAGATCCAACCAGTGGCCCTGGATGTGAGTGGATAGATTGACGTGCTGAAGAAATCCGAAAGGCGCTGAGCTTTGACAGCCCGCTGACTCATAACTGGTATACTGTGTATTTTTACAAGGTGATACAACAACCTTATTGTACCACAGTGCACTGTACCTTACAGTACACATAACCTTACAATGCACAGTACCATACAATGCACAGTACCATACAGTGCACAATACCATACAATATACAGTATCATACAGTGCACAGCACCACATAGTGCACAGCAACATACAGTGCACAGTACCATACAGTGCACAGTATCATACAGTGCACAGTGCCATACAGTGCTATGTACAGTACCATAAAATGCAGAGTATCATACAGTGCACAGTACCATACAATGCTATTTTAATAATAAACAAGATCTGCGTGTGGTTAATTTGGCTGCTGTCCACTAAATGTATAGCTCTGATACTGCCGCACATAGGCTAATCATGTCAGCAGTCACGTACTCAGAAGTATCACGTACGTCACTTGTCAAACATCACATACGTACAATACCGATATGTACACTATCTGGGCTGTTCAGTAATTTGCTTTCGTCTTCACATTTGTCATTCAGATCAGCTCACTACTGGCAACAGTATTATGTAAAAACCAACAATATATCAAAGGCATCATAGGCTACTATTCATTTCAAACAAAGTTTACATCCCATATTTTAGTACAGCTGGGGTGAAGGTGTCAAAGGTATGTTGCTTCCCCTGATATCACGTTGTCTGTCGACCCTGTTTGTTTTAACATATCACACTTGCATCAGATCATCTCTTGAAATAAATTTCATCAGCTTAGCTATTATATCCCCCATAATCATTTCATTTAGAAAGAATCACTATAAGACAATAACCCTCGAATAATGAAATAAAAATTACTCTGCATTACGATTATTGTCGTTTTGGAGAGTAATAATAACGAACATTGTCTCTCGATCATGACAACTATTTATGTTATGGAGTGACAAAAAACAAATACTAAATATCGATGCTAACACAATTTAAAAGACAAAAAGAAAAAAAACTATTTCAACAAGTGTCACTTGTTTGATAAGATATCAAATTCATAAAGGTTTATAGCTATTTTTAAAGGAGTAAAGGGTAATTTGTGACTACTTTTGCCAATAACGTTTTCATTTTTGTTATGGAGTGACAGAAAATATCGCGTTATGGAGAGACGTTGAATAAAAATACTCACCCACATACTTGCACAAACCTTACCTTATCTCTAAAATAAAACACATTTATTATACTTTTGTCACGATTCACTCTATGAAGGTCTCGTGCAACTGTTTTGCACCAGACAATTGATATTTTTTGTCAGAAAAAGTATAGAAATTACCTGAAAACTATAAGCGTTACTCAGAATCGCTGCAACGTGGGACAGATATAAGTTGCCTAAAAAGTGGTAAAATAATAAGGTTATTTTTAAAAAAACGTGTGTATAATCTTATATATAGGCCTAGTGTTTTACACTAACATAATATCAGAAACAAATATAACTTATAACACAGGAAGTCTAGAATAAATCACCTGTTCATGTGGGATTTAGAATGTGGGACAAGGCTTTTTTACTTATATTGGCCATATTTACATAATATTTCTTTCAAAAAACACATTTATGTTAGAATTTGTTTAGTTATAATATTGTTATAATGTAAAATAACGGGCATTCATTACATTTATGTAATGAAATTAAATAAAAAATATTCAATAATAAATATTACAAGGTGCGGACAGTGCTGGTGCTTGAAATAACACTTACAACTTCTCCGCAACAAACTACAGATAATTACTTTCAGGAAATTTAAAAAAAAATGATAGGCTATATAATGTGTTTTAATTTTTATTATTATGTACCACTTTTGGCCTAGTTTAGTGTGACCGGACCCATATGTGTGGTGTGGGAGGAGTGTTGTAGTTAAACCTGATATATATTTTTGAAATATATAGCGATAATACGACGGGTTATTCGTTTATGTAAGGTGCCATCACACAATTTGTATTTGACAATTAGATCTACATGTTTCACGGTTAGTCACATTTTTGCCTAATAATATTACCCACTTTAAGCTCAATCGAATAGTATTCTGCGTATTGTTTAACAGGTGTTTTTATCATGTTTAAATCAAGACGTATGCTCCTAGCAGAGTAAACAACGGCTCTGGGCGAGCGCTAGTAAGTAGTATCCTCCATAAACCACCACTCATAATACATGTAGGCTAATATGGTAGGCCGTTAGGCCCATAACGCGTATTTAAAGTGATCCGCGTAAACGAACGTCGCTTACGCGTAAGAGAGCATCGTTAGGCCCGTAACGCGTGAAGTGATACGCGTAAACGACTGTAAGCAAAATAACCAATCACGTGGAGCTTTCCTTTACGCGTAAGCCAAAGAACCAATCAAGTCCTTTGTAACTTGTTCTATGACGTGTAAACCATCCACCAATAACACTGTAGGCCTATATATTCTTTAACGCGTAAACCAGCTTCGCTTACACGTAAACGAAAGAACCATCACCAGCAACATCTGTACATAAATGATGTGTAGGGCCTATTTTTCAATTAGATAGGCCTACTGTCTACATTTCTTATTGAGTGTGGCCTCTATGTCAGTGACCTTAACAGTCCTGAAGATCTGATCATAATATATATTTGTCTGTTATATTTATTTCTATTCACTGTTAGTATTTACCGTGTATGCCAGGCATACACGGTAAATACTAACAGAGGATAGAAATAAATATGTATTCAAGCCTGTTTCACATTGTATAAAACACGACAAACCACATGTTTTATTTAATATTATAAATATCCCCGCTTTTAAGAGAAAGCTGAAATGGAACTTGATATAATTTGTATTAATATTATTAATAATATGCATGGACTCCAATGCGAAATTGTGTGCTGGATAATTTGGCTAGATATGTTTATACGGCAAGTATGAAGTCAAAATCATATTTGAATTATCATAATCATACATTTATAATTATACATTTATCTACCAGGGGAGGCAGAAATTACAGCATATATGTAAAGCCCTACATATAGAAATCACAGTGTAATTTAATGATTAACAACTGGCTTTCCTACCCTATAGCCACTCAGCAGCCCGTCTCCCTGTTGACGAACCTGCTTTGGCCTCCATTATGACACATGATCACGCTAAGGATTTGGGCGCCTCTGAGCTCGGTCCGCTAAGGATATAGGCGCTATCAAGAATACATTAATGTATTCTTTGCTCTATAGAACTTTTATTGATTGATTTATTGATTAAATTCAAGTTAGCCGCCGGAGGGCATTTTTATTCTGAGTAACCGTTAATTCCGTTTTTTTTACATTTGTAAAACCTGTGATTGTAATTATTGAGATAAAAAATAAAGAAAAAGTGAACATTTGGGCAAAGCCCGCCACTTCAAGACTTTTCCACAAGCTACATATCAAAAATCAACTTCTCACTAGCAACTTTATTTTAAAATATAGAATTTTTTTTTTCTTGTCCTAAAAAATTGAGATACCAGGTCCAAAACATCAATTTTAATCATTTTTTTTAAATGAACAATTAAAAGCACCAAAAACACACACAGAATAAGGTAAAAAAAATTATAGTTTAAACAAAATACATGTAGGCCTAGTATACAAAGTGTGGGTGTTTTGTACTTTTATTACGAAACAGAATGCACTATTACAACATTGTTTAGTGAAGAGCAAAATACGTTACCAAAATACGTTACCAAAATACGTTACAAAACGTATTTGTGTAACGTCCACTGATTTTTTTTTCTTTTTGCCACATTGTGAAGCTGGGTTCAGTGGCCAGGAAGAATTTTTACTTGCTGCTTGGAGATATACCTAGTAAATAACTAAATAAAAGGGCCATTTGTGGTTGTATATCACTATATCTTCAGAGTCCATGCAACGTATTCTGTTTTCTTAAAAAAATAAATAGCGTATGTTTGTGTTTATTGATTAATATTGGAAGAGTACATGGAGTAGCACTGTTAGTATCACATATTTTTTTATGTTAAATTCTTACGTACTTACGTTAGACTACACATTCACTACACAGCAAGGAACTTTAGTTGATCTTTGAATTGTTGGCAGATAAAAACAACTAATCACCGGTAACTAAAATGTAACGTGTTCTGTTATTTTGTGGCGACATGAACATAAATTTAATTTTGCAAGAGAAAATGTACTACTCGTGGGAGTTCTCTTTTTTAATACAATCACCACTATATGTTCGTCAAATTCCAACAATTTATCTTCCAAAAACTGCACCCACTCATAAACAGTGACCTGTCAAAGACGAAAATTTAGGCTGGCGACATGCCAAAAATGTCATTTTTATGGCATTCCAGTGGTCAGAAGCTAGTGATAACTATACATTATTTGAAAGGTCTGTGCATGAATTAAATGATAAAACTAGTTCAACAGAAGTGGAGGTCACTACAAACGAGAACACTGCTGGGGTCACATGATTCTTGAAGTGGCGGGCTTTGCCCATTTGTTCCATCCTCCTGGCAGCAAGTCTTGACACAGCGAGGCCGTCAGGCCAAGCCTTGCTGAATTAGCCATACCATCCACCTATTGGGGTAGGGAAGGAGATTTAGATATTGAATATTCATTAGTTTTTAAAAAAATGTCTTTTTAATGTTGGCCCGCTGTCTGCGACGTTGGCTCACCATTAATTCAACCCTCATGCACGTTGCGGTGAGATGTGGTGGTCTGTGTCTGAGACGTTTCCGGTGAGCTACTCGGCCAGCAGACATGTGTTGTTTAATGTAGGGCCGGTGTCGTAGACAGTGGCCCCACATTAAAACAACACTCATGCCAGAGGTCAAACTTGGGTCAAACAGAAAAAATATTTTTTGAAAGTCCCCACTCCAATAGGCGGATTCAACCCTGTTTCAGCAAGGTCGGTCTACGACCTCAGGAATAGCCAGCCTTGCAGAGGAAGATGATTTGTTCATATGTGTCTGTTGCCAATAATGGTTGATAACATGTGCGCATAGGAAATCGAAATACTCGACGACGAAATATATCAATTTGCTGAATATAGCTCATAGGTACGAAGCCTTTATGTGGACATGCAACATATCTTCTATTAAACGGGAACGAGTGATGGGAACAAGTTACTAAGTCGTGGGTACGAGTTATGTATGTCGTGGGAACGGGTTACTAACTCGTGGTAACAAGTCATGCAAGTCGTAGGAACGAATAACATGTCGTAGGATCGACTAACATATATATGCCGTGGGAACGAGTGATGTATGTTGCTGGAACGCGTTACGTATGTAGTGGGAACAAGCTATTAACGTGTGGGAACGAGTTACTAAATTGGGGGAAAAAGTTCCTAATCGTTGGAACGAGCTACCAAGTCGTGGAAACGAGTTAGAAAAAATGATACTTGTAGTACAGCTAGTTAGTCACTTGGGGGTTCGTTTCGTGAGAAAAGCACCAAAATTGGCTGAATGCTGCAAAATGGTCTAGTGAATCATATAAGAAGAAGACCCCAATCAATTTTTACTTTTAAAATGCTCAAATAAGCAAAACTTCAAAATGGCCGCCAAAAATACAGCCGTTAAGCAAGTTTGTGGTTTTCTTAGCAAGAAAAACACAAAAACTGGCAGAATTCTACTTCACAGTATGGTGAATCACATAAGAGGAAGACTTACATCAATTATTTCTATTAAAATGCTAAAATCAGCTAAAATTCAAAATGGCCGCCAAAAATACACCCATGAAGCAAATTGGGCGTTTTCTTTGTGAGAAAAACACAGAAAACTTGCGGAATTATAGATGTTGGTAGGTTGAATCACAAGACCCCATTACATTCTTTTGAAATGCTTAAATTATCAAAAATTCAAAATGGCCGCCAAAATAACGGATTGGCCAGTCTTCGGTGACATACTTGTACATACGCATATCTCTTGTATTTAATCAGCAACATGGGGGACAAAGATGTGGGTTGTGTTCATACACATACTAAATAACGTAAATCCCACAAACAATGTTTTAACTTGTTTTATGTATTCAAAATAGCCGCCACGTCATATTTATAATACATATTTTAAGGGTTTTTTAATGTTAGCTACAGGCCTATGTAAATGAATTAGCCTCTATTAACATAACAGTAATCATACACAATATATTGATTATGTCATAAAATATAGGCAGAGCCTAGTAAGCCTAAACAGGTAAAGAATACTTCTCAGTGCACGTTCCCTCCGACTCAGTCAAATTGACTTGTCAGTCACAGTTAATTTATTTTACCAGCGTGAAATATCATAGAAAATCTAAGCAAGTTGACAACACCCATACACTTGGACACAAAAGCGACAAAGAAAAACGATTGACAATTGATTTGAGCCTTTGTATTCACTCACATACACGTAAAAATACACTTATTGACACTCTTCGTGAAATTGATATCTCCTATTATCGTCTACTTCAAATATCCACTACTCTGGCTAGCACAGTGTGTTCTTATTATAAAGAACACCAGGTAGTTTGTCCTCCAAGACTCAAATAAGGGGTTTTTACAACAGGGGCCGTAGATAATATATATGACAATACTAGCTCCAAATCTGCCGAGGATAGTTTTCAACATCTAACAGTGCTTGTAGCCTTGTAGGCCTACCTGGAAATTATAGGGTATTTGAATAAACCATAAAAATAAGTATCACTTTCAGATTGACGCTTTGCCAGATTATTATACTGATGTACTTCCAGTTAGTATTGTCAATGTGCAGCGTTTTGTACAAGTCATATAAGGTAACATTGATGTAGGTACATATGTACTGCATGCGTCATTATTAGAGATACAATGGTTGTGGCCAGATACATATGGTGAAACCAAGTCCGTAATAATTATGGGATGCTTATACATCGAAGTGGCTTCTCTCCGTGTATTGGGTGACTGGTTGGTGCGGGCTATTGAAGAGTCCAATGTCAATTCTCCTGGAAGTGCTGATGCATGATTGAGGGGGGGGGGGGGGGAACTTGATGGGTCACAAAGTAACAGAAGCAGCTATGTATGCTCTCCAGCGCGCTGCATATGACAAATACAAAAGAGACAACCTAATAGTGGTGTAAAAGTACTTCTTTTTTATGAGTGGTGTGCTGAAGATGCACAAGCTCACCCCCAATTTCTGCATTGGGGTAAAACGCTGGAACTAGAACTATTGTTGTTACAGTATGTGCTTGCTTTCAGGGAGCGGAATTTTCAACTATATATTTAGTGCCTGGGCAAGCTAGCCCCTTGGATGTTTGCCCTTGACCATACTCATTACGCCCGGTGGTTTCCCGTCCATATTAGAGATACGGTACAACTTCATGACACACGTCGTGATGTTTATGATCAATTTGTACAATGTCATTTTTCTGCACAGAAATCCACACAAGTTCTTTTTTCAATTGCTTTAGAACAAAACCATGAGCAGCTAAACCAACTAAATGAAGGAGACGGTGGCGCAGCAGGTATCACCGAACATCCTGGTGCATTGTTTGCTCATTTACTCACAAGTGAGCTTTAAAGAATACAATTTATAGAGCTATAAAAATCGACTTTGCAAATTTACCTCAAAGACATGTACCCGCACATTTAGAGGTTATTTTCTCTATGTTGTAAAGATCCACCTCCTCCCAAATTAATGTCTACAATATAAAAGTTTTTAAACTTGATACATCTTCATCATAGCTAGTTTCACACTTAATACCATCCCCATCCCAAATGTGTCTCATTTGGGGTAATATTCTAATAAAAAAATGTGAAAATCAGGTTTAAAGATTGTACAGGTAAATTAAATATCATATTATTTGAACATCTCCGTAAAAAAAAAACATAACATAACTGACTTGTATTTCCTTGGTGAATCCATGAATATTATAGAATTTTTTTTACAATTCCCAATATTATCACTCAAACACTTTGCGTTTGATATATGCGTGTTGCAACGCTCATTGGTACTAATTTAAGTTTGCTTTATTGATCAATGTAATACATATTATGATAAAACACAAACAAACACAAATAACAAATCATTAGTCCATTGCCTACTAACAAATAATAACAAATAATGTTTTATTCGTTGCTTTAATGTACATGAGTAAACCCAACATCAAATACGATTATAGACTAGTTTTACATTTATAACTAAATATTACGCAAAGGTGTCTAAGCAGGGCAAATTACAAAAAAATACCAACAACTCTACATTTATCAAACTACAACACAGAGCAATAACAGAAAGGACAATATAGTTTCGTTATGATAATATATTTTTTCTTAAATGAATTTACATATTCATGTAATGATCAAATATGTTATACAGAACCAATTACATTCATACCAATCATTTATCTATGAACATAAATCAACACCAACAATATGTTACTATCGTTATCGTTCTACATAATTGGCAGCAAACTGTTACCAATGTAACAACACATAACTGTACTAAATTGAATGTCCATATTAGTCATATTTAACTCCGCACTCATACACACTAATCCACAAATAGCCCTTCACCATTTCAAATAAACAACATTTGGCTCATAGCCATATAAAAATTTAAAATAACGAGAAAAATCTATATTTTTAGAGGAGACTAGGATCCAACTCAGTTAAATCTTTAATAAGTAGTATCACATGACACAACATCACTAAAATTACGATTTGCTATAGACTAACTCAGTGTGTAATACAATCGACTACTAAGTTTTACCATTAAACGTGGTAAAATGACTAAACAAACGCGAAGTATGAGCATAACTGTGGCAAAAATCCATCTATGTGATCGTCTTTCTCATACCTTTTGAAAAAAGACCTCATGTAACACCTCATTACTGAGTGCTTCGTACATCAATATAAACCACAAACAGCACGTTTGTATTGCTTTCCAGACAACATTTGATCAACGGTGGCAGATGCATTCACACCAGAATCAATGAGAATATCACGTAAACCACCATCACCCCAGAGCTGACCAATTGATGAAATAAAGCAAAACTGTGTGTGAAAGCCAGCAAGTCGCATAGTGTGGTTGTTTAATTCATCTGGTAAATGCCACATAACTTGCTTTGGTATAAAATACAACTGTTGGTCCATTGCTTGCACTGAAAATGACTGACCAAGTGCATGTGACATTTTTTCATGACTGTATACACTGTTAACATATCTGAGGGTTTGGCATCTACTATTGGTGCATATTCCACCACAATGCGAGATGAGTGTTGTTTCAGCGATTAATGACTGGTATCTTGACCAAAAAGGAATGGCAGTGTCCTTTGCTTCCTATCCACTTGGTAACGGGACCTTTCCATGAGAGAGTAGACGGAGAAGTATCCAGGCATAAGTATTAGGCATACTGGAACAGGATGTCCGCAGTGCGTGTAGCTTTTCAAAAGCATCCACTCTCTTTGGTGCTTCACTACGCACTGTTGTTTTGCAAATGGGTATATTTTTATTAGAGATTCAATTTTATTTGACATGACAAGATTTTTTTCTGGCACACGAGGAATTCTCTCTTATGTTGGGGTTTGAAACAATACCCGCGCCATTGCATGTAATGTTTTCGCTCCATCAATTGTTTGACAGTTTATGTCAACATTATCATCACCTTATTGTACAAGGCTGCAATCTACAGTAGTGATATCTATTGAACTGGGAATATGTATACCATTCTGTACATGACGTAGTTCATTCTCAGCCGCACTGGTTAAAAAACGCCTTAACTCATCATAGCTCACACAACTTCCAATTACTATGCAGAGTGTCAATATGAACCATGGTTATGATGTACAAGGATTGCGATTCCCAAATTAATCGGTGTAATAATGTTGGTACAGTTGTAAAATAAGTTATGCGCCAATGAACAAGCTTTACTTCTAACCTCATATGTGCTGTGTCACCATTTATGTATGATCTTTTATCAACCAGCCATAGCACAGCCATCAAAACCACCAGAGCGTTTCTTGTGCAATCATCTGTAGATGGAGACGTGTTGGGATAGAATAATCATTATACGTTTACCAAACTGTTTCTCAAGCCGTCTCTGCAGATTGGATGGTTTGTAATTATCAGGTATCAAAGGAATCAAATGTTTAAGCATATTAAGTATCTTAGATATGCCTTCCCCTGTAGTATAACATATCGTTCAATCTCATCGACTAGTGACGAAAAAGCATTAATTGAACTGTCACTTGTATTGTCTATTCTATTTGATTTAGTTGCAATAATGCAGTTGTTATGATACAACGCATCCTTAGCTATGATATCTTCAAACATAAGTTTGCCTCAAATCATTATCATGTAATCTCTCTGTAGCCTGAATTAAAATGTCAGATCTTTCATTTGTGGCTATTTTATGGGGTTTCCTGTTTTTTCGATGACATTTTTTATTACATAGCACACAAACTGACCAATCTGTTAATGACGCAGATAGTGACGATCTTGTCGGCCTTTTACCTGAAATGTTCACTTCTACAGATTGTTCACTTGTCCCTGCTGATAACTCATCACCGCATTATATGTGAACAACATTAGTTTTGCTGGTGTATGACGAAAAACAACTTCTGTGGTAAACTAATCCATTTGAAATTAACGTATCTGCATCCAATTCATCTTGGTTTGTTAGGCGAACATATATACTTCATCTTTGCATATATTTGCAGCACTAACAATACTCAATACTAATAGCCCCAGCAGCAGAAGCCTTGCTTACCATGCTTACTGGTTCTCTTGTTACTGATTGGCATTTTATGCACTTTGAGTAGTCTGTGCACAACCTTGGTCGTTTTTTGCCTGCTTTCAGCTTCAGAGGACTAACTTCAACTGGGCGATACATCTTTATACTGAAATATAATTTAAAAAAAGGTTACTATGTATTAGGCCTATCTGCGCTACATAATACAATCTAATATTGTAGATTTTGATGAATCATTTAAAATGTGAAAAAATACTGAAACACATAGTGTTAATAGAAACAAGAGGAAAAAAACCAAATTATTTTACGAAAATACCAGCATGTTAGTGAAAATATATTGTCAATACAATGCACATACCTGATTTACAAGATCGTGTCTCCATGCTGAATGTTGACTGCAAATAATAAACCTGATACGTTTCCCGTTGAACACCAGACTTTTCACATTTTCGCTGAATATCCGTGGGAATCTACCCAGCAAACACTAAAAATGTTCACACAATGCTGGTTTAGTGTTGGCACACCGTCTACAATGCTTGCCCAACATTACAGCAACCATGATTCAACAATATTCATGTTAAGATATGACACTGGTATCTCCGCAAACACGAGATGTCAAACCTTCGTTGTATGATATAGGGCCAGCGTCGCAGATGATGGATCAACATAAATCCCAACATAATGCTCAGCGCATTGTGTTTGCTCGGATTTTGTCAAACTTTTGCGACTAACCGTAACTACGTGGCGTCGATCAAATCGGATCAAAAACAATCCACACAGAAACACGAAACACAGCCACACAGTCCTAACATATTTACATAGTCCTAATAATACTAATGCTGAGGCGTGGGGATTTACGATTTGTTATGAATATTTTTAATGTGGTTATGAATGGTTTTGTTTCGGGGATATGTTGCACAGTACACTTTGAGTACAATGTGCTCTATTAAAACACTTTTTCTGTATTTATTTTAACAATTAATTTTCGTGTATTGCAGTGTTTTATTTTTTATATACACATTCAAGTCAAGTGTACCCCGTGAAGTGATATATCCCACTACCGCTATTTAAGATTTTGAAGTTGACTATCGCTAAAAATAGGGACCATATAACATGTTTTACACTAATATTTGCGCCAATTTCTGAACAGAATTTGACTTTTGCGAGGTGCCACTGGAATGTGACTACCATAGAGAGTATAAAATGCAAATATTACATTCTAAACAATGCCATTTTCTACAAATTATTTTAATTGTGGTTATTTTTTTAAGAAATATAGAAAGCGATTACATAATTTTACGGTACACATTTCTAATATCAATTTTTGCTAATTTCTGCTACGAGTAGAGGATCACATGAGACACCATTGGAAAAAGGATGATTTTTTAGAAACATAGTTGATGATGTGTCAATATTACATGTGGAACGTTGACATTATAACAAATTTACTTCCTAGTAATCAGACAAAACAAATACAGAAATGATCATTAAATTTGCGGGTACATGACTTTGAGCTCAATTTTCATCTATTTCTCCCAATAATACAGCTCCACATCAACCACCATTGAAAAGAAAAGAACATTTCCAATAAGATGACCTATTACATTCTGAGCCTTAAGCTTCTTAAATATGGGTCTAAATGAGAACCAGCTGCACGTCTATTATTACAATCAGTCTCCTCTGATTCATCCACTATTAACATGATTAACAGCAGACTTTTGCACAAAACTGGCTAGCCCCATGTTAGACAAATGATATTTCCGACCATTTGAGGCCGCTGACCGTTACGCTGTGGCTAGTTAGCAAAATCTCACCCTCCACATGTTACGGGTTAGCAAGCAATACCTATCTGAACCGTGAAATCGAGTGTCATATGTGACACGCGATCGATTTAAACCTTATCACCGACCTCAAAATACATTTTAATTGACCTCACCTTACTTACTGACCTTTTATGAAGCCACTCAGCTTATTTTGAAACATTTGCTCAGCTATTTATTGTGTGAGAGCATTTTGAAAACACCTCCCGAAATTTTTTTCGGCAATTTGTGACTATGCGAGTATCTTACATTTCGGATACATGCTGCTTTCTAACCCGGAACATAGTGGAGGGCGAGATCCTTCTAACTAGCTCTGGTGAGACGGTCTATGTTGTCAAACCTACTGTGACGTCAGAATTTTCGGTTGTGCCAGAGATTTGATTGACAGTTTTTTAATGTGTCTAAACCAATCATCATCACCGCTGACTGCTGATTGACGTGATTGGTAGAAATATCTCGCATTGTCTCTCGACATCAACGTGAAAACACGAGTTTCTCATTCAATCACTATCAAGGTCCCACGTAACTAATTGGGTCTACTTGGAATGTTTTCAGTAAAAGTTTGGACTATTATGATTTTATTTTTGTCAAACCGCGCTAGTTATTGTGGTCAGGAAGGTAAGAATTATTTATGAAAATTTATGATGTGGCTTTTTTTTCCTGACAATGGTTGATTTTGTGTTTGTAATTCACCGAAAACACAAAAGAAATACTAAGTGGCGTATTAATATGAAGAATCGCATCACAAGCAATCTCCTAAACCACGAGAGTCACTAAAAAATACATTTTGTCCACCTTTTGAAGTTAATCACTGAGTTCGGCCTGCACAAATATAAACAAAGAATGCGGTTCACAGTGACACCTATTTTAAATATGTTGTTTTACTTCTCTACACGATAGCCTCTAGTGTGTGGGCGATCATTAGGCCTATACATCTGATACATGTAAGTCTACCATGTCTATGGCAATGTAAATAGTTGTGTGATACCTCAACCTTTGACTTACGTGATTAGTTGACAAGTCGCGTACTTTCTCAAATTCTCATCGTTAAAGCACGATATTGAAATTGTTTTAGCCACGGTGGCCCAATGTTTGTGATCTTGGTCAAACCTTGGCCAAGATCAAAAGTAAATCTACATCATTGACCAAGTCCATAATTATATAGTCCTTGTAGTCTATTACAAATAGATGAAAACGATATAATCACATATAAGTTGTCCAACATCAAAACCATATAGATTTTGGGTGAATGTCTCTTGTTTACTGATATACCATTGTCAATGACAATATGCATGTTTGAATATAGTGCTGGTGCGTCCGACATAGAGCTACACAGTCTACATCTAGGCTCTATACTATGCCACAGGCCTAACGTTAGGCCTATATTTTGAGGGTAGGCCTAATAATAATATCAAGTTGAGACTTAGGTCTATACTTATAAAGATGGGGTAATATGAGCATATATTAGCCTAGGTAATATGAGCACTGGCTGTAATATTATCAATAACAACGGGAATTGAGTAAAATTTGGTTTGTAATATAGTCATGACACGGATAAACTCGTAAAATTTTTAGAAAGTTTTTTGAAAAAGTAGTCCAGTTATGACAAAAAGAAGTTTTTGGGCTGTTTAACTAAAAAAATACAATTACATTTGCTTTGTTTGTACGTCCACAAATCACAAGATATCATGAAAGTAATTTGGCTGAGTGCTAACCATAGTGGCTCTTAGCAAGAGAAGGGACGATAATAAAGTGATTTAGCATTTTCGGGACCCCATTAAGCTTGTCACCACCCCCCCCCCTTCTACTAGGGTAATATGAGCATCCTGTTTCAATATATTATGAGCATGGTGCTCATAATACCCCCATTGCAAGATATCTATACAAAAAAAATAGAATGCTCATAATACCCTAAACGTATTACACAGTGAAATGTGAGGAAACCATTTCAACCACTTATATTTATTGAAAAAAATTTATCTATGCTTTAATGGCATTTGGGTCATATCAGGGTACACGAGTACCACTTATATTTGGTAAACTACTAATAAAATAAACATTTTAGCGAATGTCCTTTTTTATGGCAAAGTGCTCATATTACCCCCATTGTCAAATGGTAATTAATTACGCATGCTCATTTTCCCTCACAACACATGCTAATATTTGCCACACGCATGGGTAATATGAGCATGTTTACAAAATTCTGGGGTTTCTAATTAATTATTTAATTATATTCAAATTAGGTTAATTATTATTCTGAATTACTACATAATTGTACAAACATTCGATCAAGACAAATTTGAATTGTTCCACATCATTTATTTGCCCAAAATAGCCAATTAAAGTTAAGGTGCTCATAATACCCTTCTTTACCCTAAGTCTACCATCTGCGGTATTGCGCGACGATGCTGATGACAGTGACAAGCTGATGTATTAGGCTATATTGATTGAATAACAATAAAAGTATAACGGCCTAACCTTTATTATAGGCTCATATTTGTTAGGGTAGGCCTAATGTTTTACATATCAATAGGCCTAACGCTGAAACGTGAAATGTACTGCTGCAAGCTGCAGTGGTGGAACTGTTGTCTGGGATGGAGGAGCTCTGTTATTAGCTATTTAACCCTTAAATCGCTGAAATATTTTTGTATAAACCACGGGGTTTTTTACCCCTCGTCCCCTTCGTGCGCCGTCTCCGCCGCCGCCACACACATTCTTTTAGCTATTACTATACACCAACATAATGCAACAAATTAAATTCATAATTCATACAAATATTCAACCCCTCCCGGCACCTTTTTTATCCAAGGTCAAAGGTCAAGGTCAAAGATTTAAAAAAAATTCTTGTAAACTCGATAACTTGAATTTTTTTTACTGGATCTCTCCAATTTTTTACGTCAAGTTACCCATGAGTATGAAGATCACCTGATTAGATTTTCAGCACTCCACTGATAATCAAAATGGCCGCCACCTGGCGACTAAATTATTTTTTTTCGACTTAATTTTTTTCTTCATAATTCCCTTGAAACCTGGTATATATAGGTTTTCAGGGTCTGCGAGTCTGTTGGCATTGTCCGTTTTCGCGTGCAACCGAAAACGAGGCTATGGCGGCTATATTTATTTTTCAATTACAAAATTCCTTGTTAACGCGATAACTTGGAAAATAATTATTGGATCTCTCCAATTTTTTATGTGATGTTGCCCATGAGTATGGAGATGACCTGATTAGATTATCAGCTTTCAACCGAAAATGGCCGCCACCTGGCGACTAAATTTTTATTTTTCAGAGTTAATTTTTTTTTTCATAATTCCCTTGAAACCTGGCATATAGGTTTTTGGGGTCTGCGAGTCTATTGGCGTTGTCCGTTTTAGTGTGCGACTGAAAACGAGGCTATGGCGGCCATCTTGATTTTTTAATTTAATAATTCCTTGTTAACGCGATAATTTGTAAAATAATTATTGGATCTCTCCAATTTTTTATGTAAAGTTACCCATGAGTATGGAGATGACCTGATCAGAATTTCAGCTCTCCACCGATAATCAAAATGGCCGCCACCTGGCGACTAATTTTTTTTTTTTTCAGAATTCCCTCGAAACCTGGTATATATATAGGTTTTCGGGGTCTGCAAGTCTATTAGTATTGTCTGTTTTCACGTGAGGCTGAAAACGAGGCTGCGGCGGCCATTTTGGTTTTATCAATTTTAGTAAATCGTTCTTATTTTCAATTAATTGCCTTGAAGCCTGGCATATATAAAGTAACTGCATGAGCCGAGGGGTATTTGAGTGCTTGCACGGTATTTTTCTAGTTGAAATAAACACAAATGTTCTAATATATAGTTAGCTGTTGTCGGTTCATTTGAATAGCCACCCAGCTAACACAAAACATTTGTATAACATTATTAAGCAGCCCTCGCCGAGGCGTGCTGCATACTGTATTCCACACTGTCCGCCGCCGCCTCAGTTATTTGTTTTCAAGATAGCTACTAATTTATCAACTTTTGCTTCCTCATACATAGCCATCGCATACCACTGGGGAATCGTTTTGGTGACATTTTGATCCCCATATCATCAACCCTTTAATTACTATGGCCACTAACGAAGAAATGCTTGTTAGCGCGTTTCAGGAAAAAGTTGCCATCAGATCTTCTTTTAATTTGGCAAATATGTTCAGCTATGTCAGCCAATGACCTGAAAAACTTTTGGGATCAAACAGTTTCAAAATGGACGTTAAGCGGCCATTTTTAATTTTGAAATATTTACTTAACTCAAGAAATGCAAAATGACTGGACCATGAATATAAAACAAAATGTAATGTCTCACACATGGATAACCCATGACAAATTTCATACTAAAAAATCCAAAATGGCTGCCAGTCGGTCTTTTTTTTCTTTTTTCTTTTATTTTTTTTTTTTCATTATCCCGGAAATCTTGCATGATAGCTGGTCTATGAATTTCTTCTTCCTCATACTTCACATACCACAATTTTAAAATAGTGGTCGAGCGATAACGGAGGGCTGCTTTCGTGTTTGTTTCCGAACAACTCTGTCTAATTACAATGTTGGACCAACGTCGAAGACGTTGGGCCGACGTTGTACAAATGTTATAGAAATGTTTTGTGTTTGCTGGGAATGTTATGGGACATTGGGTATATATTCGGTCATTCTAAATATTTTTACTCTTAGGCTAACAGTGCGAGGATCGAGTTTAGACGTCATAATCTGACGTCTATTGACGCTATATTTTGACGTCTAATCCCCGCGGTCTATGCCTAAGATTTAAATTAATTTAAGCCTACGCACACTGCATTTTTAACTGGTGCTTCAGTTTAGCCTACATGTCATTGAAAAAATAATGTTATTGGTGAATTGCTTACACGTTACAGAAAATAGAATTTGATTGATATACTTTGGCTTACACGTAAGAGAAAGTTCCACGTGATTGGTTCTTTCGCTTACGCGTTATAGAATATACAGTGTTATTGGTGGATGGTTTACGCGTCATAGAACATAGGACTTGATTGGGTTTTTGGCTTACGCGTAAGGGAAAGATCCACGCGATACGGTATTTCGCTTAAGCGTAAACGACGTTCGTTTACGCGTAAGCGACGCTCGTTTGCGCGTTTCACTTTACCTACCATATTCTCTTACGCACAAGCCAAAGTCATACCTATCAACATGATCAAGTCATGTTCTATGACGCGTAAGCCATTAACCAATACCATTGTATTTTCTGTAAAGGGTAAAAAACGTCGTTTACTCACATATTGAGCTTTCTCTTACAATCATGTACCTATCAAGTTCAATGTTTTGTAACGCGAGAACCATTCACCAATAACATTCTATTTTCAGTGATGCGTAAGCCAGAGCACCAGAAACATTATAGCTTGATATAATTTTATTAATTATCAACAAGGACTCTAATAAGACTAATGCGAAGCTTTGTCATGCCGGATACTTTGTCTAGATGTGTACGTAGTCTATCTACCTGGGGAGGCAGAAATTACATCTATAGCATATATAATTATGTCAGTGATATTTTGTAAAAAATAAAAAATGTCTACCCACCGGAGGCCATTTTTATTTTCACTAACCGTTAATTTCCTATTTTTTAACACTTGTAAAAACTGTGATTGTAATTATTGAGATAAAAAATACAGAAAAAGTTAACAGTGTTGTTTCTCACAAGTTAGTCACCCGTGTCCCGAATCTGCTACCTTGTTCCCATGATTTGCTTAACTCGTTCCCACGACTTTCTAGCTGGTTCTCACGACTTAATAACTCGTTACCACACTTTACTAACTCGTTCCCACGACTTACTAACTAGTTAACACGATTTACTAACTCGTTCCCATGACTTTCTAACTCGTTCACACGATTTACTAACTCGCTCCCACGACTTATTAACTCGTTCGCACGACTTACCAACTAATTCCTAAGATTTGCATAACTCGTTCCCACAACTTTCTACCTCGTCCTCCCCCCAAGACTTAGAAAAACATTTTTTAATTGGATGACCCGAGATGGGATCCGTATATGTTGATGGTTGAAGCACAGTTTAATATTTAAAGTTCCATACATTGAACAATAATTTATGTCGTTTCAAAGTGTGAGAATTATGTTCGACCAATATTAGTTTATGCCGTATTAATTGTATCTAATTCCTTCAAAAAGCTTGTAATCTATGTGTTCATGGCCTCTATAATTATATAAATAAGTAAAAGTTAGAAATAAATGAGGCATTAAAGTGTTTCACTATATATTGTGTTTAGCGTATGTCTGCTATAGGCATCCTGGCTACAAGTATAGCCTACCATAACATTACAGATAAAAAATAAATTCATTTATCATTACGTCACATCATTCCATCACGACAATATACATCTTTAGAATGAATATATACGAGCCAAAAATGATTACTGGTTATAAATAACCTGTACTAAAATATTGTAGAGTATTTAAATCTTTAGTGAAAAATAAATTGCTTCTCTGTATTCACTTTCACTGAGCCCTCAGTGTCCCCCAGGGAGGCGCTCGCGGAGAGTCACTGGTGTTGAGTGAATATTCACTAAAAGAGCAGAACTTTCATTTTGAATAAAAGTGTATGTCAAAAAAATCCGTCACGATGTATAAAAAACTGCGTCCTGCCACGCATGGCTGGGGTCGTTCTTTAATGAAATGTACCCAGGAGCCATTCCATTCAGATCGCGATATACGTAGGGCTACAGCAACATTTTTTATTCAAGGCGCTAAGTAACAGTACATGGCCAATGCAGATTCATTAATACCGGCGTAATATGATCAGTAACAGGCGTGCGGGTGATGACTCTAGCTGCAATGTTTTGACATCTTTGCAGTTTCGCTAGAACAGTTCTTGGTGGTCCGGCTAAAAGTGAATTGTTCATGTCAAGTCACGAAGTGATAAACGCGCGAACAACCTTTTCACAGGATTCCTCATCAAGGTATCGACGAATCTCACTAATCGACCTGATGTGATAGCATGTTGTATTTAATTGCATAGAGTGTTAAATAGAGTTATCATGGACATTTCTGTGTCCAACATCCCACTTAAGTTACGGACTGAACTGGCGGGTGAGATCTGCGAGTCAGCAATCCGTACACTAGGTATTGTTATTTTAGACTTGATCCAAACCCGAAAACTTTGGTTTTATCATCGTTCAATTTTGAGGAATTTTTTATTGATGCAGATTTGAATGTCCTCAATGATTATTGGAGACGGCATCATCCACATCTTCCTGCAGGCATTAGTTTGACAGTAATGTATTTCTGAGTATCGTCAGCATATGACATGACTTGATAAACGTTTACAAAGGCGTGAGGCTACAGGAGCGTGCGCAGCTTTTCGTCAAAGCGGGGGGGGGGTTTAAGAGTTAGAAAAATATGGTGGTCCCGGGGGCTTTCCCCGGAAATCGCCAGACAATTTTAAGAATCTGCAGCTCAAGGGGAAGGAAATGAAATGACTCGGGCTTTAGGCCACTTATGTGCACATACAGGCTACATTGGGCCAGAAGAAGTTCCTGAGGATGCGCTACCACACGTTCAACTTGCTTGGAAAGAAAAGGTAGGCCTAGGTTTGAGATTGGTCGGTACTTCTTGAAACATTCGACATCCAGATTGGTATTTCTTTAAAAGTGGACATAGATTGTAGATGTGTTGAGATCTACCGCAATAGTGCCAGACTCCATGCAGAGACATGTTTATAATTTTGGTCATAATTGGTACTTCGACATCCTCACATTTTCTCAGTACATATGTAGGCATGGGGTCCAGCATTCTCCACACATAGATGTCGCTCAGGTCAGCCATCACTGCATGATCTCTGAGGTCAGAATGGGGGTCCAGTTCATATGATTTCTTGCTGCCGATTTTCGTAACAGCTGTCTATATAATTTCCTCAGTAGTTTCCTGACTGAATTCATCAAGATAGCAGCTCGACGGCAGAACCACTGATCCATCACTGATACAATCATGTAGGCCTCTCTTCGGCAGTAGGCTACACACAGACAGTATGTGTTTAATATCGCGCCACGGGAATCCGAGAGGGGTTGGTTGGCATGCGCGGGATTAATAGGTGGAACGTTGCTATGTTTTTATAGATCCTCATCCCCTCGGAAGTCCGGGTACGGTACAGCGGAGCAGCCATAATATATTGCATAGAAAGGGTTACAGTTGTAGAGCAGTCAACTTCCACCAGCGATATTCTATCATCTTCGATAACATTTTGCAAGCACTATTTGCAAGTATTACGGCGACTACCCTGACAATTTCGTGAAATTGGAGCTAGTATTGCAAAAGTTAGACCATTTGACATGTAGATCTAGCGGAATTTCGAGATAGACCTAAAAGCTTAATGATTGCAATGGGTTATAGGGTAGCGGCCAGGACCCTAATTTTTCGAGTTTAATTAGCCCTCCTGGCATCAGGCTGAAATATGTCTCAAATGAAAGAGGAGACCCCACTAGTAAGTTTTTGCCCTGTTGGCATTTCTACATCCCGGGGGTTACCATGGCAACGGGATTGTAAACAAACCCTTTCAAAACCTTCCTAATCCTAATAACTGACCAGTTTCTCCCATGTAATTTACTTGTTGTCAAAGAAATTCATAACATTTATAACATATCTCCACAATAATTGATTTTCATCGTATAAAATAACAAAATTGTATGTATTCTTCACAACAAAAACATAATTTGTATAATTCTGAATGTTTTTCACATTTAAAGTGTTGCCATGGCAACTGCGTTATAAAGTATAAAGTGATATTGGCTATTGACTGGTCAGTTATTAGAGCTGAGACATTGATTTGCAGTAGTCTTGGTGTTGCTATTATAGATTCAGACCTGATTTTTCACGATGAAGCACTCGCTATTTTCTGTCTTGACAACATATATAGCGTCGGGAACCATGATGTTTTCGGTTGAACAAACATCTTTGCCTTTCGGATTGCCTTTCATGTTCCCAAAAAATCGTATTCTCCTGTTTATGGGTTGATAGAAACATGTATCCCTAGAGAGTTTTCTGGAAAGTTGTTTTGTTCTGTCTTCTTTAGACTAATCTCTTAGAAGCTGTCGTTTTAGTTGATTGTTATTTCTGCAAATCACATCTATTATTTCTATTTAAAGTAACATTTTTCGTGACAATCATGACAATACTTTAATGGTATCATAGATCTTATGTTACACCAGGCCCAAACTGAAAGGTAACTGGAAGAGCATCAATATCTTGGAAAACATGTACAGTAACATTTCACAATAATGGCTGATAAACAGCCTTCTTTTTTCTGTTCCAAATTACTAAACAACACAAAATGATTATTTATAAAAAACAGAGATGCACGATGCATCGCATTTTCTCTTAGGCATTATAATAGTGTCAGCTAGCTGTGGTGCTGATCGCATCACACGTGATCAGCCCCTTTATCTTATAAACATTTAATGTATTCTCCATATTTCGTTTCACAATCATTGATTTTACTATTTTTTTTATTTACAGCGACCACTTCTCATGCTCACAGATGTAGCACACATACGACGACACCTGGGTTTATGGATAAGCAATAAAACAGACATGATGCGCACGATTTTGGTGCTTTTCATCACAACTTTTGTCATACTTTTACCTATCATTTGTCGTAATCATGTTTATTCTTGGTATTTCTCGACATGGCTGTGGACCAGGCAAGAACTAACAAGCCTCGCTATGGAACAGAATGCAGAACGTTTGCTATATGCCAACAATTATATAAACGCTCAAAATCAAGGAAAACAAACCAAATTCGCAACAAATGTCACCAACATTGTTATTGGCGTTATCACTGTGAAGCGATGTGACAATGAGCTGCAAACTGGATATCTAACACAAACTGTTGCGAAATTGCATCAAATCCTCAATGATCCAAATATGATGTTTCCAGGTACAGACGCATTTATATGTAACACATTTGCTGGTCCTGGCAAACACGAGGAGGCAAACAATATAGTAAAAGTATTTAAAACATATAAAAGATTTCCCAATGAAAGTATTTCTCATTCAATTTTGTTACCTTTTGTGAAGGAGCGACAAGATTATCTCTATTGCCTGGAGCTGGCAATGTCATACAACTCCACCTATGTTATGCTACTGGAAGATGACGCTTTACCACATCGAAACATTTTAGAAATTCTGTATTATCTTCTGAATGAAAAGGTGGTTCACGATGACTACTGGAACAGGCTCGGTAAATCGGACAGTTTTGCTTTTCTCAAACTTTATTATCCAGAACGTTGGCAAGGATTCAGCACGGATTTTATAAGTGCTGTGGAAATAAGTGGGTGTGGTATATTTGGAGGAGTTCTAGCTGTAGGTTTCGTGATATACTGCACCAGATGTAGGAGACGATATTTGAAGACATTTATATATGGCGCCGTGTATATCATTCTGCTGACAATGTCTGTAGGACGGCCACACTTAATGGAGCTTAGGAGGCTTTCAAAACATTTATTCGTTTTGAGAGACTCACCAAAGTGTTGTACTCCGGCCCACCTTTACCCAACATCATCTGCCAGAATACTTCGCCTTGGGTTACAAGAAAAGGTACATGACGACAATGAACCATTAGACATGTTAATAGACAACATATTGGATAAACATAATTTGCCTAAATATCTTGTTGAACCGAACCTTGCACAACACATTGGTCTTTTATCCACGTTGAAAGGTGTATCAACGAGACCAGAAGAATTTGTATTTTTACAATAAATAACCTTGACATTACTGTTCGTTTGTTTCATTTTGTTCTCTGGTGTAACATAATATTTGATTGATGCGCCAATAAAATACCTATATACAATTGTTTATTAAAGGGACTGGCTCAGGCTAAAATCATCAAAAAATCGGTGATTTTATTTCGGGTTCTTAATACGACCATATGATGTAAACATGTACATAGACTAGAACTGCAAATTTTTAAAATTTTTGTGCTGCGCATTCACCAGTTAGGCGAGATATAGAGACGAAATTTCTGATCTCTAATTATTGACAACCATGTCAAAAATAGGAAATGCGGGAATTTCGTCTCTATATCTAGCCTAACTGATGAATGCGCATCACAAAAATTATAAAAATTTGCAGTTCTAGTCTATGTGCATGTTTACATCATATGGTCATACTAAGAACCCGAAATAAAATCACCGATTTTTTTATGATTTTAGCCTGGGCCAGTCCCTTTAACGAGATATAACTATATTATACAATACACATTATAACATACTTGCTTGTATCCACATGGCTAACGTTATTCTGTGTGACTGTTTCTCCTATCACGAGTTACGAGTTACTTGTTGAGTTAAGGGTATATATAACTAAGTAAAATTGATACTCTATTGGTATAGGGCCTAATATGTATTATTTTGCCTGAGTTTGTGTCCTATTTAGGGGAAAGAGGGGTGCTGTCTGTGGGAAACGATTCACATTTCTGTACATCAGTCCTTGTGAACATATACAACGTTTCAGGTACTTTTGTCATTTAACAAGGGTTCAGAGAAAAATAGTCACGATTATATTTGTGGTTAAGAGCTTAAAGGGTTTTGTTTGGAATAATGTTGGCCCAGCGTCGCAGACGGTGGCACAGCATTACATCAGCATTGGGCCATTGTATCGTGTTATCTGGTGTTACTGGCGCCGGGATTTTAAAGAGTCACCAGCATAATGCAGCAGTCAGAAAACACGGTACAATCACCCAATGAATTCCAGCGTCGAAGACTGTGGGTCAACATTGAAACAGCATTGGTTGAATGCCACGTGTTTACGCAAAGTATACAACAGACCCAGTGATAGATTATCATTAGTGTTTGGCCAGCGTTGCAGAAAATTGACCGGCATTGAACCAGCAATGGGCTGCAATGCTGGCCCAACATTGAACCGGAATTTGCTGGCTAGGTTTACATCCTCTGTATGAGGTACATCATATGTATATCACTGTAAAACCTGGCAAGTGAATTGAACTCAATTATATTGTGGGAACCTATTGCCTAAATTTAAATACTTTAATGGAAATCGGACATGACAATTTCGTTCAACTTTTTTCTTGAATGAAATTCTCATTTACGATTTCCATCGAAGTGTTTAAATTAATGCAACAGGTTCCCCCAATATAATTGAGTTCAATTCACTTTTTCGTTTTACAGATAGGCAAGTATTGAACAGTTGTTGAATGAATATTGACCAACACCAGCGATGGTGGTGGAAGGACGAGGAATACACGTCGAAGATATATTTGAGGAAGACCAATACAGTGATTTTTGGTTTATAACACTCAAACAGACTAAAGCCGGGCCTCGGAGTTCGGGAACTCTTTTTCTAGTTTAAAATATAATTTTATTCAGCTTATATGAAAAATATTCTATAATAAAGCATAAAACGGTCATCTTTTCCGATTTATTTACTTGCTCTGTAGTAGGCCTAGGCTAATGATAAAGTAATATATTGTAGTCCTACTCGAAAACATGAAACTAAATTAATGAAAACATAATGGGAAAATATTTGACTAATCAATAATGTACATGTATCAAACGCGATTACAATTTAAAGAATCGTAAAATTCTTGCAAATTCCTTTCTGATTGGAGACATTCTATATGCGTAAATTATCGGGTTTATTCCCGAGTTGAACAGCGCTAGAAAAGTGGTGAATGATCTCGCTGTAGATAGAGATGTACTGTTCAAATGTCCGTAAAACTGTATGAGCAGAAGAATATAGAAAGGCAGCCAGCAGATGTAAAAAGTGCCAAGTATTAAAGATCCTGTTTTAGCCATTTTCAATTGTATGCGAAATAAGTTGCTGTTGTTTGACTTGGCGATTGAAAATCGACGTCCCTGATTTCCACAAGGCTTCTCCAGTGCTTTATCCTGTTGCTTGGAGTTGTTCCCTTCCAAATGGACGTTCATCTTGCTGGGTGATTCTACCTGTATAGTGGAAGGTACACTCATGTTCCTTGATGGCCTCACTGGAAGATGTGCTGAAATACTGCGAGCATGTTGCCTTGCAATAACAAATATGCGTCCATAGAGTACGGCTATTATAAGTGTGTCAAAAATAAAGAAGTTACCGATTGTATACATCAAAATTTCAGGCTTCATCACGCGTAGAAGTAAACATCCGTGCCACGGCTCGTCTCTCTTAGCACCATCCTGCTCTTGGGTTAGGTCTGCATGCAGCACTTGTGGTAATAGAAAGCCTACCAAGAACGTAGGAATCCAGATCAAGAAAGAAGCGGCTAGAGATCGCTTGATGGCCAGCTTACCAGTGTATGTAAGCGGTCTGGTGGTTGCGATGTAGCGATCGACAGTAAGTAACGTAAGGGCGTTGACAGAGGCACACATTGGAAATATGGTGGACGTGTACACGAACGCACAAAGTCCTCTGTTTCTTAAAAGAGACGGCATAATCCAGGTGAGACCACTGAGAGGTCGGGTGAGTCCAACAAGCAAGTCCGCTACAGCCAACTGTAAGATGTAACAGTTGCTAATCGTACGTAATTTCTTCTGACGCACAAATGCCCCACATATAAGAGCATTTCCTCCACATATCAACACCAAGAGAATGCATTCAATGCAGACTAGAAATATAGAATAACTGTTCATCTCCTTATTATTCTGTAACTCGATCTCTCCATACATATCATTGTAAGACTCTGTGGGAACATCTCTTGCACGGGTGGTGAAGTCTTCAACAAATAGTGTTGACAGATTTAGAAACATATTAGCAGATACCATTATATTCCGATACTACTGGGTTATAGTTGATTAAAGAATGAGTTGTTGCCCTTTATTTAGTTTGTGAAATCATAAACCAATGACAAGAACATGAGCAACATCTCAAGCCAGTCCCAATGGGGGATCAAACCAGAACACACGATATTTGCAAAACAGTGCAGCCGATACTATCAAAATGAAAAATTGAGGCCACCGTGATATATCGCATCTTTCTTACTGGTTGTTTGGGCACATTTGTTAACATTGCGAGCCCCAATAATCAGGCTTTCGTTAATTTGTGCTGAAAACAAATAATCTAATACGTTTTAGATGCGGCAATATTAGTAATACCGGTATTTTATTACTAGAAAAATACAAAGCTCGTAGTATATAAAGCTATTTTGTTTCTTCAACAGTCAACGTACACGTGTGACGGACATACTTTTCCAATTAATAGGCGAAGATGTTGTGTTAGATAAACATGACCATGTAGTTATATTGTTCAGCACAAAAAGCTGCGTTGATCGAGTGATATATTGCTAGGAGTTCGCTTCCTGATAGGCCTGATCCTTATTTTTATGTCGTGATATTACGTGTTGGGGTCAGATTGACAGGTTTTGAATCCAGTGTCTAAAATGTATTTTATCTGCGCTGGACGGATTTTCACTAGAGCCTACGTGTATACGTCACACAAAGTCGATCACCGTGGGCTAAAATGTTCCACGAAGCACACCAATTATTAACCCGAAAGGGAAGCTAATTTTGACTGATTTGGGTGAGCATGGGTATGGTATATTGTATAAAAAAGTAAGGCGGGATTGGGGCTGTGGGGTAATGTTTTGTTAAAGAAAATTCAAAATGGCCACCATAACTTTTAATCCATTTGTGGAAGAATATTGTGTTAGGTAACTTTCCCCACAAATTTTGACATTCAGTATTTCATGGTCCTAACTACTGCTAACTAACTACAGAAAATGTATTCTTATGTCATAATTAGTTGAAAAAAAGACAATATTCAATAAAGACAATATTCTATGGCAAATGGCTCTAAAGTCATGGGACAATTATATGTGCCGGTGGCGGCCATTTTGCATTTTCTCTAATAAAATATTTCCCCTATGCCACCTAATTTTTTTGGTAATTGACTATACCCAACCAAATCAGTTGAAATTTGCTTTCACAATTGTTTTACAGATGAACCTTAAGTTAGGGATAATAAATAATTAAAAGTCAAATAAAAATAAAAATGGATAACACATTGTGCAGAGCATTAATGGAAACTTCACTAGGCCTTTAATAATAAGGTGGTGTTACATTTCGACGCGAACGATCGGGGTTCGATCCACACTAGGTTCACTTTTCAGAGAAATACCCCTAAATGTTTCTCAACTCTCAATGTTTGAACAGTTTGACATAACAACTGAAGTTGTACCCCTTTCATGTGATTTACTCTCCACTCATGTTTAAATGAGTGTTTGATAGGGCAGATACAGTGCAGACAACGTGTATGGCAATGGACACCACACACACCGCTCCCAGGCTTTGTCGCACCACACGGATCACACACACCGGCCCTGAGGGGGTGGCGAAGGGTAGGGTTTGCTATCGCACTTCAAAAGGCCAGCGTAAATACCTAGTTAACACCAATATCGCTACTGTGTGCTGAAGGCCTTGTATTTAGCAGGAATATATTTATCCACCTAAAGCTAGAGTTAAATATGAATATTCAATTAGCGCAAAATTAAAGTCAATAAAAATAGCCCTCCCTCTCTAATTGCTAAATGTTGTGAAATTAGACAATATTCAATTCAAAAATAACACTACATAATTAATCCAAGACTGGCTAAACATCTTGTCATGACGGGAATGCTTGAGTAATAGACCTACCCATAAACACATTGTCCCAATGGTGTTTTCTTGTTGGCCAACCATTCTGGACAGTAAACTAACAAAATAACACATTATGTCAAAGTTTCCTGATTGCTGTCGTTGTCGCTCTGGATGTGTTATGATATTATAGTACCCCACCCACTACCCAATTAACCCTTTGTAGCCAACGCTATTTTTATCGCTATTATATTTGGTCAGCTGAAAGAAAAAATAAACATCATTCGGCCGAAATGAAGTAGAATTTATGGACAAACGAAACTAGTCATGTGTAATGTCATTAATGGGCTGGCGTCCACTCTTTACATGACAATAAAGAGGAAATAATAGCGTTCCAAAGAAACGTCAATCTCTGGCTATAGCATTGAAAGGGTAGGATTACGTGACGTGAGCGCTCTCCGTCGTTCAAGCAAAACCCTGTGAACCCTCTGCTTACTAATCAATACAGTCAATAAGTTGATAGCTCTCCCGTTTGTTAAATTATAGGTGTGATTATAGCATCAAATAAAAATTCCATCTCATGAATTACTCAACCGAAATGTATGGATAAAATTGCGCTGAGCAGAATACAGCCAGAAGAACGATACACCTTGTTGTCTACTTGGAGTTTTACTGTAGACTTGGAAATACATCGCTGCAAATAGCAATGCTGGCCCTATTCTGGTTGAATGTTGGGCCGCCGTCGAATACGGTGGTACAGCAGATTTATTATAAACTGATATATAAATGTGGGCATTCGCGAATCCACCCCCCCCCCCCCCCATATTGGTGACCTGACGTTGAACTTAATCGCAGCTTCATTCACGCATATTGCTTTCACTGAGCAACTAAAAACCATCGATTTTGAGTCAGAAAGGATAGTTTTAAAAAAAATACGAGATTTTTCAAAAAATGAAACATCATTTTTTGCAAGGTACGTGGTGATTGTAGGTCAAAAATACTAATATGCCAGTGAGGTTAGCTAGAAAGGTTATCTGGACAGAGGTTTTTGCGTTAAAACAGCGAAAAATTTCAATAGATTTTTCCAGAAACCCACGTGGTTTCGACATTTTCAAAATGGCGGATCGCGCATTCATCCAGCCTAGACCTAAAGAAATTCATATTAGATGGAATAGTCTACTTTCATAAATTATAAAAGATTTCAATGTCATTTTCTCAATTGCGCCACTGTTGGCGACTGAGAGGATGATATTTTGAAATTTTTGTTTTTTAAACCCTTTCGACACCTCATTCAGGTGACGCGGTTTTCATGAGAATACCCGCCATATTGTTTAGTGATTACGCAAAAAATTTCTATGGATCGAAATTATGCCTAGACTCAGACAGCTTTTAAATAGAATTAGATACACTTAAAACTGCTCGCCTGAAATATATGTGAGTAAAAATTCCTATTTGGTCTATAAAAACATCATTGCTTGGACTGTAGGTCGATATTTTATGACTGTAATTATAACTTTTATTTCAGTGATAGCACTGTTATTTTAATGTGAATCAGTAAGTGGCCGCCATTTTGGTAGCCGGTGACCCTCATTTAGCACAATTGGCTGCGAGATAGCCTCACGTGTTCCCGCCCACCCGTCATGCATTGCGGTGTCACCCCATCAGCTCAGATCGGCATAATTAGCATAAATTAGGCCGCTATTTTGAATCAGTGACACGAACGGCCAATGGCGCTCACATATCAAGGCCACATAGACCTACACGGTGTCTGGAAATAAAATAAGACTAGAATAAATATCTTTCTCAGTCAGGAAAGAGAGACTGATTTTATTTTAATTGTATTACTAAATATTACAAATCAGGTCACATATTGTGTGATATTTTGTGAATGACAAATCAATAGTCTACCTTTTCCAGACAGCCCTGAGCTGCTAAATATGTTAATGAGTTCTGAGCTGGGGCGGCACGCTTACCGACTATACCCACACCGCGTGCACAGCACACAGTAGCCGAGGGACACACCACTCGACACTGTACTGCCATGCAGACAACCCACACATCATACGAGCAGACAGTCTACATCGTTGGGCACTAGTCTACAAGCACCGATACAAATCGAAGCGAGCGATCGATTCGGACGTCGATAAGAATAATTCTCATGACTAACATTTTTTTTTAAAAAGGGGATGTTCATTATGGGGAATATTCATCAATAGAATTATTTAGGCAGTCTTTATAGACATCTGTCAGTAAGTGATTCTATAAATTAACTGTACACACATCATTTTCTCAGGATGGGCATGATTTAATTATTTCTTATTAAATCTAAATTGAGACTTGACAGTTGAACTACGGCGACTACTTTGATACATTGTATGTTTTTCGACTTGAAATGTTGAAAAAAAATATTTCAACACGGGTCGAACAACCAAATATTATAAACATATAGTTTAGAATAGCAATTTAGCATTTATTCTGGCATTTGTTTTGCATGCAATTAACGACCTACAACCACCACAAATCTGCCGAAATTCAAGATAGCAACTTTTTACTCAACAGATGTGGAGTTATGGTTTAATCAAATCGAAACACAATTTGATTTACACCAGATAACAGATGATGATGAACGTTACAGATTGAAATGTGCTGCACTCTCTGGTGAAGTAGCGTCCGATGTTAGAGACGTTATATTACAGCCGTTCCTTACTCATAAGTACGGAAATTTGAAAGCGATCCTAATCGAACGACGAGGCTTAACGACACCGGAAAGAGTCAACAAGGTGATTTCAGGTGAAAAACTGGGATCCAACTTACCATCCAGATTTCGTAGGCGGTTGCAGAAGACAGCTGGCTTTGGAACAAAAGCGGTAGTAGGCAAGGCTGTTATCCGCCAAGCCTTCATTCGACAAATGCCGCCTTCAGTACATGCGCACTTAGCTACACAACCAGATAGTGCGTCTCTAGAGAATTTGTCCATGTTGGCCCACCGTGCTGTCGCCGCTGAGAAGGACGTTGATGAAGCTAAGCCGGGGGCTGCTGAGATAAACGTCAGTGAGAGCCGAAAGCTTGCTGGACTGTTGGAAGACCTGTCTCGCAGGCTCAAGAAACTAGAGACAGCCACAGCCAAGGCTACAAAGAAGAAGACATACGGACACGCACAACCAAACAAGAACAGTGCCGCCAAGACACAGTTCGTCCCGAATATTCAAGAAAAACCTTTTATACTTAATAATCAAGCTGTTAAGGCAAGATCTATCAAATAATAATAAAAAGTCGTCCTAACGCACCGCCGCCGCAAACGACGCAAAATAACGTTGCTCAACCGATTGACACAGCCGATGCACCTGTTTGTTTTTATCACCAAATATTCGGTGACAGAGCACGCACGTGCAGAGAACCTTGCGCATTTTCTTTAAACTAATCGGCCAGAGCAAGGCAGCGACTCCTGCATCTGGCGAAATAACCTAGGCGCGACATGGCTCTGCGGAAGCTTTCTTTCCCAGCTTATATTATATGTCGCAGACAAACACAACAAGTGTAACTATTTAATCGACACGGGCGCAGCGGTCAGCGTGTTACCAAAGTCTTGCGCTAACAGGACGCTGCCTGTCTGCCCCTAGTTGCAGCTAATAATACTACTATAAACACCTACGGTAATTGTAGACACGTCGTCGACGTTGGTCTTAAACGAGATTACGCGTGGACTTTCATAGTAGCGGACGTCTAACAACCAATCATAGGAGCTAATTTTCTCACACATTACAGCTTACTGGTAGACATGCGAACCGGTTTAGCCATACCAGCTACTTTATTGTCTATTAAGCCGTTGTCACTGAATAGAGTCAACACCGTTCAGAACGACTACACGAGGTTATTAGGTCAGTTTCCGGAACTGACTCGTCCTACAACGAAGGGTGAGCCAGTTAAACACGGTATAACACACAAGATAGTGACAAATGGCCACCCAGTATTCGCGCGCCCACGACGTTTAGCACCTGATAAAAACTAGTCACTGCGAAAGAGTTCGATGACATGATTAATTTGGGCGTTATCGAACCCAGCGACAGTGAGTGGTCGTCAGCGCTTCATTTGGTGCTTAAAAAACGGAGACTGGAGACCGTGCGGAGATTATAGACGTTTAAATGCTCAGATACCCGATTCTCACACATACAAGACTTTACCCAACGTTTAGCGGGGTCAAAAGTTTTTTCAAAAATAGACTTGGTACCAGTTGAACCGTCCGACGTGCATAAAACAGCGGTTACAACACCTTTCGGTTTGTTCAATTTCACTAGGACACTGTTTGGCTTAAGAAATTCCGGCCAAACTTTTCAGCGTTTTATAGATCACGTTACGCGCGGATTAGATTTTGTGTTCGTATATTTGTACAATTTGTTGGTAACAAGCCCTGATCATCGTACGCATAAAAAACATTTGAAGATTCTTCTTACACATTTAGCAGAATACGAGATAATTATAGGACCAGAGAAATGCCAGTTCGGTACTACCGAATTAGGTTTTCTAGGACACCACGTTAGTGCAGCAGGCATTTCACCGTTAGCTAGCGCTGTTGATGCAATAGTAAATTTTGTTAGGACTGAAAAGCAAAGAGCTTTACGCCGATATTTGGGAATGATAAACTATTACCATAGATTTATTCCAAATTGTGCGGATAAGTTGACACCGATAAATCATTTGCTCACGGCCGCTAATGAAGGTCATACAAGATTGTCACCTAAGTCAAATTTCGATTTGAAGTGGAATGAAAGTGCAAATTCTGTGTTTATCATTCCAAGCAAATACTTGCTAATGCTACCCTTTTAGTACACCCAGACCATACTGCACCATTGAATATCACGTGCGATGCTAGTGATTTCGCCGTAGGTGGCGTTTTGCAACAGTACATTAATAATGTCTGGCAGCCCCTTTCATTTTTTAGTAAAAATTTAACTCCCGCAGAGACACGTTACAGTGCGTTCGATCGCGAACTTTAAGCAGTGTACGCTACTATCAGACATTTCAGGCACAACTTAGAAGACCGTTATTTTTTCGTGAACACCGACCATAAGCCGAGTTCACAACTAATATAAGATATGTGAAAGGAGAGACAAATTTCGTGGCCGACGCTTTGTCACGACCGACCGTGTCCTTCATTGACAATACATGAACCATAAATTATAAAGATTTAGGTACAGATCAAGCTTTGGATACAGAATTCACGCGGTTGCGACATTCAAAGTCATCTACCATGAATTTTAAATTGCTCAAACCATTTGATAACAATTTGGTGTGATGTATCAACAGGACACATTCGGCCGTTTGTTACAGAAAAATTTCGAAAACAGGTTTTCTCAAACCTACACGGCTTAGGTCATCCATCGCATAGAGCTACAAAACCGTTGATTTATACAAGATTTTTCTGGTACAGAATGAATATAGACATTGCTAAGTGGTGCCGTTCTTGCAAAGGTTGCCAGACCACTAAAATATCTCGCCATAATAAGCCAGTTTTCGGTAAATTCGACGAGCCCACAGAGAGATTTGACCACATAGGCCTACATATAGATATAGTCGGACCCTTGCCGTATGCTGATGGTTTCAGATATCTACTGACTTGTGTAGATCGTTTCACACGTTGGCCAGAAGCTATATCGCTAGTGGATATAACGCTGAAACAGTCGCCGATGCCTTCTTTAGTGGGTGGATAGCACGGTTTGGGACTCCCGCCACTATCACCACGGATAGGGGCGCCCAGTTCGAATCAAAATTTTGGGATGGTTTATGTAACCAGTTCGGGATATACGAAACTGCACAACGAGCTACCACCCCCAATCGAATGGTCGAACGTTTCCACCGTCAGCTTAAAGCAGCCATTATGGCACACGTATCACCGAATCCATGGACAATAACACCACCTGCTGTATTGCTAGGCGCACGTTCCGCCGTCAAAGAGTTATCGGGTAGGTCAGCTGCCGAAATCGTTTACGGAACGACACTCAGACTGCCGGGCGAATTTTCACATAAATATAACGTTGACGCACATACAGACTTAGATAACTATTCTGATAAGCTTCGCATGGCCATGTGGCGTCTCCGTCTTTGCCCACCGCGCGACTGAACTCAGAACAACATCTTCCAATATAAGGTAATCGACACATGGTCACATGTATTTTTGGGACGAATCGCAATTGCACCGCCTTTGACCGCCCCTTTCGACAGCCGTATAAGGTTATCGTGAGGAGCGGCAGAGTCATGAAAATCCTAGTCAAAGGCAAGGTAGAAACGGTCTCCCTTGATTGAGTTAAACCTGCACACTTAGACAACGAGCCCGCCATAGGTACAGAAAAACAGCGTAAAACGCAAAATAATACGAAGAATTCGAAAAATACTGCAACAGTTCGAAGGGAACCGGCTCTCAAACAAAATTCCGAAAAGAAGAGAGCTGAACTGAAAACACAGACACGGTCTGTGGCGGTTCAACATGGTACGAATTTGGCTACTACTTCACAGCATAATGCTAATAGAATAAATTTACCTAATCAATTCACCCCTTATGTAGCGCCGCATTTGTGAATCCCCGCCGTTTCCCGCGCTAACGTATTCACGTGTACATTTACACTTACGGGTTAAAACCCCTGATTCAAACGAAACGACCAAACCACCGAATGTTCAAAACAATTCGAATATCGCCAAAGGCGACCAAATTGTACCAGACGCAACCTTTAAACAAACCAGAGTTGGACGAAAAATCCACACTCCAGCACGTTTCGTACAGATGGTCCACGCTTTAGTAGTGCCTAACGACATCTACTGCGGGACCAGCTGCACGAGCCGTAACAATCACAATTTGTGAATATAAAGTTTGCCAGGCCTGGCGTAATTAAAATAATGATGTGAAATGTTACTTAATTAGGTTACTTATAGAAGTAATTTTATTATTAAGTACTAATGTATTGATTAGATTAATAAAGGTTGGCCGTTACCCGTAGCGCAGCAGCATAATTTGCAACAAAAAGGAACATTGGTGTTAAGAGGATTGGAACTTTGGTGTTAAGAGGATTGGAATATTGGTGTTAAGAGGATGGGAACTCAGATATAATTATTAAATATTAACTCGTTATGCTGTGCCTGCGATGTTACCAACCACCAACGCTGTATTTTCACAAATGATTACTGTATATTGGTTTTGTGCGTTTCCCAGACAAAGCGACGAACCGACGCTACCACCACAAGTTGGCTTGGTTCATACGTTTACACTTAACCCGGGGGTAATGTGGGGTTAGCGTCTCACCATCCGGAACTGCTCGGCTTTTCCCGATCACTGACGAGCGACTGGGACCGCCAAGCCTCATTCTGACTAGACCACGCCACGATGCGAGCGTGCCTGTAGCGAGGCGCACCAGTCAGTTAACTAAAAGCCACCGAAGCGGGTAGACGTTCCGTCAAGAGCTCAGGGGCCTAGCCTCATGGCACCGATCGCCGCGCTCCGCTTGGGAACTGTGTGTTATATGAATGTCTAGACTTCAATAAAGTGAGAAATACCTGAAGAATGATTTAATGAGCATTATTTAATCCCGTCGTCCAGACAGAGGAGTTAATGGAAGATGGTGGAACGTAAACCTTCAACATATTCATGTCGGCAACACGATCGATCCACTACCCCCCCCCTCCCATAAATGGACAACAAGACTTATAATAGTTTGCATACAGCTAGCATTATTAGTCCTCAGCTTTGGACATAATAATACTTGTAAAAAGTCACCTATTCAAACAGATTAATTGCGGATTGTTAATCTGTTAGAGGATTCAGTTCGAATTAGAATATGCATGTAAAAAAGATATAAAGATATATACTTGCTTACGAAATAGATCTACTTACCTTATAACAGTTCAATAATGTATTATAGTTATTATTATTACATGGGTCCCGTTTTATGGTTATTTAAAATCATGGATTGATCAGATGAAAATTATATTGCAATTATATTCAGCAGTTGTGGAATATTTTTAGCGGTATCTACACCATCCCCCCCCCCCCCCTACCAACCGGGTCAAGCCTGACACGCTTTCTTATCTGCGTCTCGGCAATTAGCTTTTGATTCAGCCCTTTTCACTGATGGCTTGCTCCTGTTGGTGATAAGCCCCATGATAAGTAGTTACACCAGTCACACACACGGTGCGCACACTTTGTCACACCACTCGCATCACCTGCACAAATGTCGTGTCATGACAGCAGGTTCTGCATGCTTCTTGGGCGGTTAAAGTAGCACATAGACGAACAGGTCTAGTGACCACATGGTGACCAGGAGGTAAATCTAATATGGGCTGAAGGGTCTCAACACTCAAGATCAGAAGCTGTATTTTTACCTTTTTTTTTAATATGCCTATCTACATGTAGGCAGTTTACTGCCAAAAACACAGACAATAAAAATAAAGACAACGTAACAGAAGTATAATTACAAAAGTTTTCAAAGTACTACATTATTATTAACTTATATGAATTAAAATTTATAAAAATAATTGGAAAAGATAATTATTCAAATGAAACAATGATAGGCTGATAATACATATTGTTAAAGCTGCTCCTTGGATGAGACATTTTTAATTTTGTCAATTTAAAAAAAAAATTATGAAGCCTTGTAGCCTACTGATCTCAACTAAACGTACAAAAAGTCAAAAAACAATTTTAAATCACCAAAAAAGAGTGAAATAGTTATATTTTCAGTTCGTATATTGCCATTTACACAAAACAAGTCAGCAATATACAGCACTTTACACCACATTTTCCGACGCCTTGGACGGTGAGATCAGAGCAATCGCCGCTAATTGGTGTCTTGTAGTCAGGACATGGGGTGATACACCTGCAACACTGATTGTCTGCCCAACGCTGGGCCGACGACATCAACATGTGGTCCAATGCTGTAGGAGCATTCAACCGTCCTTAAGCAAATGTTTAGGTATACACAAAGTTTGTTCGGGTTTTAAGCGGTTTCATAGAAATGCTGATATAAAATATTTTTAAAAATCTGAAAACTCCGAAAAAAAAAATTATGACCAGGGGGATACACTACTTCTTTACAAAACTAAAAACGAAAATAGATGTCATCCCAAGGAGCTGCTTTAACAAGATAAAAAAATAACATTTTTAAACGAGTATGGCACTTTACTAAATTATGACACTTTTACTAGGCCCTACATGTAAAAAAGCAATATGGCACACTATCTTCACAATGGCACAATATGAACGTTTTAAAAAAGTATCAACTTTATATACAATACTTATAGTTGTAAAAGAAAGTGCATCTAATCAGGATATTCGTCTGTTAGCAAGTGTTTTCCAATAGATGCTTAAGGAGATATTCTCTTCTTAGAACTCGTGGTATTTTGAATTGAACATTCTGCATCCCGTCCCATAGCTTGTGCTTGAAGCTATCACATGTACCAGGCTTCAGCTACAACAACATTTAAAACACACTGTTAACAAACAAGCACATATTATTAAACAAAAAAAAGTGAATATTATCAATGACGTATACATGATATATAACTGGATGAGTTACATAGAATGAATGAAATGAAACAAAAGTGTTGAGCATAGGATTACCTGTTCTATCCTCGCATGAGCAATGGTACCTTTGGTTCGAAACCTCCTGTATGGTTCATAGAGGTTGACTAGAGTTTCATCAAGCTACAAACCAGCCATTATATAATTAGCTCAGAAATACTACATACATGTAGAAGTTGTTTTACTATCAATTTGTAGGACATTGTAGTGTATTCACATGCACTTGTAGGGCGTAAATGATCAGTAGCTTATGTCCTGTGATGATTTAGCCCTGTTAGCATGGTTAGACAGGTGAATGAATGTGAGTGTTTGAAAGGTAGATTGTAATAACTATATCGTGTGTTTGATGAGGCAATGTGGTAATTTGATCATATTCTTGTATAGTTTGAGCCCTATCGCCTGGTACGCACAAATTGTGCAAGTGCCTCAAACTAGCACATTGTCCTCCAAACGCACGCTATTGTTATATCTGACAACATAAATTGTTTCTGATAATACCTGAGATTCGTGAACTTCCGTTAGCTTTACTCCTGCATTGCATTCAATGAAGAATACGTAGTGGCTGACATCATAATCGCTTGCTGCAACAATTACGTTGTGAAATGAAAAATTCATCACCTGAAACCTCTCATTTGTCAACAACCACTGTAAGCATTATAAATTATGACATATTTTCAATTGATATATGATAAAGTTGATAGCAGCTTCAGCGTTTACTGACAGAGGCACTCTGTCAACACATTTCATTTTTTTCACTTGGGTATTGTATAAAACTTAGGTAATGATTGCAACCACTTTGAGGTGGTAATTGCCGCCAAAATCGACACCTCTGGATAAATGTGAATCATAATAACAGATCTCGCTATTTTGCGGGTTAAATATTTGAGAAGGACTTCACTATATACAGGTTAATATCACAAGATAATTACTCAAGCTATTACAGCTGAACATTTGTGCTATAGAAAGCAGCCCTCCCCTGCCGCTAGTCAACCAAATTATTCTGATATGCAAAACCAAAAAAGTAACTGCTCTCTTTTCAATACTATACAATCATGTACTGGCAAGGGCCAAGTGACGAACGCAAGTGTTTATGAACAAAGGTCCCGAGAGAGTAGGCCTACCGGATCATGGTTCCTACACCATTCGAGTAACAGCAAGCGATGTCATACTTCTCAAGCAAAAATATTCTAATTGTGTTAGGTTATTATTACCTGTGATGGGTTCTAGTACTGTACTTTCCGTGGACATGAAATCATGCACATTAATTCCCTCTTGCTTCCATTTATGATCTTGGCAATGTCTAACAGCAGCCGTCAAAATGGACTCTGGTGTTCTTTCAAAGGCAATATTTAGACACTGCCCAATTCTACGAGCAACATATACATGTAAATATCATCCTCAATTTTTTTTCAGATGAAAAAATGAAATAACCTGCTAATGACGCATTTTTGTATAATTATTTTGTTACTTTTCAACTTTAATAACGAATTGTTCACTCCATTATATGTAGCATTTCTCAGAAAGGCTCATATTGCCTAGGTTCAATCTCTTATTAATTGGATACGTTGTTTAGTGCAATGGGCCCCTGGTCTTTAATAAGGCATGCTTTTTGCAATATAAAAACAATAATTATTTTCACTCACCTATACTGAAATTCGTACGTTGGTGTATCTCCGACTTTCCCTACCACCTTAATAAGATCTCCCAAGCGATATCTATAGAGTCCCGAAAATGTTGTGAGAACCACTTCGTATTCTTTGCCAATGTCTAACTGGAACAAAGTAAATAAATAGATTGTCGTACAGTAAGATCTGTTTCGTCAAGTTTGAAAATACTCTGAAGCAGTTGTTTATATGTTGTGCTACTGATCAATGTTTCTTCAATACTGCTTAAATATTTACATTAAAGGCCAACTTCACTCTACTCTATATAAACGCTATCTGGTGAATAACCAGAGATATAACAATATATCTTCCCGTCTGTGATTCGGTGCACTCATGCACGCGGTGTTTTCTGGGTATACCGTTATCATGATTATCCTGATATTGCTGTAGAGCTGACTACCCGGCATGAACTAGGTGCCTGACTTCGCGACAGGCCCGGCCAGTGACCAACATTTTATTTAAACAGCAAGCTGTGTGAAAACGGCACTAGCGCTGCCTACCGAAAAACTCGGATGCCATGAAACTGAGAATTATATTTCGAGTGCCCATTTCAGCTGGCGAAATCTAGTGATCGTATTAGAACAACTCCTTTTAAAGGTCTTTGTGTCAGAGCCTTGCGATGTCATCAGGATAACAGCTGACTACTACAGTTAAAAATACCAACGATGTCGTTTTGTTAAATATATGTGACCCATCTTCACGTAATCAGTTGGTACTCACATTTTTCTGAAGTGCACGAATGACCAAAAAAATACTTTTTGCATTTCCGTTTGAATTAATTGACAATAACATTTAATAATGTATATTTTGGATTTTGTTTCGTAATGATATGATACCTAATAGGAGTGGGGTAAAACTATTTATTCGGAAGGCTTTTACTTAACGTCTTTTAATATCTTTAAAATTCAAAAACTTTAGTTTGAATTATTGTAATCGCTAGCAGCTCGGATCGTCATTTTTTCTCTTCTAAAATATTGTATCGTCTTTTTTTTAAATGTGCGATATGGCTGATGTTGTGCGGATAGATATATTTTTAAAACCACAAGAGATGTGGTGTGATGGTTGTTGGCAATAATATATCCATTGGGAAGCCCTGTAGAATTATGTATATAGCATGGTTCACTTCTACTGGTCCATATCAGTCACTGGCCAATAACAGCGACTGATTAACCTACATTCAGCGATGTGTATACAGGTATAAGCTCTTTCGCAGATTTTATCAAGGGATGACATTATCTATTGCGGGGTGGCAAAATTGAGTTGGATACCATAATTATTGGTCCTCGCAAGTCATCCCGCTCATAAATGCACAAAGCAAACAAATATTTCTACGGTCAGGGTGTTCTCATGGACTTACCCTGAACTCCATATTCGGCAGCCCATACGTAAACCAATGTTGGTTTACTATTGGACAATCGTGATCACAATCGTGTATCACTCCATAGTTTTTTTTAACTTTTTAACTTTATTCAACAGAAACACTCATGTATTTCTCTTAATTCCATTCACCAAATTAAGCAATAAATTGCTGCCGAATTTCACACCGCAAATTGTAGGAAAATGGCTGATTTGATATAATACCCGATCACAATATATCAAATGAAAGCTGAGAACATCCCTATTGGGATGGCTTATACCACTTTCTGCTACGAGGGCATTGACAGGGTTGAACATAGATAACATGGTAAACTATAACATGCTACCCAAACAACACAATACGTTAACACACAATTACTTAATCCTGAGCCTCCGTCTGCGACTCTGCCCCAACATATAAACATTGTGTAAATTGTGTTTGCAAGGCAAAGTCAACCCATGCAATGTCGTTTTATTATTGAGCCAGCGTCCGCGACGCTGTCCATTTACAAAACAACATTGTGCTAACGTATTGTGTTTTCTGGGTAAAGTCCATTTCTCACCTGTTCCATGAAAAGAGTACTTGGAGATTCCATTTCTATCTCCTCCTTCGGAATAAATTCCATGAAAGCAGTTGGCACTGTCATGGTATACACATTTCCGGACTTTTTACCGTTCATTGAAATGCCGACGACTGCTTCAGATGCGAAGTGCCCATAGTTGCAAAGATTTATTCCTTTGGTGAATGTATCTTCTAGGATTCTTGCGCAGTGTAAATAGGCTCCTGTACAAGCCGCCACGACGGTTTTCAAATCTGGCCATAATCTCAATGCCAGACCAGATTTACCTTTTCTTAGTTCTTGTCTTACAATTTCTGCCCTGTTTTCATTGGGCTTTAAATACTCATTGACACCTTTTCTTATACTATCGTCCACATCGAGTGAATTGCTCAACGTACCACTGGCCAGATCATCGCACAACAAATCAGCGTTGTGGTCAATGTACTTGAAAAATGCATAGATCAAGTTGGATGAGACTCCAGAGAGTTCCCCCAGCTGTGGCTCTCCTAAAGCGAGCAACGCCAGAACATGGTAGGAAGCGGCTTCATGGTAGATAAATCTCTGGACGGGTATCCACAGCTCATGTTTCAAGATGCTCATCATTCGCAGACTTTTAGATCCTTTTGGAATGCCAGCTGACGTTTCCCTAGGTGGGTGCCATAGGCGCAATGTCAGCGTTCTTTTGAGGTCCTGCTCAAACACTCTGCAGAAGAAGAGGGCCATGATGGTCGAGGTGCTCTTCTGACTCGCAATTGTATTGCACGGGAAAAGTTTGCTTTTACCGGTCGTGCCAGAAGAAGTGGAAAAAAAGTTTACTTCGCTCTGGAACAGTACGTTTTTATGACCGTCACTCATTCTTTTGACATAGGGCGCATATCGGCTGTAGTCACACAGTGGATGAGCCTTCACAAACTCCTCCCTGGTGTGGATGGACTTGAAATTGTGTGTTTTCCCATATTCACACTCCTCATTGGCAGACAGTATTTCATCCAGTAGTTGTCTCTGATATTTCTCACAGTCATTGCACTGAGTCCTCAATTTCCAGTACGCAAGACCACCGAGAAATCTCGCAATATTTACCAAACCGTACTGCGATAAAAGTGTTCCTATGGTATGGCTGTCTGCAGGATTTAACTTGGCCACGTCTGTACAAACTAGAGAGAGCAAGGCCAACAGGAACACTACACCAACTGAAAACAGGAAAAAAAACCCGGAATAATACTATTTAATCATCGCTAAATTCACTGCACATAAAATATATATTCATAAAACACAAAATTTGCTGTTAATTTAAACAAATATTCAACGTGCTATTCACATCCATATATATCACTATCATAACAAATACTAGTGAGAGGGTTTGTATTCGCATTTTGGACTCTCGAATTACTTCATGGAATCACTCAGGTGGACATTGTCATTAAAACCATAATTCTAGACGTCGAACCGGCATTGTCAAGAAAACGTGAGATTCAAAACTGAGAAATTTGACAGATATGCAGTTCCATTATTATTCATACCTAACATGTTCTAAATAAACTTGTTCATAAATACTGTAATAAATTGTAAAAACCTTGTAAAATAAATCCGAATTTCACATGTGTAGGCCTAGATATAATATTTTTTGTCTTGAATCTAGCTACCAGTAAGTTCAGGCTGCCTAATAACTCACTGTGTGGCAGACCCGACAGGACTAACGTCACCACAGTCTACACTCAATGTTGTATGCACGCCACACTCGGAGTAATTATCTGCTGAAAGCCTATCTAGAAGCATGTTTTGTACGATAAAAAAACTAAATATCCCTGATGTTGGCTATAGTAGTATTTCTATGCTTTTTAGCACTTATGTTACCAGATACAAGTAACTTTGAGTGACTTGAAAGTGTGTGTCACGGTAGCGAGACATAACTTCAAGTGACTGGAAATTTAAATTTAAAATGACCTCCAAAATGCTCGGAATTCACCTGTGGCAATCTAAAAATCTGTCAGCTTCTGGGGACGTTCCCCCAGACCACTGCCGTTTGGTAACATTCTCCACACATAGATGTCGCTCAGCTAAACCCCGCTCTCTAATCTCTGAGGTCAGAAAAGTTTGGCAACCCTCTCAATATTTTGCTAGACACGCCCCTGGTAGTATTGCTGATTATTAACACCATTGTCAAAATAGGGTTAAACCCACCAATTTTGACTCTTATAACCTACAGAAAAATCTTAGCTGTGGAGCCAAGCCGAAAATGTTTTTTGTCGGCGACAGTCAGTCATTTTGCAAAATGGCCGCCCAAAAAACTTTATATCATGGTAATATTGTTTAAGAATCAAATATAGTACTACGCCTCCCCCCCCCCCCTCCTCCCATGAATAGGGTGGTTATATGGAAGTCATTTTGACGTTTGAATGTATTGGTTGTTTACCAGACCATGACAAAAAACACTATAAACCACTCTATTTACTGACTTCCGAATAACCATCATGTTTGCCGATTTCCCAATAACCGCTAAATAACCACCTTCTTGACTGCCGAATTACCTACAGGTGACCATTATATTTCTTCAGGCTCCTATAATTACCTCCGAATAACCACATGATTGCCGACTTTGAAATTACCTTTAAATAACAACTATTATTCTTCCTGTCGAATTAGCCTACTTCCGATCGAATATTACCTCTAGATCACCATTATATTTTGCTGATTCCTAATAAACTCCGAGTAACCACACAATTACCCAATGTAACATAGGGATAAATTATATGGCAATCTTAAAAAAACTAGAACAACCAACCCCAATTTTATGACTATGAAAACTAATTTTCAAACATACAATAAAATCCTTAAACAGAACATTAGACTTGCAAAGCGAAATTATTTTTATAGCTGTTTTAATAACTATAATAATGATACTAAAAGTACCTGGCGTACAATAAAACAGGTATTAAGTAAACGTAATGTTAGTAATGAATATCCAGAAAAAATAAAGCATGGAAACAAATCTAAACAGACAAAAAAATAATAGCAAATAAATTTATTGTATATTTTACAAATATAGGCCCTTCCCTTGCTTCATCTATTATAACAAAAGGACTTAACTCACATAAACATTATTTAACAAATAAAACGGACACTATATTTAGTATTGTTCATGTCACAGAAGATGAAATACCCAAGCATATTTCCAATTTAAAAACAAAAATAAGTCAGGTTTTAATGGAATCTCTACTAAATTACCTAATTAAATTAATTTAAAAGGAAATGATCAAACCATTGACTTGTATTGTCAATCAATGCTTAATAACCGGTATTTTTCCGGAAAATCTGAAACTAGCTTAGGTATTTCTATTACATAAGAAGGATGATGAAATGATTATGACTAACTATAGGCCTATTTCTTTACTCCCATATACTTCCAAAATAATTGAAAAAGTAGCACATAATCAAATAAGCCATTATTTCACTTCACATAATTTATTTTACGAACACCAATATGGTTTTAGATCTAAACAATCCACCGAATTAGCAGCATTACATTTAGTTGATAAAATAACCACTGAAATGGATTCTAATAACATACCTCTAAATATTCATCTCAATTTATCCAAAGCATTTGGCACTCTTAGTCCCGACATTTTATTAGAGAAACCTGAACATTATGGAATCAGAGATACAGAACTATTATTTTTTTAACTACTTAGAGTCGATTCATTAGAAAACAATTTTAGTATGTATGCTGACGACACTAACTCTTATGTATAGTATAAAACCCCAAGAATTAAATAACCCTAAAAAATTGGCAGCCAAAATTAATAAAAAAATAAAACTGTTATGCTATGTTATGTCATATGCCACAATGGAAAACAACACCTCCAAAAATGGGACACTCTCATTAACTCATAATTCTTTTATAATAAGTCTGGCATTTTGAATAAATTAAAACTTACTCTTCCTTTAAATATCTATACATGTATTACATTTGTTATCTTGTATTTTAATTCTCACTCACCTACATTATGGTAACCGTATTTTACTATGGGGTTGTACTTATGTTAGACTTTATAAATTACAAAAAAGGCATTGGGGATTATAACTGACAGCAAATATAATGCAGACACCGAACCATTATCTAAAACACCAAATAGATCTACATTAGGAATTAAAGACATTTTTAAATTACAACAACTTAAATGTATATACAAATTGCAACACATCATATTACCCACATATGTATTTCACTTCCTTCACACCTACACAACACTGTGAAACACGCAAACAAAAAACTAGGCATCAACATAAATATTCGAATCATCGAATCCGACATGATTTTGCGCAAAATGCATACGTTTTGATCACATACAATAAATAATACTTCCTCGAACATTATTAATGTACAAATTGTTTACCCATGGTTTACACGATTTTGCTTTTTATGCTCGAAATATATTTCTAAATGGTTAGACTCTTCTACATGTTCTATATTGAACTGTTATATCTGTAATATTTAGTTTATTTCCAGTGTTATACATTATTTTTATCCATTGATATTACAAAACAGATATTATGGATTTATGCTTATATAATGTCTATAATTTTTGTCTAAATATTTAGTAACGCAAAACACCTATGTTATATTCCTTTACTTATATATAAACGTACACGTCTATGATATACTTCTACATGGGCGCGTATGTGTTTACATGTGCTCATGCATTTATATATGATTTATATACACATGTACATGTACATATATGACTATTGTTCAGAATTTTCTAAATATTCACTTGCCATTCACTTTTTTGCTGTTACTAAATTCGACGTGTAATAACAATACAATTATAATATGCTTAGTGCTTTCGCTTTTGCTTATGTTTATTGGTGTATTTTTTCTAGTACAGCTCTAAAATGTATACCGATATGTAACAAAAATATTTATGCATACAATAAATTATTGTCTACTGATCTCAGGGTGGCCCTCGCGTGAGCGGTTTTTGTAAACCTTAGCGACAGTCTCTCGTCTATTGTATTTTGTTTTAATAAAACATTATTTTTCTTCTGTAAAATACCTTTAAATAACCAATATTCTTCTTCTTGACGAATTACTTACAAATTTCCTCCATATTATTCGAATAACTCCTACTACTATTCTTCTCAATTTAACGCTTAGTAACGGTTATATTTAGTACGGTTTACAATTACCTATAAAAAGCCACCATAATTATGTAATCGCCAAGTGTGGACCTCTGAGTATTGCGTAACATTAAAAAATTATAAAACAGTTAAATATATACATGTATACTGTTTTATCAAATTGAATAACATATAACATACACAATTGTAAAATAGCGTTTATATACACTTTGTCAATGACAAATGTTTCAAGAAATTGAGAACACATTATAGAAAATATATTGTGCTAAAATAAGAAACCACAGTAGAAATAAACCACAAAACGATATACACCTTCTCAAAACTATGTAATTATAAGAGCTTTAATAAATTAAACCAAAATCTCAACCGTCTGCACAAAAATTAGCTGCATCACATTTTTTTTTTTAGAAAATGAAATGAAGCAATAATTATAATAAAAATGAACAAAATTTCTTTGGTCTTTATTTATAAAAATATAAAAACATTGTAATGAAGTCAGAGGCCTTAAAATGAACATTTATAACTCCTTTTAAGCATTTAGCACAGAAAAAATAATGACAATTATGCTGTTCAACTAGATTGTAGTTTAGTTATCATGCATATTTTAAAAATAACCCAAAATGATGTAGGAGTTGATTTTAATAGCGCCAATATATACCTATAGTTAGTTGAACCACTATGGCATGCACCTAAGTCTAGCTACAACTAATATGTTCTCTTACCAGAATCAATGTGTCCATGAAATGTATGGCTAACTAATAAACTACAATAAATTTACATATATATATATTATACTTCTGCTCTATTTTCAGAAGCCTTTAAATCAAATGACAATGCTCCTGGATTTCAGTAATTTTCAATAGATTTAATTTTCTAGATGACAATAGGCCTATGCTAATTTTATTTAATATATTGTTACCCGCATACATTGAACAGTTAAAGTGTCTTAATCAGATTCCGTCTTACTCTCAGACATGCTGTCACTCGGAAAGTCATCACTACAAGATTCCTCGTGAGTTGGTTATCAGATTTTACTTGTTTTTACTAGTTTTAATCCTTCAAGTAATATGACCAATATCACCTCAAAACCATTGAATGTTGACCTAATTCCTGTCTACAAAATTACTTGTATATTGTATTATGTATTGTGAATTGAAGATCTGTTTTGTAATTGCTGCGTCCTGATAGGGCGCTCAAAACAACAGTCTGGTGACTCACACCTGTTATGTAAAACATTACTTACACCAACACATTAATCAATTTTCAAGATATCAGTTCAGATAAAAAAGACCAACATGACGTATACACTAACAGTGACAAATTGATAATTTGCAGATTATTATACTGTTACATTGACCCGTTGCGTGTTTTTTATTTCAAAAATACCACCAAAGGACCGTAGAATGACATCAATTTCTCAGCATAGGAAATAAATTTAAAATGATTATATTATATATTATATTATAGACTACATGAAAATAAACTGTAATGGCCATATTGTAGCATTCGTGTAGCTTTCTTGCTTTTATTTCATTGCTGTCTATTATAGCCATGTGCATGTACGGTCAGTGGTGAAGTGACTAGCTCAATTTGTCCATGGAGGACAACTTATGCATGTTATGTACTCAACTTAACGATCAAACCAATAATGTCTGTCATCAAATCATTGTGGGTTAGTCTCTGAAACTGTTCTGTGAGTGTCATGTCCTGCATGAATGGCATGAATAATTAGTATGCTTCAGTATGTGGTATTTGGTATTAACTGATTGAAAATGGTATTATGTAATTAATCACTAATTAAAAGTAAGCTGCAATTACATTTTTATCTGGAACAATCACAAGTGTGCTAATAGCTATTGCCGACTAATGCTCATAGTACTTTCATGAAATTATGTTTGCTTTTAAAATACCATGTAAAGTTTCTAATACATACTCGGGTAACATAATTATGCATTTGTATACATTTTTAAAGATTTCTAAGCTTTCTAGGGTGTTTTTTTGTCATTACAGATCATTTATATATTATAATTATATACATAGTAGCTATTTTATCTCTGGTTTTGGTGCGGGAATTATCTACACCCCTATCTGCTATCATTCCATCTGGGCTCGGGTGATCGGGGCGTATGATATTTTAGCGTCGCTATCTGGGCGAATTGCATCGGGGCGTATAATTTATGTAACTACGTATAATTAATAATATATTTCAACTTAAACTCTCCCTATAAAAATTCATTATATTTAATAGAAAAAAATTGTGTTTTAATCAAAAAGTGACCTTTGATAGTCATGAAAATGTCATTTCAAATGAGGAGCAGGGCGCTTACCATTATACAATCATACATTTATTATACCATTAAGCGCACAGATAACTATACATAGGAACGTAATCATGGTGATGGATATTTTATTAAATAATACAATATTGCTGTTGTATTTCTGTGTGAGTATTTCTGCGATAGAGGACACATTATTACCGAATAATGTAATACTTAGTACTTCGTCAATACTTATCAAAAGGAAGGCAAGCAATATCTGAGCCAACTCTTAAGGTAATTTATCCCCTGCAGCCAGGTCCATCTATATACCCATGATATACCTTCTCCAGGTCTTCCTTGCAGCCATGTCTTACATGCATAGATCTAGTTATCTAATTCTTTGATTTCGTGTTATTTGAAAATTGTGTGTATTTTCATATGTCACAATATATCCCTGGAAACTGATGAGTTTTTCTCCTAATTAAGCCATTAGACAGCTAGTTTCAATAATGGTCGTCAAATATATTGTGGACGAGTTACCTAGGCATCCAACACTGTGACCAACCTGAAATTAATCCAACATTAAAACAATATTGAGTCAGTGCCTCGTGTTTGTAGATAAGTACATTGAGTCGGACATCCGTGTGTGCACAAAGTAAGTCGTGATGACATGACAGCAAAAAATACGCGAAGCTGTTTTGTGCTTGTTTTATTTAAGAAATGACGAATAGCCTACATCTGTTATTCAATCTTATATTAATAAAAATTGACCAGAATTTAAGTGCTTGAAATATCTGCGATATGCTAGTAACGCCAAAGCCATACAGTTAGGTATAGTAACGATGACAATTATAATAGCCTAAACGCCGACATTTTGTGGTTCAAGTATGTGTCTGTGTTCTTTTCTTGTGAATAAATATAAATTTACACGTCAAACTGTAGGATTTTTAAAACACCTTTATCAGAATAAAATATTTCTAGTTATGCTAAGGAAAATATTTTGCATTTTAAAAGCCATTACTGCTCTTAGTAACAAGGTAATTCCAAGTTACTACGTTTGTTTACGATCCATTCAAACCATCCCTTCAGCAGTCGCAAATTTACGGCTCATTCGAGACTCAAATACGACACTACACAGAGCACTATGCTGCCTGTTCCGACCAGACACAGACGGCACGCGTGTATCAAAATGCGGACAGCTCTCCCAGCAAACACGAAGACTCGACCCAATGTTGTTTCAATGTTGGTCCAGCGCCGTTGGCGGTGGGCCAATATTGAAACAGCATTGGGTCAAATGCTCGCGTTTGCTGGGCTCCACACAGGTGTCTGTCTACACCCACCCCTCCGCCACCATAATATTCTCGCCAGCCGATCAGGGTACTTTTAGCAAGACAGCCGGCCAATCACAAGCTTACTACAATACTTGAAATTGAGAGCGGGGGACATATGACGTCAACCATCTGCACATTTTAATATGCGAAGAAGCAGTGTCTAGGGTGAGCAGTGTAATACGACACATGTGTGTTTGCGATTATCTGGTACACATGTCTTATACTTGCGATGCAGTTAGTGCACACAACGTTTGCTTTACGATCCACTTACGAGCAACGTCTCGTTTGCGACTGTGTGGTGCACGCGGCCACATACGTGGACAGACTGCGTTAACTAGAGAGCGCGCGTCCAGCAAACACACTAAACTGACCCATTGTTGTGGCAATGTTGATTGATCAAACATTCGATTGATGTTTGTTCGCGGAGGCTGGTACCAAGAACGAGACAGCGAGGACAGGCACAGCTACAAATTGGTGAAATTTTACAACTAAACGCTTTAGGTTTATTTTGCACAAGGCCGCGCACTAGATGTCACACTGATGTTTACCCACTGTAACATCACTACCATTCTCCACACATAGATGTCGCTCAGGTCAACCCCGCTCTCTCTCTGTAACCACACGCCATGTTTGGACAAAAACTGCTCATTTTGAGCAGTTTTGTTGATATAACAACTGTAGGCTTATAATCACGCTTGAGTGTCCTGAATATATATGGCAAATATAAAACACCACTACTCCGCCACATATATAAGTTTCTATTCACATAGAAATAGAAAACATCCAATGGATTACTTTTTCTGCCTACGCGCTGCTGTGAGAAGGTCCATGTTTACGTTTTTCTGACAGAATTTACAATCAGCTTCAAAACACTGGCAAATATAAAATACTGAATGACATGCGAATTGTGCTGGTTCAATTTATCCACTACTAAACAGAATAAATAGCCCTTACCTGTAGCAAACTCTAAGATCAAATTAAATATTGAAAAAAGGATAAGTAATGAGTCGAAGTGAACACCAAAATGGTTCCGCGGTTATAGGAATGGTTATAAAATCACGTGGTAACGCTCACTAACGGCTGATAAATCTGGTAAATCGCCATGCGTGTATACGGCGAAATGAGCGTGTGGTATCAGAGATATAATCTCTGAGGTCAGAATGCATCACTACTGCAGCCAAGTTCCAATAAGGTATCAAGCTGAACGACGCGTTCACCCTATGCTTGTTTAGTGTTGGGCCACCGTCTGCAACGTTGGCTCAACACTAAACAAACATCGGGTCAACGTGTTAGCACTGCAATGTACTGATATATTCAAGGTCAGAGTGGGGCTTGCTTTCGCGCATTAAGGGTCGTTAACCGACCTTGAACTGATCATATAGCGTTAGCACGCATTGTGATTTGCCCAACCACCACACATAAGACGGGAACGTTAACATTAACCCTTACAGTGCGGCGATCGACTTTAGTCGACAGAATCTGACGTCTGTAGACGTCAGATTTTGACGACTAAAGTCGATCCCCGCACTGTAAGAATCAACATATTTATGGAAAATCATAGACTTCTCTAAATTTGTCTTTCGCCCTTGTAGTAAACTTGAAATATAAAAAAGACACCCACTAAATGAAGCATATTGCGGTTTAAGCGTTATCAATATATCTCAATGACCTGCCTGTTATCTGGTTACGTAGGCCTACAATTAAGTAGGCCTACGTGCTAGCCATGCTCACTAAATGCCCCCGTCACACCAGACCACGTTTCCACCACGTTCACAAAAAAATATATAAAAGTTGATTGAGCGCAGTGCGGACGTGGTCAAAATGTCAGATTTCAAGTTCATACTACGTCCTCTCTGTGTCCTCACTGCGTCCTAACTACGTCCACGCCAGGCTTACACTGCGTCCTACAGGTCCCCACTAGCTCCTTACCATGCTCATGATCACGTCCTTCACGTTCTAACTACATGTTTACTACGTTCTTACTACGTCCAACCACTTCGCACCACGCGCTCACCACGCATTTACCACGTAGGCACTGGGTTCTCCCATCCTAAATTTGCAAAGTGGAAAACTTGTTGATGAACGTAATATTTTATTAATTTTTAAATATTTTTTAATAATTAAGTGCTAGATTAATTACGCTTGACACGGAGATTTTAGGGATTTACCAACCACTGAATAAATTAAAAAAGTGAAATCCCAATAAAAAAAACGAGAAAAAAAATTAACAAACGACTAATCGAACGAACAAAAACACAAGATGAAGTTCCGGTCAGGTATTTTAGTGTAAGAATATTATACTGTGTTTTTGCGTATATTGCACTACTTCCTATCAAATTAATTTTAACATGTCAGCCTGCGGAACAGACATAAACAAAACAAAATAAAAACTTTCCAATTTTATTTTACAATGAGCATGATGAGTGAAAATTTGTGATACATAAATAACTATGAAATATAACTATATGTAAAAAATATAACCTTATGTAAAAAATGTTATATCTTCATTTTTCAGATTTATCATTCATTTTAATGATAACATTTTATCATAGATTATTCATTAGAAAATATTACAGCATTAACCATACTACATGACTGTAATAATCTTAATGATACATGGATATCGAAAGTGATGGGCTAAAGTATTTATACTAAATTATCTGACCGCTATGTGAACGCCGTGACAACCTGATACAGACGTGATCAAGACGTAATAAGCACGGCTAGAACGTAATAAAGACGTAATGCAGTCTTCTAGAACGTAGCATGGGCGTACAGTGGTCATAGTAGAAGCGTGGGTTGGTCTCGGTTGACGTAGAAAGAATGTAGTGACAACCTGGTAACAACTCCGTGGACTTGGAAAGAACGCAGTGATAACGCTGTAAAAAATCGTCAGAATGGCATGCAATCGTTCCCGTCCATGCCACGCTTGTACTACGTCAATCAAGGTTTTTGCCACAAGGTTTTTGCCACAAGGTCTTGGTTGCGTCGTTACTGCGTCAATACCGTTGTTACTACATCCCCATGAAGACTGCAAGGCGTTCTGACCCGACTACGTTCTCGCTACGTAAATTTTGAACATGTTCAATGTTCCTCTACGTCCTCCGCGTCCATGGAGACCATATCATGTCCTAATCGGTTTCTACTTGTTTTCAATTGTTGGTCCTTCAACGTGCCTAATATCAAGTAGGCCCTATTACATTGTATGATTGTATATGAATGAATGAGGCTCACGGCTAAATGAGAATGCCCTGAGGATGCCGTACAGACACAGGATTCAAAATTCGAACCGTTGAGGTCTGAGGCCGAGCACACTTAGTCTACCTATCGGTCTCAGAGGAATGAATTTACACGTGACAGACGGCAGCGTTTTTCACTACACCAGCAGAGCCTCAGCTTAACTCAGATTTGTTCACGTCGTAACTATCAAAAGGACTATTTAATTTTTCAAGAAAAAAAACTATGGTGTAAAATCATAATTATTTTTGTGTGCGTATAAATTATGCGTCACAACTATGCAAAGGGTTAAATCGCGCCTAAAAACCTACCTTTGACATAGAACTCCTCCTCTGCCCACAAAGCTCCTCTTACTATAGCCACCATGATGGCAAGAGCCATCCCGGCCAGCAGCAGCAATCCCCGTGTCCACGACATCATGTATGTATGTCTGTCTCGATCAGTCCAGTCCGCCAGTTACACTATATGCTCTAATATCACGCTATAAGTACCTCTCTATTTTCACCGCCAACCAACCTTATTAGCGGTGCAAGTAAAACTGGAACACTCTTTGATTTACAGAGGCATCGTTCAATCTCGGCCGTTACAATATTTTTTGTGTTTTCTCTCATCAAATCGTGCTTTTAAAACCCAAGCAAATCGCGTAAGCACATGCAGGTCTCAATGCGTGGAAAGTTTATTAATGTGATCTTATGGAATGTTATTCAACGCCACTCATCACCACACTGGTCATTGGATATCTCAATTATGGCCTTTGGATTCTCGTTTGGATTTGTCAGTAGTGGCGCTTAGTGTGTGGCAGAGCCTGAGAGTACCTATACTGATATGACTAACATTACGCGTTACTGCGTACGTATATTACTATCACCCCTCCACCCCTCCTACACCAAGTATAGGCCTACATCAGCGTTCTGTTGACTATGCAGTAGGTAGTATCTGCAACCAGTTTTCAATGGACTATGATTACGCTTTACTCTTTAAGTACAATCGTGCTGTTTAGCTTACACTACGTTTTTTTCGAAGAAAGGGAATAAACCGATTTAAAATTATACGTAGCCATCTGGTCCTACAGAAACAACCACGGGGCATCGGCCTAATTGTGATCAATTCTTGTGTATAAAAAACAGTCGATTTGAAATTTATAACCACCAAACATCAGATGAGTTTTATTTCATTATAGATAAAACAACGAAATGAAATGGTGTTGATTTACACATTATATGGACTTATGCACTGATATCGGCCTCAATGCGATAACAAATGTGGTAGGCTATATCACGCATATACACGTTATATGACTACATGGGGCAATTCCATGCATTTATATTGTAAATATTGTACTTTTACATGAAACACAAAAGGGTTCAAATGATGCTTCAATATCAATAATAATAATAGCGTACGACATTTGAATGTTCAAGCCCCATATTTCAATTTCTTCATTGTCAATCAACGTATAACTATTCTAACAAGAGGCCAAAAGCCACAATAATCCCTGATATCGTTCAGGGTGCATACTCCCCTGAACTCTCACAGTTTATTTTACAGCAATGGTCTAGCTATCTAGCGCGGTTTGCCAGATATTAAAGTCAATCATGGCCACATTTTGCTTTGTTTAAGTTAAAATTGTTCAGGGTGTATGTATCCTTTTATGAAACCACACATTTTGTTTCATAGTGGGCGTACCAAAATGAGGTAATAGTCCATCTGGTACGGTTTTCCAGATATTACGCATATTTAATTAAATAAGGACGGATAGTCAGCCTTTTGAATTTGCATCCTCCCATGAAACCGCGTTTTTTTTTATAGTAATGGTCTAGCTATCTGTCATGGTTTCCAGTTATTTCACAGCTGTTATAGTGATGGTCTAGCTATCTGTCACGGTTTCCCAGATATTACACATCTCTTATAGTAATAGTCTAGCTGTCTGTCACGGTTTCCCGGATATTACACATCTCTTATAGTAATAGTCTAGCTGTCTGTCTCGGTTTCCCAGATATTACACATCTCTTATAGTAATAGTCTAGCTGTCTGTCACGGTTTCCCAGATATTACACATCTCTTATAGTAATAGTCTAGCTGTCTGTCACGGTTTCCCAGATATTACACATCTCTTATAGTAATAGTCTAGCTGTCTGTCACGGTTTCCCAGATATTACACATCTCTTATAGTAATAGTCTAGCTGTCTGTCACGGTTTCCCAGATATTACACATCTCTTATAGTAATAGTCTAGCTGTCTGTCACGGTTTCCCGGATATTACACATCTCTTATAGTAATAGTCTAGCTGTCTGTCACGGTTTCCCAGATATTACACATCTCTTATAGTAATAGTCTAGCTGTCTGTCACGGTTTCCCAGATATTACACATCTCTTATAGTAATAGTCTAGCTGTCTGTCACGGTTTCCCAGATATTACACATCTCTTATAGTAATAGTCTAGCTGTCTGTCACGGCTTCCCAGATATTACACATCTCTTATAGTAAAGTCTAGCTGTCTGTCACGGTTACCCAGATATTACACATATCTTATAGTAATAGACTAGCTGTCTGTCACGGTTTCCCAAATATTACACATCTAAATCTATATAACTTGAAGGTGTGGATATAGCATGAGCAATTGACGCAACATAAAGTGGGTTGAAGAACCAAAATGGAAACATTGACCTGTTGAGGAGAGCCTATGCCCACGATAGCCGTTTTTTTTTAGGCAGCCGATAGAACATATATGTCGCATTACAACCACCTCCATAAACCTTTCACCATGCGGGTGTGGTACACTGACAGAAACATTTAAATTGTTGTTGTTGTTGGGATAAGCTTCCCCGAGCTATGAATACCGCCATTAGCGTATCTTGTTTTTTGCATGGGGTTGTTCTGAGATGCTCTAATTATCGAGTGAGCTGATCTATGTTGAGTTTAAAAAATCAATCAATCAATCAATCAATCAATCAATCAATCAATCAATCAATCAATCAATCAATCAATCAATCAATCAATCAATTAATCAATCAATCAATCAATCAATCAATCAATCAATCAATCAATCAATCAATCAATCAATCAATCAATCAATCAATCAATCAATCAATCAATCAATCAATCAATCAGTCAGTCAGTCAGTCAGTCAGTCAGTCAGGTAGTCAGCTTAATTCCATTGTGATAGCCTGCCCACAAAGAAGGATACATTGATCTAATGTTGATTTAACGTTGGCTCTTTCTTTTCGCCGCTGGTCAAACATTAACCCAGCATTGGGTCAGTGTATTGTGTTTCCTATGTAAATGAGCATAATGGTGGGAGTACAATAATTGTTTGACCTTCAATTGTTATCACCTTATGTGCGCAAGTACCGTGCTGTGTGTCAAGGGCTCAATCCAGCGAAATAGCAGTTTAGCGTGATTACCTTGACCCACAGAGCAAACAGTGGCCTGCAAATTCTATAGTGGAAATATGAAACATTGATATACGTTGATCGACATCTCAACTGTTATTGTATGAGACGGTGTCATACAATAACAGTTTATAAAAAACGTGTGACGGTAATCGAGTGATATATAACGGTATCGTATTCTGAAAACAAATAAAATAAATGTACATATTGTGTAACTCGAATGTTCTACTATACAAAGCCAAAAGGCAGTAACTGCTTAATGTATTTTGATTTAGCAAAGCAGTATTGACAGCATTGTGGAGCACAGCTTGATATCCTGAGGAGGGTCAAATGTGAATGACCACGATTATAACCATGAACTATGTGCACGAACAGGGGCTTGTTTATCAACTCTCTAGCCGCTAGAGTGTTGATAAACAAGCCACATAAAAAGCGTTCTTTTTATAGAAACATTTATACATACGTAAACATTACTTATATCATATTTGAGATGTAGCTTATAAATATAGGGAAAAGAAGAAAAAGAAGAAGTAGAGAAAAAGAAAGAAGAGGAGCAGAGCAGGAGGAACAGGATGAACAAGAGGAGGAGCAGGAGGAAGAGGAGGAGCAAGAGGAGGAGCAACAGAAGGAGCAAGAGAAGCAGAAAGAGGAGCAGGAGGAGCAGAGAAAGCAGGAGAGCAGGAGCAGGAAAAGGAGCAGAAGGAGGAGTAAAAAAGAGCAGGAGCAGCAGGAGCAGCAAGAGGAGCAGGAGGAGGAGCAGGAAAAGCAGGAGAGCATGAGAAGGAGCAGGAGGAGGAGTAAATAGGAGTAGAAGAAGCAGGAAGAGGAGCAGGATGATCAGGGGGAGGGGCAGGAGGAGCAGGAGGAGCGGGAGGTGGAGCAAGAGGAGCCGCAAGAGGAGAAGCAAGATAATGAGGAGGAGGAGGGATAAGGAGGATGAGCTAAAGGAGGAGGAGGAAGAGTAGAAGCAGGACGAGGAGAAAGAGGAGCAGAAGGAGGAGCAGGAGGAGGAGCAAGAGCAAGAGGAGGAGAAGTAGGAGGAACATGAGGAGCAGGAGGAGGAAGAGCAGGAGGAGCAGGGGGACGAGCAAAAGGAGGAGGAGCGTGAGGAGCAGGAGGAGGAGGGTTAGCAGGAGGAGGAGCAGGAGGAGGAGCAGAAAAAAGAGCAGGAAAATGAGGAGCAGGAGGGGGGAGCAGGAGGAGCAAGAGGAGCAGGAGGGGCAGGAGAGCAGGAGGAGAAAGAGGAGGAGAAAGAGGAGGAACAGGAGGAGGTGAAGCGGGAGGAGCAGGAGTAAATAGGAACAGAAAAAACAAGAGAAGCAGGAGGATCAGGAGGTTAAGCAAGAGAATAAGGAGGAGCAAGAGAAGCAGGAGGAGGAGCAGGTGGAGAAGCAGGAGCAGCAGAAAGAGGAGCAGGAAAAGCAGGAGGAGCACGAGGAGTAGCAGGCGGAGCAGGAGGAGGAGCTGGAGGATGAGCAAGAAGAGCAGGAGAAGCATGAGGAGGAACAAGAGGAGGAGGAGGGAGCAGGAGGAGCATGAGGAGGAGCAAGAGGAGAATCAGGAGGAGGACCAAAAGGAGGAGCAGGAGGAGAAGCAAGAGGAACAGGAGGAGAAGCAAAAGGAGGATCAGGAGGAGGAGGAGCGGGAGGAGCAGGAGGAGGAGAAGTAGAAGGAGCAGGATGAGAAGCAAGAGGAGCAGGAGGAGGAGTAGCTAGGGAGCAGGAGGAGGAGGAGGGGTAGGGAGAAGAGGAGAAGCAGCAAGGGGATCAGGATGAGTAGGAGGAAAAAGAGCGGGAGGAGCAAGAGGAGGAGAAGTAGGAGGAGCAAGAGAAGGAGAGGAACAGGGGGAAGAGCAGGAGGAGAAAGAGTAAGAGGAGGATGAGGAGCAAGAGGACCAGGAGGAGCAGGAGGAGGAGGAGGAAGAGGGGAAGCAAGAGGAGGAGCAGGAGGAGAATCGGACAAGGAGGAAGAGGAGGAGAAAGAGGAAGAGCAAGAAGGAGCAGGAGGAAGAACAAGAGGAAGAGCAGGAGGAGGAACAAGAGGAGGAGCAGGAGAAGAAGGAGCAAGAGGAGGATTAGGAGCAAGAGGAACAGGAGGAGCAGGAGGAGGAGGAGCATAAGGAAGAGGGGGTGCAAGGAGAGGAGGAGGAGGATGATCGGGACAAGGAGGAGCAGGAGGGGAAGGAGGAGGGTTCAGAGGAGGAGCAGGAGGAGGAGCAAGAGGGGGAGCAAGAGGAAGAGCAGAAGGAGGAGCAGGAGGAGGAGCAGGAGAAGGATCGGGCCGAGGAGGAGCAGGGGGAAGGAGGATGATCAAGAGGGGGACCAGAAGGAGGAGCAAGAGAGGCGCAAGAGGAGGAGCAAGAGGAGGAGCAGCAGGAAGAGCAGGAGGAGGAGCAGGAGGGGGAGCAGGAGGAGGAGCAGGAGGGGGAGCAGGAGAGGAGCAGGAGGAGCAGGAGCAAGTATTTCTGACCTTTATTTTGTAGTTACATGTATCTATATATGAGGCAATTATCGATATTTTTGTGAACTTAACCTAAACGGACTTATGTATGTAATGATGTTATATGCCAGATACTATTATTAACAGTAAACTCACGTCGAGACAAACATTTCCACTCCCTATGCCATTTTACAAAATCACCCTGTCAATAAACCTCATTTTATCCTTGCTGACAATATAATCCATTCGATAAAAAATTGTGATACTTATTGTTAGGATGCCGTGTCAATACCGACATTTACGACACAGTTACCGAGATGTTCATAATAAAATATATAAAAAGTGCAAATAACAACTGATTTTTGGCAATTAAATCGAGATGGTCGTATTGTCAATCTTCTGATCAGACAAAATTATGCTGAAGAACTTTGTGGCAGGTTTAGGAACTGGTGTGGTCTACGTCATCAGGCCTATATTTGTCTTTAAGTTCTGTTCTGTTGACCCACAAGAGCGGCAATCGGTACTATTCTTCTCGGGTTTCAGAAGGCGATTCTATCTGGATAATAACTTCGTGGGAAGGCTCGGCGCGGCCATGCGACCATATCAACTAATCAAACACTACGGTACGTAGCACAATACAGCCGTGAACGTCTATGAAATGCTTGCTCATCATCTCACATGCTAGTCCAACACCAAACCAATTTTGGTCCAATTGAATTTGTCGATACACGCTTTCTAACCTTCAAAAACGTCTATATTTCAACCCCCCTTCATGAAACACCACCAAGAACGATTGACGACTACAGCTAAAGTTCAAACGTCACTGGTACATGATGATACGCATCTATCTACAATTCACAGATTATTGGTGACGTCCGCGACACCCAAGCGAGAAATCACAGAGCCGTTCATACCGCATTCCAACGGTAGGCTTACTCTTGATTATTTCTGGATAAGTCAAAGTTCATCACCTCGTTACCATTTTCAATTAGCATACATAGCGATGTACAAACATGAATATTAATGTCTGTTCTGCCGTATATACATATATAGGCTCATAAATATATATGTTTTATGCAAGTGTCAAACTAAATTATAATGCGATTGAAAAATTATTTGCTGTAGATGTTCGTATTAATTACATTTGAGAAATATTTATATATTCCCTAACATGAACATTCTTAACATTCTTCGTCATTCGAAGCCAGGAAATGCGTTAGAATTTCCAGCTCCAAATGAATGAAACACATGTAGATGGCCTCAACAATGATGCCAATTATTTAAATTAATAACTCCTTAACTTACATATCCACGAGCATGACTCAAATAAAAAAAAATGCCATTCAAACTATTAAAATATATTTTGTTTTGTTTGTTCGATTTGGTAAATATTTATTTTTCACAAACACAAATATTTTTACAAATTCCTTTTGTAAACTGTTTAGCAGAATCAAATACAATTGAAACTAATGTAATACAGATGTTCGATTATTAATTAAATTTGAGCTATATATATTTTACATCAAATAAAAATAAATTATATTATTTGCAGCTGGATATTGCGTCATTCATTACAGCTTCAAATGAATGAAAGATATAGACCTGAACAATTAAAAAGAACCTTTTCAACGCAAAATAATGATCTCTTTCGTTTGCACATCCATGAGCTAGGGTCGATCTGACCTGAAGTCGGCGTGAGATATGTTGACCTTTTCAGCAGGAATTCTGATGTGTCCTCACATGAGGTCATATCGGGTCACGTCGTCAGATGAGACACTTGCCAAGGACCTCTTTTCCAGGTGTAGAATCTCCGCAAAACTATCAATCACATATTATTACGCAGGATAGGTCATTCAAAAAACCGCATTACCTAATTACCTTAACCTAGTATTCCTTGTTGGCAATGTTAAGAATATTACTGTCAGCGTGGTGGGGGTAGGCTATACTGTAATTTCAATGTGATAAAGGAGAGTTAGGCTTATCGTGTTAGTTAAAATTTTGACATCTTTTTGTTTAGGGTTAAGATTCTACAATTAAACAACGATACGCCGAACATGATTTATTCCACATATGTACATTTACATATTGTGTTACTTTGTCACCCTTATTAACGTAGGCAACAATACCTGACATCGTAATACTATAGATCTCAACTGTCTGCCAGTTGGCTTTATTACATTTTATTTTTGTAAAATGTATCATGGGGCACATAGCTCCACAAAGATAGCAAAAAGATCTATCCGTTGAGCTAACGTGAATTTTCCCACTACCTTTGGACAATCTCGCAAAATCCAAGATTAATTGTCGCCACTTTTTGCATGACCTAACCTGAATAGTCAATAAAATTAGGTTCTTGTGGGAATGCACAGTTAAATGAAAACTAAATTCCAGTAGTATAAAATTTTAAAACATTAAATAAAAAAAACGATTTTTTCATGTAACAAAATCCAAGATGGCCGCCACTTTACCCATGGAATAACCAAAATTGTCAATAAAATTACGTTCCTGTGCGAAATAAACAGTTAACTGACAATTAAATGAAACTTTACTTTCAATAGTAGGCCTATCACATATTACAAATATTATTCATATGTAGAAATATATAATTTATATACATATATCAGATAAAAAATAAACAACATTTAAAAAACACAGCAATTACACTAAAATAGGTATAACGTCTCAGTAATAAAAATGATATACAGTGTAATATAGTTTTTTTTTTCAAAAATAAAAAGTATATATTGCAGGTTACATTGGTATTATTACTGATTGAACGAGTATTTGAAGGTCCCCACATTGTTAACAACTATTTTTTACATGTAAGCTGGAATACAAGAGTCACTCGTTACCAATAGTTAGCAGCTCCTAAAACGTGATTTCTGTACTTAATACAGATCATGGAGCACTTTATTTCTACATGTTGTAAACAAACTATCAGCATAAAACATCACAAGCCCAGCCCATACGTTTAGCCTGACATTCAATAGAATGATCATGCATCATACTAATCAGAGCTGCATGGCCAATTCGCTAAGTTTATTACAAATAAATAATATTAGCTTATAATGCTCCAATATATATATTTTTTACACGAGTTTATATTCAATAAAATGACTGAATTGATCTAAGTTGAAAGGAACTATTTAATAATGCGATACATTATAAAAGCTGTGGACAGACCTGTGGGTGCTAGAACATTTCATTTCTGCTGTAGTCTACTCTGAATGTGATTTTGAACGCATTTTATCATAATTTACTATATTTCTTGCTAACCTGAGCTTTTGACAATATCCTGCCACTAAAATATCACCAGAATGACAAACAAAGAAATATCAGATACTAGTAGTAGTTAGGTTATGTTGAGAAATGTCTTGAAGTGTCAAGTGAATATAAAATTTCTACATGTTGTAAACAAACTATCAGCATAAAACATCACAAGCCCAGCCCATACGTTTAGCCTGACATTCAATAGAATGATCATGCATCATACTAATTAATCAGAGCTGCATGGCCAATTCGCTAAGTTTATTACAAATAAATAATATTAGCTTATAATGCTCCAATATATATATTTTTTACACGAGTTTATATTCAATAAAATGACTGAATTGATCTAAGTTGAAAGGAACTATTTAATAATGCGATACATTATAAAAGCTGTGGACAGACCTGTGGGTGCTAGAACATTACATTTCTGCTGTAGTCTACTCTGAATGTGATTTTGAGCGCATTTTATCATAATTTACTATATTTCTTGCTAACCTGAGCTTTTGACAATATCCTGCCACTAAAATATCACCAGAATATAATGGGACAAAATCTCTGACGTTCGTCACACAGGGCCTATTTACACAATTGTTATCCAAATTTACCGAGAAATATAAATATATCATATAAAAACATTGTATTTGAACACGTTTAAACCTAAAAACATAAAATGTAGAGTAACACAAATAGAACATATATATTTTTTTCATGTGGGTACCTTTAAATGAAAAAAACAATGTAAATTGACTTTTTGCTATCTGAGCCATGGAGAAACTCATTTCAAATGCATGATCATTTAGCAGATCTTGAAACCTACTGATCCCTCGTTTCCTGGCACATCTCTTGTAAGTTGTGTAATGCTAAGTAGATATCCCATCCGATATTGAAAGCTACCTACCGGTATAAATATGTGGTTTGCAAATTTGCTGAAAGTGGTGAAGAGACTTGCATTGCAACATAGTTTTCCAAAATATATATATTTTTTCAGGGACTTTTATCTTTTAAAAACTGTAAGTGGCAGTTAAGTTTATTTATGGAACATTGATAGGGTGAATGACTGGTGAATAAGCCTAGGCCTACTATATATTCGATCAACCAGCAGGCCCTATATCAGTGTCAGTATTTTCCCACAATGTTGTTTTTTCGGTGAGATATATTACAATCCCAGAAGTTTTCACTTAGCTTAATTAAAATGCATAGAATCTAATGTAATATCTCATTTTCGACTAATTTCGGTACACTGATTACTTTGTAATAGTTATTTTTACGTTTCAGTGTCATCTAGAGGTCAAAACTAAGATGGCTGCCAATGTCTTCACATTTTTATATTTTTGCTAGTGACTACTGTTAATTATTATATTATGAAATTATAGGTCCATAAATTTTTGGCATCACAGCTCTAAAATCTCATGTAATACCTCATTTTGACTAATTTGGGTACACTGATTACGTTGGAATGGCAATTTTTGCCTTTTAATGTTATGGCATCTGAAGAGAAAAACAAATATGGCAGCCAATGTCCGACACGAAAATATATATTTTTCACCGGCGAGTACTGTTAATCATTATATTCTATAACAATAGGGTTACAATCGAAATTTGGACCACAATGATTACATTGTAATTGATATTTCGTTTCATCTAGTAATTAAACCTAGTCGATAAAAAAGATATATGTCTACCCGGATATCGATTAAAGACACTAATGTAAAGTGTATATCACATCAACCTTAATGAATCTTCTGTATAATTACACACAGGGGTAAAACCCGAAATGACAACCAATGACATTCAAATCCCCATAGTGGCTATAATAATCAAGCAACAAAATGTACACAATTGTCGACATATATATAAGTATCCTTTCTGATGTGAATGTCCTTATTTCTACTCTTTTCATGTATACGCGCATTAATTCATTTTTGATCCATCAGAGTACAGAGTACATATTTGATCACTTATTGCGAACCACCTCACATACTAGCATTTATAGACTGATGTTAGATGCCTTTTGCATCATGACCATACTTTTGTGGGATACGTTTGAGAGTAAGGTATGAGATCAGTTTGAATCACATTTATTCGTCACTATAAATTGTATCAGCATGGTGGTGTTGGGGACATTGGGGTCATTGGGACAGTATCCCAATGACCTCCTTTAATATCTATACCACTCTCCCAATGGACCCTTTAATATGTATACCACATTTTATATAATACCTTAGATATGCCCAAAATTCCTTATTGATCATTAAAGTAAATTTTCTCAACAGCCAACCATGCCGAGTCATTCAAATCATCTGTAGGGGTCTAAATTATTTTTCTCTTATTGTTTTTTCTTCAATATATTGGACTGATATTAACGTATTACACTTGTGTCGCTTTTATGTTCATTTTGGTCAAACCATGATGTTAGCCAATAATTTTACTTATTTACTTACCAAGGTGTAACATGTGTAACATGTGTTGTCCCAATGTACCCCATACATGGCGACCATTGGGACACACTGCCAGAGGTCATAATATAATCAATAGCTAAGGACTGTACATCGATTAAAAGCTTGGTTCGTGTGTAATAGTTGAATGAAATTTGTTAGTTTCCTTCCCTTAAGGTTGTGAGTGTCTGTTATTTATCATAGTCAAATTATTTTACAACATGTAAAAAGTGGCCTAATGGTCCCCAGTCTCCCCTATATGGATATTAAATTCTGCTATGAATATTTTTTTATAAAAATTCCTATATGGCTGCTGAAATTCCAAATTGCCACCCAGCTATAGAAATTGAAGGGCCTCATTTTGAAGGACTGTGGAAGGACCTCATTTTAGCGAAATCAAACCTTGCCATATGCATCAATGGTGATTCAATCAAATCTTTTATTGTTGAAATACATTAGTCTAATTGTATATTACCAATTACAAAATATTAACTAACTATTAATGCACGAGGCAAGTTTCGACTTTTTGACAACCATGACTTAAACAATGTGGCGGGCTAGTCCTTTTAATCATTTCGAATCATAAAGATAATATGTGAGTTACCATCAGTCGAGCGTGCCATTAAGTGAAACAATCGCTCAAATTGAGAAAAAAAATGATGTAGACTAATTGTAGCCTAAATGTCCACCTGCAAGCAATATTTCAAAAAGGCACAATAACTAAATAAAAAAACAACCTTTTTTTTAGAAAATGGTCGTCATCAAACATCAAATATTGATATTTGCGATAGAAAGGAAGTAGATTTATGTTTAAATTGGTGTCTATCTATAGCGGTGTGGCTAAATGCACCCTGGACAAAGTTTAAAGAATAAATTAATGTCATTTCCGACATAATTGAAGCCGATTCATGATTTTCAGGTAACCGACGCCCGACATAGCACAGACAGGCCTCGGTGATCCGTCCTCCGATGTTCCGTCATCTTCTACATCCGTCACGATTTTAACGGGAACGGATCTGCCCAATGTATTTTTGCTTCCATGTTCTGCCATTCCGATGTCCGCCTCCGTCATCACATTTCGGAACGAAAGGGTTAAATCAATGCGTAAGTGTCCCGTTGTTCTGTCACGGTCCGTCACGCTAATTGCGTGAGCGCCATGTGTTTGTATACAGTGATTGTGGCCTTGCAGATGTCGCTCTCATCACATTGCCCCAACACTGGCTCAATGCACTTAGCGTTCAAGGGATTAGTGAGTGTCTAATTAGCAAATAAAACACTGCAATCACATATTCTCAAGGTGAGCATTGGTTTAATGTTGGGCCACTGCCTTCGTCCACTGTACCGCCCAACAAAGGACGAACCACTCGTTCTATACAACACTTCTTGACGGCAGTAGGCCTTCTATGATACGATAAACCAGTTTTGCATTAATATTAAACCAGCGCATTAATATTAAACCAACAGAGGTTGGGTCAACGTTAAAGAAACATTGTATTAATGTCTCAAGTTCACTGGGTCAAAGCCAACGTCTCCCTCGTTGAAACAATATTAACTCATTCTTAGGACAACGTTTAATTCCGTGTAGCCCTAGTTGAGCTTATAAAGATGGCTGTTGCACCAAAATTTCGTATGTAATAAATTATTTGAAAAATCGATTTCGGTTAGCACAAAGTGTCAACACCTATCTGAGCGTTGAATTGTTTTACCATTATAACAAGTCCAGTATGTGAAGCCCTACAATAACAAGAAGACAATCGTCGCTCGTCTGGCAATATGAAAGTCGGAGCAACAAGCCACCCGAGCAAGTAATGCAAGCTATAGCCTACACCGTAGGCCAACACAGTGGGATGTGTTAGATTTGCTCACGGTGATCTTTCAACACCTGAGTTGAAAATATGCCTTACTCAACGGCGGAAAGGCTTTCACTCCTTACTTTTTTAATTTCAGAAACATATTGTTTTAAAGGTATGGTCAACTCTGAAAATTCGCAGGACAAGGGTCCCCCAGAATGCAATAGTGCCCGTGGGTAGGCCGATGCCCTATTCCATAATGGTACTAAATATGCGTTTCATACCCAAAGCCTCATTAAGAGCAAGTTCTCAAATCACAGCAAGTTTATATATACTTGAGCGACATCTATGAGTTAATAACTTAAAGCCCTTAGACCTGGCAGCCTACTTGGTCGTTGGCTTGCAAACAAACTGACTGTATTACTGCGAGATGTCGAAACAGCCTAGTCCCAGCTTGACGTGAACAGCATGGTTCAACATCAGAGATTGACAGCATAGCAAAAGCTGTGTTTTTCTATGCTGGTGGTCAGTGTACGCTGAGACCAAAAATTTCATGAAAAATGTGAGGGTAGCCCTATTTAGATGATAAATTCTCCTATAAAGACAGTGGTTTAATTCCCCACGTTAAGGCATTATTCTAATGAGATGTACATATAAAATGTAAGATGTACATATGATATAAAATAATTGATCAAACAATGATGCAGTAATTGCGCAATCGATCAGATGCGCACCACATTCTTGGGGCACAACTTTACGAATGTCAATGATTACAGACTCTGTTTCGCACACAGAGTCTGTTATTACGGACTAAAACAGTAGTAGAGATAAGAGCCAGTCTGTTGAATGGGAAGCTAGAAAATGAGAAGTGTGTGGAAGCTGGAAGCGATTACTTAATAATCAAGATGGCCGTTACTTATTACGTAATAATCGAGATGGCCGTTACTTATTACGTAATAATCAAGATGTCCGCCACTGATTAAGTAATAATTGAGATATCTACTACTGATTACGTAATAATCAAGATGGTCGTTACTTATTACGTAATAATTGAGATATCCACTACTGATTACGTAATAATCAAGATGTCCGCCACTGATTACGTAATAATCTAGATGTCCACTACTGATTATGCAATAATCAAGATGTTATGCTTGGATAATTCTATTATTAATATATAGTTACGGTCGAATGATTCTATTTACACTTGAATATTTGTCATAGGTCAGAAGTTCAAAAACAGTTACGCCTGAGTAATTTCATTATAGTATTAATATCTATCAATATAGTTCAATGCTTGTCACAAGTAATATTAAAATATAAAATTCGCATAAGTATATATTTTACACATTTGTATCAGATAAAATTGACTTATATCGTAGATAGTGTTTACATTATATTAACAACGATGTAAATAAAATCATAATGCAAAAAAGTACTTGTTATGTATCTTAAACGATTAAATGAAACGATTCAAGACTAGAATTACGTCAATGTCAACGTCAATTGAATCAAAATAATAAATTGCCAGAAATAAGTAGCATTATGTTGAAGTGGATTGTAATAAATAACTTCAAAAATTATAAACATCTTTAACATGATACAAGATAGATAGATTTTCTCACATCAAAACCAAAGATCTATTAATTCCTATCACCTAAAGTAATTTCAACATATACAGCAGTTGTAAAATAAGTATAATAATAATGACTGACCTGTTCCAGATATCCTAAATACTGAGAGTGTGGATTACACTTCACCTGTGCACATATAATTAGTTCACAGGGTCAATGCTTAACTTGTTCCATAACACAGTATTTCTCAGAACTGTTTATTCAGCAGTATTTCTGAGAAATGTGCTATTCAGCTTCACGCATGCGCGCACACATGGTTCAGATGGGTTAATGATCAATTGAATATGTAAATAAAATTATATTTTCTATGAAAATAGACTTAAAGGATGAAGGTGAAGAGTCCAAACAGTTGTACCTGAATAATTCTGTATAGTGAAGATAATAGTACCGGTTGAATGAATGTCAAAATATCAGTATATTGTTCAGTGAACTGCTAGACTAATTCTCTCTGTTTAAAAGGTCAAATCGGTGAAGTTCTGTGTTTGGTTCATTATGTGTATATAATAGCTAGTCACTATTCAGTTGGTCAGGGGTAGAATACTATTCTTGAACCAATTTATCTTAAACTTTGTTTTTATATTCCTCATGAAATGCATTGTTTTAGACAATTATATATTAATTACGGAATACACATTATATAAATCATTCATTGATAGAAGTAGTATTAAAATTGATTGTAAAACATACCACATTTATCAAGTGCTAGTTACATCTCACTGTATAATATGCTTTAAAGAAGGAAGTTCTAAGTATTTTAGCAAAATAATTCCTCCCTATTTATTAGACAGTGTTACGCATGTACGCACATAGCTTTATAAAGTGAAATAAATTATTATGAATACACATATATTAACAGTAATACAGAAATATAGTCATACTTTATTGTAAAATAACACACTAATATCTGTCATGTAAATGATTTTATCAGTAAACATTGAAAATGATAGGATGTTCACTGTATAACGACTCTTGAGTGTCTGATTCATGTAAGGGTGAATGTGTCTGATTCATTATGTATGGAATTCCATTGGGGCCATCCCAATTGTATTTTCTCTCACCTCACGATACGAAGGAGCGACGGAACGAAAGAGCGAGGGGAAAGAACGACAGAGCGAGACGAAAGAACGACAGAGCGAGGCGAAAGAACGACTGAGCGACGGTTCGACGGAGCGAGACGGAGGTACGAAAGTACGACGGAACGAGGCGACGGAGCGACGGAACGACGGAGCGAGCCGAAGGAACGAAAGAGCGAGGCAAAACAATGACGGAGCGAGGCGAAACAACGACAGAGCGACGGTACGACGGAGCGAGGCGACGGAGCGACAGAACGACGGAGCGAGGCGACAGAGCGACGGTACGACGGTGCGAGGGGAAGGAACGAAAGAGCGAGGCGAAAGTACGAAAGAGCGACGGAACGACGAAGCGAGGCGATGGAACGACGGAGCGACGGAGCGAGGCGAAGGAACGAAAGAGCGGGGCGTAGTACGAAAGAGCGACGGAACGACGGAGCGAGGCGAAAGAGCGACGGAGCGAGGTTTACATGTCCTCGTTCTGTCGCTCCGTTGCCTCGCTACTTTTCTTTTGTTATAAAAAGCCATTTCAAACGGTACGACGGAGCGAGGCGAAGGTACAAAAGTACGACGGAACGAGGCGACGGAGCGACGGAGCGAGGCGAAGGAGCGAAAGAGCGAGGCGAAAGAACGATCGACAGAGCGACGGTACGACGGAGCGAGGCGACGGAGCGACGGAACGACAGAGCGAGGCGACGGAGCGACTATACGATACTACTTTTCTTTTGTTATGGTCTCACCACCCTAAATGCCGCTCCCATTGAAATACATGTAAACTGCCTCAATTCCATGGGCCGATTTCACCCCTTTTCGACAATATCCACATATAGTGTCGCATATCATATCAAAACCTGATCTGTCCTTTTTCAAAAACAGGTTCGATATATGTTTGGTAACCAGACAGATTTTGAGCTACAGTCCATGACGTGTATAAACGTCAGTACAGCTCAAAATTAGCTCTAATTCCTACCCTCTGTTACAGACCAGACACATATCCTATCAACCCACTGTACCCCTGCGAGATTATCATGAAACAGTTATATCTGATATCCTGGATGACGGAAACAACGTGTGTTTATTAAATATTCACAAAATTATAGCTTGTTTATATATTTTTTTAATTCAACAGAGGTTAGAACAGAAGCATTAAAAATATTTTGTGCTATGATTCCTTTATTAGTAAACACCTAGCCGGATTTCGCCCTATTTAGGGTGGTGAGACCTTGTAAAAAGTCAGCCATTTAAAAAAAAAGTCAGATTTAACAGATGTTTTGAACATTCCGACGAGAGATTCGATTAGTGATGGCATACACGGCGCTGAGCAGACCTTTGCTCGAGTTGTATTTTCTCTCACCTCACGATACGAAGGAGCGACGGAACGAAAGAGCGAGACGAAAGAACGACAGAGCGAGATGAAAGAACGACGGAGCGAGGCGAAAGAACGACTGAGCGACGGTACGACGGAGCGAGACGAAGGTACGAAAGTACGACGGAACGAGGCAACGGAGCGACGGAACGACAGAGCGAGGCGAAGGAACGAAAGAGCGAGGCAAAACAACGACGGAGCGAGGCGAAACAACGACAGAGCGACGGTACGACGGTGCGAGGCGACGGAGCGACAGAACGACGAAGCGAGGCGACAGAGCGACGGTACGACGGTGCGAGGCGACGGAGCGACAGTACGACGGAGCGAGGCGACAGAGCGACGGTACGACGGTGCGAGGGGAAGGAACGACGGAGCGACGGAGCGAGGCGAAGGAACGAAAGAGCGAGGCGAAAGTACGAAAAAGCGACGGAACGACGGAGCGAGGCGAAAGAGCGACGGAGCGAGGTTTACATGTCCTCGTTCTGTCGCTCCGTTGCCTCGTTACTTTTCTTTTGTTATAAAAAGCCATTTCAAACGGTACGACGGAGCGAGGCGAAGGTACAAAAGTATGACGGAACGAGGCGACGGAGCGACGGAGCGAGGCGAAGGAGCGAAAGAGCGAGGCGAAAGAACGATCGACAGAGCAACGGTACGACAGAGCGAGGCGACGGAGCGACGGAACGACAGAGCGAGGCGACGGAGCGACGATTCGATACTACTTTTCTTTTGTTATGGTCTCACCACCCCAAATGCCGCTCCCAATGAAATACATGTAAACTGCCTCAATTCCATGGGCCGATTTCACCCCTTTTCGACAATATCCACATATAGTGTCGCATATCATGACAAAACCTGATCTGTCCTTTTTTAAAAACAGGTTCGATATATGTTTGGTAACCAGACAGATTTCGAGCTACAGTCCATGACGTGTATAAACGTCAGAACAGCTCAAAATTAGCTCTAATTCCTACCCTCTGTTACAGACCAGACACATATCCTATCAACCCACTGTACCCCTGCGAGATTATCATGAAACAGTTATATCTGATATCCTGGATGACGGAAACAACGTGTGTTTATTAAATATTCACAAAATTATAGCCTGTTTATATATTTTTTTAATTCAACAGAGGTTAGAACAGAAGCATTAAAATATTTTGTGTTATGATTCCTTTATTAGTAGACACCTAGCCGGATTTCGCCCTATTTAGGATGGTGAGACCTTATAAAAAGTCAGCCATTTAAAAAAAAGTCAGATTTAACAGACGTTTTGAACATTCCGACGAGAGATTCGATTAGTAATGGCATACACGGCGCTGAGCAGACCTTTGCTCGAGTTGTATTTTCTCTCACCTCACGATACGAAGGAGCGACGGAACGAAAGAGCGAGGCGAAAGAACGACAGAGCGAGACGAAAGAACGACGGAGCGAGGCGAAAGAACGACTGAGCTACGGTACGACGGAGCGAGACGAAGGTACGAAAGTACGACGGAACGAGGCAACGGAGCGACGGAACGACGGAGCGAGGCGAAGGAACGAAAGAGCGAGGCAAAACAACGACGGAGCGAGGCGAAAGAACGACAGAGCGACGGTACGACGGAGCGAGACGAAGGTACGAAAGTACGACGGAACGAGGCAACGGAGCGACGGAACGACGGAGCGAGGCGAAGGAACGAAAGAGCGAGGCAAAACAACGACGGAGCGAGGCGAAACAACGACAGAGCGACGGTACGACGGAGCGAGGCGACGGAGCGACAGAACGACGGAGCGAGGCGACAGAGCGACGGTACGACGGTGCGAGGGGAAGGAACGAAAGAGCGAGGCGAAAGTACGAAAGAGCGACGGAACGACGAAGCGAGGCGACGGAACGACGGAGCACTCTGATATGCCGCCCACCATGTTTTTATACTCAAAATACTCAGTTTTCCATGCTTTTTTCCAACTGTTGTAGTGGGCGGCGTATCAGAACGCTGGATGCGGCCGCCCAGCGCCGCCCACCGTGGGTAGAATCCTGATCGTGTATGTTGGTAAATTAAAGAGTGGCTCAGTCTCTCACTGTAAATCACATTCACTCTGAACTGAACTTAACCCTCGACACCCATCGTGACACCCATCGTGTTTTACAATAATTCTGTATGACTGTTGATACAAGTCCAATCGTGATAATTTATTTCACTTTATATAGCTATGTGCGCATATATAAACAAAGTTAAGGTAAATTGGTCCAATAATAATATTCTACCTATTATATAGGTGGCTATTATTTATATACACATAATGAATCAGACACATTCACCCTTACATGAATCAGACACTCAAGATTCGTTATACAGTGAGCAGCCTGTCATTTTCAATGTTTCCTGATAAAATCATTTACATAGCAGATATTAGTGTGTTATTTTACAATAAAGTATGACTATATTTCTGTATGACTGTTATTCATGTATACATAATATTTTATTTCACTTTATATAGCTATGTGCGTACATGCGTAAAACTGTCTAATAAATAGGGAGGAATTAATTTGCTAAAATACTTAGAACTTTCTTCTTCAAAGGATATTATACAGTGAGATGTAACTAACCCTTGATAAATATGGTATGTTTTACAATCAATTTTAATACTACTTCTATCAATATAATGTGTATTCCGTAATTAATATATAATTGTCTAAAACAATGCATTTCATGAGGAATATATAAACAAAGTTTAAGATAAATTGGTTCAAGAATAGTATTCCACCCCTGACCAACTAAATAGTGACTAGCTATTATATACACATAATGAACCAAACACAGAACTTTACCGATTTGACCTTTTAACCAGAGAGAAATAGTCTAGCAGTTCACTGAACAATATACTGATATTTTGACATTCATTCAACTGTTACTATTATCTTCACTATACAAAATTATTCAGGTATAGCTGCTTGGACTCTTCATCTTCATCCATTAACTCTATTTTCATAGAAAATATGATTTTATTTACATATTCAATTGATCATTACCCCATCTGAACCATGTGTGCGCGCATGCGTGAAGCTGAATAGCACATTTTTCAGAAATACTGGTGAAGAGTTCTGAGAACTACTGTGTTATGGAACAAGCTAATCATTGACCCTGTGAACTAAATATAAGTGCACAGGTGAAGTGTAAACCACACTCTCAGTATTTAGGATATCTGGAACAGGTAAGTCATTATTATTATACTTATTTTACAACTGCTGTATATTATAAGATTACTTCAGGTGGTAGGAATTAATAGATCTCTGGTTTTGATGTGAGAAAATATATCTATCTTGTATCATGTTAAAGATGTTTATAATTTTTGCTGTTATTTATTACAATCCACTTCACCATAATGCTACTTATTTCTGCCATTTTATTATTTTGATTCAATTGACGTTGACATAGACGTAATTCTAGTCTTGAATCGTTTCATTTAATAGTTTAAGATACATAACAAGTACTTTTTTGCATTATGATTTAATTTACATCGTTATGAATATAATGTAAACACTATCTACGATATAAGTCAATTTTATCTGATACAAATGTGTAAAATATATACTTATGCGAATTTTATATTTTAATACTAACTGTTTTTGAACTTCTGACCTATGACAAATATTCAAGTGTAAATAAAATCATTCGATCGTAACTATATATTGATAATAGAATTATCCAAGCATAACATCTCGATTATTGCATAATCAATAGTGGACATCTAGATTATTACGTAATCAGTGGCGGACATCTTGATTATTACGTAATCAGTAGTAGATATCTCAATTATTACTTAATCAGTGGCGGACATCTTGATTATTACGTGATAAGTAACGGCCATCTTGATTATTGCGTAATAAGTAACGGCTATCTTGATTATTACGTAATCGCTTCCAGCTTCCACGCACTTCACATTTTCTAACTTCCCATCCAACAGACTGGCTCTTATCTCTACTAATTAATACGGCCTGACCCCAAGCTTGTATTGACACCCAGTAAACGCAAAACTTTCTATGACTTTATACAATGTTGGACCAACGTCGAATACGTTGGGCCGACGTTGTATAAATGTTTTACAAATGTTTTGTGTTTGCTGGGCAGGAGGACTTTCTCTCAAACATTGTACATTTATCTAATGCTGGTTCAATGCTAGGCCAGCGTCACAGACGTTGTACTCAATAGGCTACTGTTGACCTACACTTGACCGTCCCATGATTCTTAATATGTGCATGTATAACACTGTATGATATATATCATTAATATATAATATAAGAAAGAAACTCCTATCAATTCTAGATTTCTAATATTATATACCTACACTAAAAACAGATCCTAACATCAAAGTCTCTTCAATCAGCATTACAATCTCATCGTATCGTGTAAATATTATGACATGCTGTCATACTCTAACGCCATCTTAATATTATATTAAAATATGCTAGATTACGTCATTAAACTATTATGTACACGTCTACCATTATAGCTCTTTATATTGTAAGATGTCGACGTCTTTATAATATGAAATCATGCCATAGTAATGTTATATACCAATATCATAATTCCACAGCCACACATATCTTACCAATATAATGGCTAATCATTACATTACCATGTGATATAAAGTGTCATCGTTATAATATAATGTTATATCCTGTAATTATAATCTTGACATTTTAATTCCATATCTTATATTTTGACATTATGTGCCATAATTTCTCACTAAAATATATAACATATATCTAAGCAATATTACAATATACCATATATCCCTTCGTTGTAATAATCTCAGGGGCGTAGCCAGGATTTGTCAGAGGGGGGGGGGCTTTGAATTTGTGGTGTACTTCTCCAGCCTCGAAGAGGCTGCCCGTCCCGGCAGGGCGCCCATTTAGGGGGGTCTGGGGGCACGCCCCCCCCCCCCCTATCAGGAAATTTTGAAATATTATTTGTCTAATAGTGCATTCTGAGGTCATTTGGAACTCAATTTATTGGTTAGCTACAACGGAAAAATGCCATTTTTTACATGAGTTTCTTTTTTACTGATGTCCAAATGCTACATGTTAGGGGTGGAAGAGTGAGATAAGGCCACTACCGGTACTCAGTATTTTTTCTCTGTTTTAGATGAGCGTGTGCATTAGATTATTGCAGTTTATTGCCAAAAAACAGGTGTTATGGTTGCCAATTTTCAAAAATAAAACATGCCAATTAAAGGAGCAATGTTACATGACATAAGAGCAAGGGTGCTGAAGCTTTATTGTGCCATGGTATTGCGCTTGGTATGGCGCATATATGATATACATCACAATGTTGCCACTGTAACAATAGTCCATTCAAATTGCACTTTGATCTGGATACAATTTTAATTGCAACATAATTTACTTCGATGGGAATCGATTCTCTAGGCGTATCTACATGACATATAAAAGTCTACAAAAATGTGCGTGGGAGAACATAGTATATTTTAAAATAATAATAACAAAATTGCATTTCTTTTAAATGGTAAATCGGCAAAATATACTAAAATTAAAACTAAAACACTTGTAATAACATGTATTATCATTTATCAACGGCTAACACCTATTTTATAGAAAAAGTTTGTAGATTACATATCATCGATGAGATTTCAACAGAAGTAACTAGGCTAATAATATAAAGAGGGCATGTGGTGAAGCTTAAAGTGTCCTCTAGAGCAATAGGATGCTGGCTGTGGTGTGTATAAATTCTTGAAAAAAATCGGCGACACCGCTCCTGAGTGTCTTGACTGTCGAAAGAAGAAGTGTAGGTGGACTTCAGATGTCCGGGCCGCACATGGCATGAGCCGGGTGGAAGTGCTGACCCGTCAATCTGCGATTCCGTCCGGCTCGAACTCGGGCGCGATGATCTGCTAGTGAGGTCGCCACAGGTCAACTTCACATCCTCTTTTATTTTTGTAGATTTTGTTCTAAAAGTTACAAATTCTTTCTGAAAAGATTGCACAGAAATATATCTGATTTAATTCAATCTACGTTGGGGTATTTCAGCATGGACTGGACTACTACTGGCCGAAAGGCCTCTTTAATAGCTTGATATACACAATGTACAATGATAGGCAGCCTAGTGGGCGCGCATAGACATCTACAATGTAGACTAAGACCAGCTGTAACCATTATATGCTAAAAGGATAGGGTCTATAGTACAGCTCACATTAGACTTGTATTGCGTGCTTTCCGCTGATCTCTCAGCAAATTCTCAACATAATTTGTAAGCACAATTTGCAAGTCTTACGACACAAACCCTAGACATTTCGGGGAATTTAATTGATTATTTTAAAAGTTCGACCATTTGACATGAAGTGAAATTTTGAAATAAATAGTAAATGAAATGAATAGGTTTATAAACATGACAGGGTGCGTAATATTTAGCTATTTATAGTATCCTACATGGCAAATGTTGGATGATTATTTCCTGGGGAATCAGCCGAAAACATACAACGCAGAAGTGGCAGAATATGTGACTGTGACTGTGCAGATAATGCCCGTCAGCAATGTCAGTGTGCCCAAAAGGGGGGGAGGGGTCGTCCGAGCCCCTCGAACCCCCCCTGGCTACGCCCCTGAACCTACTAATTCATTACATTATTATGTATTCATATATATATTTTAATGTCATATCTAACCGTTATAAAAGAATGTCTTGCCATTATAATGCCATCTCCAGAAATTGAACTTTCATCCACACATCAAAGTTGAAATATGTGCTGATATTAATATAATATCATATTATACCATGACTATTCTACAGTTATATTATTAAAGCAGAACATAAAGCTAGCCAATGAATTAGGTGTAAGCACATAAATGTTCTGAGATGTCCAATTTATCTTGCCTTTGAAATAATGTATGATTAAACGTAACAGATAGATAGACTGTATCACGATATGACATGACTATTATAGATTCGTAATATTTTAATAGGTTGTTAAAGTATGTAAGCATATTACACTAATATGCAACTCTATCGGGCTGATACATGATGGTATTGTACTTTTGACATACAATTTTGTAGAATAAATCATTATAATGGTTCATTATAACAATGGCGTACACTATAATGTCAGGCTTTTAATGTTTGACTAGTACAACTATGTCGCACTAATGTAATATGTACTAAACTGATGTAACGATATGACATCAGTGCGCCTGTATATGACATCACAATGTCTCTATGTGACAGAGTAATATCAACCAATAGCTAGCTCTATAATTTCAGGATATGGACAAAACTAACAGATCTATGCAGTTTCTAACCCATGAAACATTTCATAGCAATTGTTTCATAGTATATTACAAATTAGTGATTACTGGGTTTCTAGTAAGTTTAATTTTGCGTCCATCATCTCTGAATCCGTCGTAAAATGATTTGAAATATTTCCAATTGCTTTCATTAAACATGAATTGTGAAATCAGACAAACCTACAAACCATGTTCAATTATAGATTTCAGGAGAATTCATTGATTTCACGGCAGCCATTTAGGAAAAATCAATCAATAATATTATGACCTGATTTTGATTGATACAAAATGTTTTCAAAGCAAATGATACCGCTCATAAAGGTACAAAACTGTACAGGTTAAAAAAAATGTGTCCAAGAAAATATTTTTGTCAATTTTTCAGTGGCTATCTTGGATTCCTTCATAAATATTTGTATATATCTTTTCAATGGTTTCATTGGACATTAAAATGTGAAATTAGACAACAAAACAGTGTTTTTAAGATGATATATAAGGCGACTCGTAAAACCGTAGGCCTATACATGCGTATACATGGGTAATGCTTTTCAGGATATACTTTATTGATTACGATGACACTAAGACCATAGAAATCGGTCATAGTGTTTAATTACTTCACAAATCAAGCATTATTCAATTGATTTTGACCTGAGGTTCATCCCTGAACCAAATGATACTGCTAATGAAGATTTTCCTACAGAATAGATCTGTGTGTTCATAAAATATTTTTTAAAAATTGTGATATTTAAAAAAAAAATCTTGTCAACTTTGCGGCGGCCATCTTTGATTCTATCGTAAATATTATATTCTATTACTTGAAAATACTTAAAAGAACATTAAAATGTAAGATTAGGTGCCAAAACCGTGTTTGTGAGATAATTATAAAGCAAACCATGTTGAGTGATGCCCTTTGTGTCATCATGGTCTCACCACCCCAAATGCCAGTCCCATTGAAATACATGTAAAATGCCTCAATTCCACGGGCCGATTTTACTTCTTTTTGCCCTCCCCCCTATCTAGTGCCGCATATCATAATGAAGCCTTGACTGTGCATTTTCAAAAACAGCTCCGATAAGGGGTTGCTACCCAGACAGATTTTGAGCTAGGCCCCCTAGTGTGCAAAAAGGTCACTATAGTTCAAATTACGCTTAAATTCATACCCTCTTTCACAGACCAGACACACATCCTTTTAACCCACTGTATCCCTGTCAGATTATCACGAAACAGTTATATCTGATATCCGGGATGAAGGAGTCATCGTGTACTTATTAAATATTCGCATAAATGTAACTTCTTTGTATTTGTTTTTAATTCAACAGAGGTTGAAACAGCCGCATTGAAAATATTTTGTGTGATAATTCCATCATTAGTATACACCTGCCGTGATTTCGGCTTATTTAGGGTGGTGAGACCTCATTGAAAATTTAAAGTTTCATTTTGAAATTGGCCATATAATGACTATTACTCGACCTAAATTGGACTACCGGTACAGGATGTTTCTTAACCGAATGATACCGCTCATAGAGACTTTTGTACATAAAATAATCTCTTTTCGATATTTGCTAAAAATATGAAATTCAAAAAATTGCAAAAAATGCATTTTTGGACATAATAACATAATCCAAAATAGCTCGCCATTAAGGCAGAATAATATAGTAAAATGATATTAACTTTTACTATTTTGTCTTCATGGATAGGGGGGACGGGGCATGTTCGAACACCGGGGCACATTCGCACCCTGCGGGTAATTCAGAATTGAGGGCCACCTGGTGAATTAAAAATATAATTTATGATGTACCTCTCCCCTAAGTCACTGTTTCTCCCAAAATTCATCAGCTACAGTTTTTTTGTTTAGCTCCCGATTCAAATATGTGATTTTCGGCTAATTTTATGTTATTTTGGTTAATTTTTCTATATTACTCTGTGAACTACGGTTTTAGTAGTTAAGAAACCATTTGTTGTTCTATAAATAGAACACAGAGGTAGGCTTATACAACATACAGGGAAAGTATTTTAGAACCATCACAAGGGGTACGAGCAATACTTGGGGTTGAACCTGATATGGCATTACCGGGCACGTTCAAACACGTTTGATTATGCCCTGGAAAGGGTGTGAACATGCCCCGAACTTGCCCCACAACCAATGGTCATAATTGAAACATAGCTTATCTTACTCACACTTGTCCACCCTCACCCATCCATGCTGACACTCGCTCAGCCATACATGACCACCCTTTTTTATACAACACATGCCGGTTTGTCTGGTGACCCCTGATGGACAAACTGCCATTGCCCACTGCTGGCAACGTTATGGGAGACTGACAATTAATGGGCTGCTACCTTGTGAAGGCCAAGAAGGGAAACATCACACTGTTACTATTTATGCAAACTGCAATAACAAAATAGAAAGGATTGCCAATTATTGTCATTGTTGTATTGCACTTTAATAATTGGGGCATGTTCAAACGGTAGGCCCACTGGTCGCACGTGCCCCAGAGGCGGACATGTCCAACCAGTCTTGTTGTAATCACATTTTGCGCTATATTTTTTTAAGATATACAAGACAACTAACTACCCTGCAAACACTGTACGTAATATAACGTTCATTAAGGTCTCATTTTCTTCATTCATGGGTGAACGTAACGAGGACGTGCTAAGGACGTAGTCATAATAACCCTAACGTCGCCAGCACGTCACAATAACGTTACATTTATGATTTACGTTCTAAGGACGTAAATGGGAGTTCACAGAGTTACGTCCTAAGTACGAAGTGCTGTACGTTGTGGGGACGTTATGACGTAAAACAGTATTCGTACTTAGGACGTAATTCTGTGAACTCCCATTTACGTCCTTAGAACGTAAAACATAAATGTAACGTTATTGGGACGTTCTGGGGACGTTAGGGTTATTATGACTACGTCCCTAGCACGTCCTTGTTACGTTCATCCATGAATGGCGAGAATTGGACCTTAACAAACGTTATATTACGAACAGTGTTTGCAGGGTAACTAACAATTTTAGAGGGGCATCATACATGTGGAAGCACTATATTTATGCAATAATGAGTGATTTAGGTAAATAGCTAGTGAACAGGTATGCATTATGTCTTAGGGGTTCGAACGTGCCCCGTCCTCCCCTATAGGCCTATGGCCTAATGCACAGAGTAATCCAAATCCATCATTATTTAATTTAAATTTCACAACATTGTGATAGAGTGAGGTAGGCCTAGGCCTATGCGCTAAAATCCGGTTTACAGAGAAAAATATTTTAAAAATTAGCGTTATTTGATATCACATAGAACTATATGTATATAGAGTCTATATGAGCTTAGAAAAATGTGTTGGTGCCACTATTTTTCTGGGAACATCCTTAATCCTTTGATTATATGCCTATAAGATACCGAATAAAGTAGTTACGGTGGATCCTGAGGGGGTGCATGGTGGGCCTATCTGCCCCTCGCCTAAAATGGTCGACAGTGCAAAATTTTAAGGCGAGTCCGTGTGGACGTGGTTTTAAAGTTGTGGGACACGCTGATTAGGCTATTCAGTCCAGTGTGGCCTATGACCACAATAGCTTCTCTAAAAATCAATAATAAGCTGAAGACGATCTAAATCACAAGATCCCCAAACTAAGAAAATAATTTGTCAAATAAAAACATTCCACCTTCAACATGTTAACCCTTGGCATATAAAATAGCTTGTGCTGTATGCATGACTAGACTATCAGGTCTCTTCCATGTTGGGCAGGACTTTTTTTCAAGAGAAAGTCCTCCTGCCACAATGGAAATCTGGTCCAAAATTGTTCTCTATGCCGAATTCACTTCTATACAGCTCAGTGGCCGAGCTCGACTAAAGCGCCCTTGACCTTATTCATGATATTCGTGACGATCGTCAAAAAGAAAACATTTTCGTTAATAAATTTATTCTGGGTGTCTTTAAAGCCATAAAATGGTTAGCTTAAATAGATTTAAATAACAGTAACAAACTTTAACGTTCTAGCCTATTCTCTTGTATAATGTAATCTGACAACATGTCTTTTAAGTTTAACGTTAGATCTAAATTCTAATCTTAATGTTTTTTTTTGGCAGTGCCAGTGACTGCCAGTGGCAGTGGCAGTGTGAGTGTGACTGTGAACACTGCCACTGGTGAATGTCACTCACTCACTCAGTCACTGACACTCGTGACTCGGCCGCTGTCGGCGCTCGCCCACTGCTATAATCTGATAGCGTCTCACCACACATAATAGTCTTTTAGAAACATGTTACTTGTAAGTTGTATGCCTACAGTCTGTTTCACCAGAACCTGGGAGTAGCCTTTTTCTAATTTGCTCGGTCGTTCTTTAAAATTTGTTTACAAAATTTTTCTCGGATCATTTTTTCATGTTCCCCTAACATCCCTGAAAATTTGGTGCAATTTTGTTGTGTATTTTGGAAGTTAGACCATTTGGCATGTAATAGGATTCTTGTTTCACGGCAATGGTGTTAAAGAGAGCTGTCATTTTGAAAAATTATTACATGCCAAATGGTCTAACTTCGCTAATACACAAAAAAAATCTACCGAATTTTCAGGGATGTTGGGGGAAGGTGAAAAAATAATCTGAGAAAAATTTTGTTAAAAAATTATGAAGAGTGACCGAGCAAATTGGAAAAAGGCTACTCCCAGGTCCTGGTGAAACAGACTGTAGGCTAAGTCTACCCCTCTCATAGACTTACATGTATTATAATAGGTACATCCAAACAGTCATTATGATGGGGTTTTTCGTGTTTTTTCATGATTTATGTGAATTTGTGATACACTGCAATAAAAAACATATTTTTCTCTGTTTGTTTGTTCTTCTTGCTCACTATTACTGGTAGAAATGAAGCCATTATTGTAGAATTAAAAAAGTAATTTTCTTTGAATGACACTTTTATCACCTTTTCCGAGGGTTCCCATCATTAGATTTCTCGCAATTATGAAAAATGGTGGCAGCTCTCGCCTTTAATTTCATAATTGTTGCAACAAGTGCTTGAAGAGGTAAGTGGAACAGGCATGCTGTGGTCCCTTCTGCTATTTTTTTTTACGCAGGTGCCATTTTAAATTTTTTGTAAAAAAATGCAAAAAATGAAAATAGACTATGTCCACTGCCCTATGAGGAAGTTCTGGAGGACATCATTAAGACCGTTTGGACAGAACAATGTGGGCATCTCGATGAATTGAGATGCCTGGGGAAGGCTGCACTAGTTTGCCCATGGTAAAACCTGGGTGAAGTTTTGTTTGCCTACCCTGCACTTCCTCATGGGGCGCACCGAGGGTAAAAATGGAAGTTTCATGGCTATAAGGATGAGAATCCATCAAAAAAAATTTTCTTCCATGACCCCCTCGTGGTCATGGAAAAAAAACTGGGGCCGGAGGCTATGCCCAAATTTCTGATTGTTGTGTGACCTATTTGCTTTGTTACAGTATTGCGGGACACTCATTGGGTGCCCTGATGTATCTTAAAACCTGATATATACGGATACAACATCTCAGTAGTTTTATTCAGCTGTTTCAAAAAGTTCAAGTGTCTGGGTGATGTTTTGGCTTCTGTATCCCTGCCGGAATTTGCAAAATTAAGGTTTTGGATGTTTTTATAATTAGCTCAGATTTTGATCTGGCACAGCATTTTTCTTGCTCAGTGAAAACTGTGCAATGTGGTCAATTATTTATTCTAGCATGTGGGCAGTTACGAAAAAAGGCTCAGCATAATTTTATTGGAAAATTTTAAAATTTATTGAAAGTACCTAATTATAACCCGGGCCATACGCTTGGTCCTCCCAGCATTCTTTAGTTTAAGTGAAAATATATGACATGTATGATCATGTACTGATGTAGATTACTAGTCTAGGCCTAGTCTACTATATTAATATAAGTAATAAACCTATAATTTTTTTTAATCATCAGGACATACTATACTCGCCGTCAAATTAACCAGAATCGCATGATTTTCGGCGATTTATCCGTCAATTCTGAACTGATTTTCTTGAAATTTTGCAAAGGCCATCTCCTATTTAAATCCTAACAGCGGTAAAAAATTCGCAAAATTATATTTATTATTTCAAAAGTTAGACCATTTTACATGTAATAAAATTCTAGAATTAGTTTAATGGGTTTATAGAGGGACGTCGTAATTTCAATTTATTACATGTCAAATGGTCTAACTTTTGAAATATGATATATAATTTTACGAAATTTTCAGGAATATTGGGATTCTGTTGAGATATGATTGTTACAAAATTTCATGAAAATCGGTTAACAATTGACCGAGAGAGAAATCAGCGAAAAACATGCGATCCTGGTTGATCACTTTTAATGTGACTTCGGGTATATATTAGTCTACTATAACTATTAGGCAGTGGCTAATCGTACGTGATTCTTCATAATGTAACTCTATGGGCAGCCTCGTTTACGAAATGAGTTAGGTACGTCCGAAGACGTCATTTTGGTGTTTGTTTCGTGTTTTTTTGCAGGATTTATGTGAATTTGTAATACACTGCAATAAAAGACATATTTTTCTTGGTTTGTTTGTTCTTTATGCTCACTTTTACTAAATTCTTTAAAAAAAAATATTAATTTTTTTTTATTTTTTTTACTTTTGTTTTGTGGTGTCTTTCTATTTGCGCTTTAAAGATAGCTAACTCACTGATTTTGTAATATAATGGCTTTTAATATCGGCTGTTCATCAGATGTTTTTTGAAGAGAAAACGTGCCAGACATCACTTAGTGGGAAACCACACATGCTACAAATTTTATGCAGCAGTGTAAGGGTTAAAACTGCTTGGACAGAACAATGTGGGAATCTCAAAGAAATGAGATACCTGGGGAAGGCTGCACTAGTTCACCCAGGGTAAAACCTTGGTGAAGTTTTGTTTGCCTGCCCTGCACTTCCTCATGGGGCGCACCGATTGTAAAAATGGTAGTTTCGTAGCTATAAGGATGAGAATCCAACTGGAACGTGCGCTGAACGACGTGGAAGGCTGCATCCAGATAACACTGCTTGGCTTGTTGTGAAAGTAGCAGCTGCTCACCACTGGTCATCAGAAGGTGCCATTTGCCGTAAGCCAACAACATTAGAAAAATAAATAAGACATTGATACACCAGCATGATTAGTGTGTTATTTCAAATTGCATTTTTTGTAATTAATGTTTTATTATGGTTATTTACTTTCAACCAATATATAGTTAATTGCATTATGCCTACCTCTATATCAACGCGAACAAAGCTGTGAGGAATTTTCTTGTAGTCAAGCTCAAATTCCAGGTCAGTTGGATTGCTGTCCGGTCTGTTTGTCGTGCTCTGTATCACCCCCTCTGCATTTTCTATGCTGCCATCTATTACAGCTATCGGAATGGAGACTTGTGTTGAAGTGCTCGGACTTCTTTACCACAAGCAATACACAAAAAATCCATCTCAAAATTGTAGGTAGATGTATGATATCGTCATACGGTGGTCAGTATGATATTCCAAGAAGTGAATGAATTTGTCAGTGAATCCGGCTGCTGATATACTCCACAGAAGATGTGAACGCATTTTGATGTTTATTCAGATAAAACACTCGCACCAGTGGTGATGATGTCACAACTCGGCAAGCGCGAGTAGTGCTCACAGTTTTCACGGCTTACGTGAGAGTGTGTTCACACATAGTGAAGTGTGAGTTTTGATGCATAGATCATGCAGTAGGGATTCCCTCTAGCTTACCAGTCCGTTGAACGTAAGCAAACACAAACAGTGCGTCAAGCCTGTGAAAAATTCTTTACACGGCGTGGGCGTGCCTCGGCGTGCACACCAAACCACGGATTGTGACTCCTTTCGCCCAGACGGAATCATACGGACACGAAGAAGCGAGGTGTGTCAACGTGTTTACACGCTAATAGACATGATTGCACGTACGACCAACCTTTTGATCAAACCTTTCCCCGTGCAAGTTACGAAGTGTAATTGCCCCTCCTTCACGTGTGAGTGGCCCCCTCCACGTGTGAGTCGCCTGATGTCCGTGGAAGTCTGTCAGCCCCAGCGGTCAACTCCTGATTACCTAAGGCCATCCTAAAAAATATCCTTGTTTCCGATTACATGGTGTGGAAATGTCCATGCAGTACTAGCTTATACAGTACTGACTGTGCATAAGCAGATTGATAGGCCTACCTGTGTTAAGGCTACTTTTAGTGTTACTGTTAACCTCTGTTTCATCCCCAGACCTAGTTCATTCCCAAACTCATGGGTATCCAAGACATTGCCAACTGGTTGCTAGACGTCGCTACAGACATGGACAGTTTCACTTGCTTCAAAAGGGCATATTATGCTAGCCATTGTTGGCCACTGAGTTTGAGAATGCCCCCGTGGTGTAGTGGTTAGCACTAGGGCCTGTTAATTAGAGGGTCGTGAGTTCAAATCTTGATAGACCATAACAATTTTATTTTTTAGATAGGGCCTAGGCTAGTCTGTTATTTTTTTTTCCGGGAGGTTTAGGCCTAATTATTTTTTAACTTGCATAGACTCTAATCAGCTCTTAACCAGCGGTCTGACCAGGCGCGCAGACGAATGGATGCCGTGCGGTAGGCCTATCTTTTACCCCTATTTTCACCCATGCCATTGAAAATAGGAAACAATTTTTTTAGGATGACCTGATGACAACCCACTTCCCCTCCCTGTCATTGCCCGTTGGAGGCGCCCCAAATCCGTGGATTTCATTTAATATGGTTATGGTTACACATATCGTTCCGTTGGAGTGCGTGCATTTCGACGAGTATAATGCTGATAATGTGACTTTAAAGACGAGCGTGCACACATGTAGGAATGCAAGCGAAAAACATCACTACTTTGCACTGGCTTTCACTGGGATGAATTCCGTGCCGAGTCGTTTCTGTGAGTTGTGGCGTCAGCCTGTTTATACGCGTGCAAGTGTCCTTGATGCACTTTCGTATGCGTGTGCGTGCACGGAAAAACATCCACTAACGACCGTGTCCGGTAAGCTAGATGTAATCCCTACTGTACATCATTACCATGTAAAAAAAATTCTTCACCTTTTTTTTACTATTATATTTCAGGGATAGCATACATACCAAAGTAAATAGTTCTACAAAATAAAAATAGTGGCGGACTTATTTGACATAAAAAATATTCACCGTATATATACGGCATGATATACAAGTATTTTGTCTTCGCCTTTTGCAAAAAGTTAAACGACTGTTGTCAGCATATATTTTGTTACAGTAACGTTAGGCTTGTACATTGGTACATATAACCATACAATATCAGTGTTCGAAATAAGTGGGTTCCGTTCCTCCGGGACAACCAAAGTCTCACACACGGATAACCATATTTAGCTTGTATGGTTCTCCGACGGACAACCTTTAAATTTACGTACCATATTATCCCTAATAAACGCGGAGACAAAATTTGGGGCGCGTTTCTTATATGCACTAAAATGTTATTCTGTATTTCACGGACGCATTTGTTTGCGGGGCCGTCATTAAGCCAGGCGACATGATTGGTGAGAGCTCACTGCACGCTCTCACACCGCCACTCGTGAACGCTCATCGCAGATTTCACTGATGTGTTAACACAGGCTGACACCTTATGCAGCCAAGGCCTGCTATGTAGACGAGGCGTCACGCGGCTACCATGGCATTTCATCTTGGAATGTTCTTAGGCTATTTGGGCACGACGATATTTAAATATGGTATTTGTTTTTAGATACATCAGAATAATAGAAATGCGTCTGCGACATGCTGTATGAATGCTTTAAAAAGACGTAGGCCTAACTGATTAAATTTTTGTCTAATTTTACAATGAGTGTAGGCCTCAGAATGTCTGCCTAAGATGACGTGATCTACTCTTGCCGACCTTAGCCCGCCATTGATCAGATCGTGGTGTATCATCTCTGCAGGGACATTGTGTATACATGTGCACGCGCTAACATTTGTTTGATGCTGCAACACCATTAATGGGCCAATGGTTGGATCGTCTGATTTTAAGCACGTTTCAAATCCTGTGTCTCAGCGCTACTATAGTCACTTGTAGTAGAATATGATGCATATTTCACAAATGCTTATTTGGTGGATGACCAGTGGACGTCAACTGTTGACGCCCAAAACATCAGGTAGCAAGATAAACAGGGCCAGACGTTTTAATGTTATCTGAAGCTTCAAATCTTACTTCAATAGCATTTAATAGGCCTCCGCCTATACATGGCGTCGCTATATATATGCTGGGGCGCTTGTAAATCTGTCTGACTCAATGATCACTGAACAGTCATTTTTGTTGTAAGCAAAACTGACACGCTGTCGTCAACGGTCATTCTGACACAACTCAACGATTAATCACCCAACACACACAGGTGTTATTTAATGCTGGTCCACCTCTACGACGTTAGCCAGTGATAAAACAACATGTACAACAACTAGACACCGTGTAAAATTAGCCCACCCACCCTCACAACAAGCTGACCATGGCTCAACCATGTTGACACGGCTACACGCAGCAAGCTGATGTCAGGTAGGTTAATATATTTTTTCAAGCGAAAAACGGAGGGGGGGGGGGCGTTTATTAGGGGGGAGGGTGCGTTTATTAGGGGTAGTTAAAGCATACAACAAAATGCTGTCAATGACAATGGCGCACTACAGAGTAGGCCTATGCCTATAGAGCTTCATTTTGTTCAATAATAATATAGTGGGTGGCCGTGTTGCCAAAATCTATATAGGACCTATCGAATATTATAAGTTGTTCAAGACAGTGTTAGTATAGGAAACTTTTTACATTATCGTATACAGATCAAGTGTACCGTACGTCAACGCCTATGTTGTCATGATTTTTCTGCCGACATCCTTTATTCATGGCAGACAACCAAATCGTGACCAATGGTTGTCCGCAGGACACACCGTCTTTCACGCTTTATCGTGAACGCTGAATATACATGTAGCTATGAACTACAGTGCACCCTCACTACATAGCCCCACAGATATAATGCCAACCTCACCTACTGCCAATTAAAGTTTTGCATCGGATTACCGTGGTACAATGCCAACCGAGGTGTCCGCCATATGCCAAAGATTTTGAAGTTCCAAATTCATTTTTTCCATGTATTTTCCCCCTCTCATATTGCCATTGCACCCACACAGCAGTAGGCCTATGCGTTCACAAGTTCAGGCAAGCGTGACTGAGATTGATCAATGGATGACTGGTAGGGGGAGGGGGGGCTGTAGTGACTAAGCGAATGGAATAATAACTCATGCATGATCAAGTTATCAGCGATCGCCACCTGTACACAGACACAGCAATCGGTGCGTTTAGGCTTAAATGATTGGCATATTGTCCACGGTCGCTTCTGCTAATTTTACATGTTCTAAGCATATTAAATAAACTACTGAATTCTTTATCCACATGATTTTTTGTGTGATAATATTAAAAACAATATCATGATATGACCCTGAGAGTTAGTACTGCTACAGGCAGTAGATCAATGTAAAGCGCCACACTTTTGATTTATCCTCAATGTAAACTCGTGAGTTTCCACTCAGCGAACACGAAACATTTGTATATAGCATTTATAAACATCGGCCCAACATTGTATGTTTTGCATTTACTGGGAATAAATATAACATCAAGCACATGGCACACCTATTGTCTTTACTCTCTGCAAGGCGTCTCCGGTATTGGCCTTTGATCACCACTTGAATGCCAAGCAATCAATATTAGCAGTGTTAGAGAGCTATTAAGAGTTTTTTGTAAATGAATAAATGGTATGTTTTTTACAAAAAGTGTTCTAAATAAAACAATACTATGTAGCCTTTTGATATCAATGCATGATTTTTTTTTTAATTATTATAATCAGAATGTGTTAGATGTGTATCAGCAATAATGTCAATCAGCTTCATATCATATCCACAAACCTAGATCACCTCCCTCGCCATAATGCCACCCCGTCATAATGCCAAAAAATGGTATAGAGTCCCAATGTTGGCATTATATTGAGGTGGCACTGTATTTGGGAAAGAAAAAAAAAGAAAAAAATATGATCAATTAATAACGGTGGAATTCACGATCTTAGCAAACATGAAACGTTGACCAGATGCTGGGCTAAGCGTCGTTGACTGTGGGCCAACATTAGCCCAGCATTGGGTCTATGTGTCGTGTTTACTAGGTAGGCTTATGGCTGGCGTTTTTCAGAGTGAAGCATCGTTACTATTTTTAATATTATTTATAGCTATTTTATTTTAGTATGTTGGTATATTATTCAGATACTGATAATAACTAGTGCTGCAAACCTTACATGATATTAACATTATTCACAAGATATCGCTGTTGCGTAACTTTCTAGCAAAAGTTTTACTCAACCTATTAAAAAAAATGTATATTTATCTATCAGATAAATAACAAGAAATATATATACAGACTAGTATATTTCATTTGGTTAACACTTATTAAATACGAATATAAATGTCATATTTAGCATCCGGAGGGTTAATTGTGCTTCTAAGTATCACACCTCACTAGTCGGCAGGACATGTCATCACTCTGTTGAGTTGTTACTCCACTGTTGAAGTTAATTGCGTTTCTTGTGGTGTTACATCCACTGCTGAAGTTAATTGCATTTTAGGTTGTGTTATATTTGTGATGATGCGAGTATCTTACGTTTCAGATACATGCTGCGTTCTAGCTTGGAACATAGTGGAGGGCGAGATATTTCTAACTAAGTCTCAGTCTATCTCACACAGTGACTCAATCTCACTGCAGTCTCAGTCTCTCACTGCTCTTACTCTCGTGAGTCTCAGGCTCAGCCGCCTATAGGCCTACCCGCCATCAGATTAACTTGTATCGCATGTTTTTCGTCGATTTCTCAGTCAATTCTCAACTGATTTTGATGAAATTTTGCAAGCCAAATATGAAATTGAGCTGGTATAGTAGGTACATGTACATCACAAAGAGTAATTTTGATGTTTTTTTCGTGTTTTTTCATTATTTAGTAAATTTGTGAGACTGCAATAAAAAACTGCAATAAAACGGTACCGGGTACGACAGTACCCCGGAATAACCCATAATAACCTCATAATAGTTTGAATTTTAAACCATGTAGTCGTTAGGAAATGGCTCTAAACTACCCAAATAATGGAACAAGTCGATGCTTTATTAACAAATTCGCACTGATGTTATTGACAGACAATGAGTAGGCTGGGCTATTACAAGATGTCGCATATCATGTCGTTTGAAACTCAAATCAAAGGATAAATACAATAATAACCTATACAAACCTCTTAACAACTTGTAATAACCCTGTAGTTGTTAAGAAATAACTATAAATAAAACAAATAACAGCACAACAGGTACTTTGACACATATATTATCTAGTCATAGTAAAATACACAAATAATATATTTTGTGTATATATACATGTGTATGTGGATCATACAGGGCAACTGTGAGATATTGAACCAATGCTTGTTACCATTGCCGCATATGGCCGAAAACAACATGGTAGTATTAAATCAAGCATATATTTTTTACATCTATCGTTTGTTGTCATCATAGGTAGACGTAAGACTAGAAAATAATGCTTTCCAAATTTCATGAAAATTGCCTGAGTAGTTAGCGAAAAGCATTCAACGCAAATGTGAAAGATTTAAAGTGACTTATTTTTTAAAGGCTGTCCGACGGTGGAAGCTGATCTAAAGTGAAAGTAAGCTTTTCGGTATCTACTCAGTCAATTCTTATGAAATTTTCATGAGATTTTATAAACCCTATTTTCTAGTCATTTGGCATCCTGCAAATTTAGTAAAAATATATTGTATACTAGTTCAAAAGTTAAACCATTTGACATGTAGTAAGTGTCTATTTATGATTCTCCTCTATAAACCCATTAACTTCAATACAGTTTATTCTAAATTTTGGGTTACAGTAGGCCTATACTTATAGTACATGTCAGTCAAAACGTTTAAACTATATCTCAGTCAATATAATAAAATCGTCAGCGTGAATGCCAAACATAACGGCAAAACAGTGCTGGCGTAAATAATTCATTTTTCAAATTTCTGAACGAAATAATACTGATCAGCAGCCGACAAATATAATACAATGTTCAGCGTGAATCGCGACATAGATGTCAACGATGATTACAACAGGTCTGGACTGACCCCATGCACACTGCGGTATCTTTACTGTTGCACATATCCGTATATGTGTATCAACCTTTACCTTATTAGTAAAGATGCATAATAGCAAATCCACTGTTGTGTTCCATGTAGATAAATCACATATTTTATTTTGACTACATTTTTGCCTTACGTCAGAGCGGCGGCGCAGCGCTGATAGTGTGAGTAAGGTGATTACTAAAATATCAAGATGTTAAATATTACGTCACCACGCCTTAGATGGAATGTATATGGGTAGGCCTACGTTGTTACAATTCCATCATATGATTAATATCACTATTTTTCTTCATCTGTGAATGAAGAATTGATACTTGTTTACATCCAATCAGTGGTTTTCGTGGTGAAAGGGTGTAGAATTTTTGTAAAGATTTCTTGTTGAATTAAATTTCACATGAACTCATGAATGCATGCACCAACAAACACGTGATAATATCCCAGTGATGAATTAATGACGGTTCAGCTTGTAGACGGCGGACCAACATTGATACAACAATGCGGCGATGTCACGTGATTTATGGGAGCACCACACGTAAAATCTCGCAACATATTGTTACATGCGCGATGAACGACGAGACGTGACGATGACCTGTGGGCGGGTGTTGTCCATCAATCACAGTGAAATTATGCCGGCCTTCAAATGATTGACAGCTCGACCAGCAGTGACAGCAGGCCTTGAATCAGACGTTCAACCAAGACAGCTATTGTGTTTTATTATATTATCTCGCTTCTTGGCATTAAACAGTCAAGTAGCGTGTGCCACCAACAAACACCCTTTACCAGCGTCAAACTACAAGGCCCATGTCTTATTGATAAAGAACCATTCTTACGGGTGGTGATTAGCAACTCGCATGAACTGGTCAAAGTACCAAGTCCATATACATATTCTTCGAAATATATTTTATTAATATAATTGAACATAATTTTATAAGCGCATCAATATTTAATATCATTTTTATGATGTTTGAAAAAATTGTAAGGAATAAGTCCTTTGATTTTGCAGCATGAAAAAACGCGTAGACAACGGAGAAATCTGTGGAATGTATAAATTTATATGAAATGTAAAAATTATTATTGTTTTAGAGCAGAGGTTTAAAATCATGATGTGCAATGTCATTATCTGTAAGATCATAGCAAAGAGGAAAATAACAATTTGTTGCAAGCATGTGTTTTGACACGTTTCATAAGCAGATAAGTAAATTTCTTTCTCAATTAATCTCCTTTGAGACTTAAAATCTAGAAGGGTTCAAAGTGTTAATTAGCCCAGTCTGACGGGAAGTTAGGCACGGTGCAAAACCCCAATCTATTGCTGCAGTAAACAAGAGACGCCAACCCAATGCTGAATCAATGGTGGCCCGCCATCTGCGATGTCGAACAAGCAACAAACCAGCAGTGGGTCATCGTGCTGCGCTCAATAAAGAGGCATTTGACCATCGCTGTGCCAATGCCGGGCGAACAGCTCACGATGCTGGCCCAGCTTTGACACAGCGTTGTTCTTTTCTCCTGTGTTATCTTGAAACGGCGAGCACACCTTTTACTGCCTGGCCAGAGAATAGTCAATTTTATTTTTCGCTTGAAACATATATTTTTTACTCTGGAAATAACTACACATTTTTTTCTGGAAGGCAATATATTAATATATTACAATAATTTGTTGGCAATTTAATTCGCATACCGCCTCGTAACGTACCATTAGATTTAAAAAGATTAAATATATATTTTATATACACCTAATATTTAAAGGGTGCCGATTACCGGTCACTAGGACACACTCATACTGACATGTAGAGCCAAAAGGCAGTATCTGCTCACCGAAAAAGTGAGCAGATGCTCTGCTTTGTAGACAGCAGCAGACAGATCTCCAAGTGTCGTTCCCAGCAAACACGACACGTTGAAACAATGATGGTTTAATGTTGGCCCAACGTCTAAGACGCTGGCCCAACATTAAAACATCATTGTTTCACATGTCGGTTTGCTAGGTGTTTACTATGTATGTATGTTTTTTAGTCTCTTAGTTTGCGTAGACTATTATACTTTATGGCCGCGCTTGTTTCACGCCGCCTACCAGTACAAATGAATGTAAACACGTCATTGCCAGCTGATCATTTTGAGTACAAAAACATGTCTGTGGTATAAAAACTGACACTTCTGTTGCCTTATCCGGCCACCTATGTCAAATCTCTAAAACTTTTTTTTTTGAAAAAAATCGAGGCCTCCTGAGCGGCCACCTGTCTTGAACGGCCACTTTTGGCTTGCATTAGTGGTGGCCGCTCAAAAGAGGTTCTACTGTACATGCCAAATGGTCTAACTTTTAAAATACTCAATGTTAAAATTTTGCCAAATTTCCAGCCTTTTTGCCAAATGACAGACTAGATAAAAATGGCTGCAGAATTTTGTGACAATTGCTTATTTTGGATAATCCTCCATGTCGTACAGACTATAGGCTAGCGCTAAGTAACAGTAACACTAACACTTCACTCCTTCCGCCAGTTCTCTGTTGTGGAACCTGTGTATATGAGAAGGTGTCTTAAGCAGAAAGTTTTGTCATCTATGCACATGATCACCATTGTGTTCTATGTCTATGAGACTATGGTTGCTTAAGCTACCGTTGATGTACAAAGGTTGTGTGCACTCTGAATTCGGTTTTTGAGCCAAGTGCGGTGGCCCACCGTCATGCTGATACACAGGCCACAGCTCTGAGTAAAAAGCAACTGGACTCAGCCACTGACATTAGGATTTTTTAATTCTAGACAACACTGCAGGTAAAACTGTGATTTTCGTCTGCCCTGGTGACTTTTAACTGGACCTGGAAGTGGTACGACGAATAGAATATATGAAAACTTTACTCGACCACCCGGGTGGTCGATGTGGACTGAGCTAATTCGATCTGGGCTTTTTTAACCTGCCTCGGACGGTGTCTGTCCGACTGTGAAGGATGGTCCAAAATGAAAGTTAGCCTCTCGATATCTACTCTGTCAATTCTCAAGTGATTGTCACAGAAATTGGTAACCATTTTTATCTGGTCTTTTTTCAAATTTTTAAATTTGGCGACATTCCATTGAGTATTTTGAAAATTAGACTATTTGACATGTAATGTAGTTCTGAGAATAAACTGGGGCGGGGGATTGTGGTGGCCGGCTGTCCTTTTGTCCAGTTTTAGTTTTATAGATATTTCTTGTCCCTCATACATATTTTACATGTATTTTGTTTTTAGTGTCGAGCAGAGCAAAGAGCTGCATCAAGCTTACCAGATGAGTGTGAAGACAATGATGAAGATTCAAATGGTGGACAACCTCAACGCCGCAGAAAACCTCCGCAAGAGTCTCGAAGAAGAATGGCCTGGCGGACAGTGTGGGTCATTCTTAATAACCTCTATTCAATTCCCGCTTATATTCTGGTTATGTGGATTCTTATGCCAATTCGTCATTACTTCCCACGTATATACTGGTTCATGGAGGGTCACTTATGCAAGTGGATGTACAGTTTAGTTGCGTCATGGCTATGGTCAGCGGGTTATACAGGTATGAAATTTTATTCAGTGATGTTTCTTACCAATGAAACCCTAAATTATATATTGTTGCCTTTGATATGGTAAGGTGTACTCTCAAGTGCCCAATAAACTTACCGGTATGTTTATTTTGTTTAACGTGAATATCCGGTACAGGCTTATTATGAATGGTAAGTTTATTGCCAAACAAGTGAAACAGAAATGTTATTAGATTTACACAAATAAAATGGTTCTCTGTTTGCTACATCAAACTATTGAATTTTCCTTTGAGATGTGATACTGTTAAAGAGTAATAACATCAAATAATAGTCACAATTTTGAAAAAAATTATATATATGTGTTCTTTTGTCATACAATTTATACCGGTAATTTTACAGTTATCCGGTAGGTACTTTTATTCGGTTAGGTACTTTTAATGAATTTGGAAGATCTTCCCGATAGGTATTTTTATTCCGGTAAGTATGTTTATTCGGCACTTGAGAGTTCACCTATGTGCCACTAACCTTATGAAGTGACAGATACACCTTTCCCCATCCAAGGGGACAATATGTAGCTGATTACCTGTTAACCTTCCTAGCACCATTCTGTCTGATGTTCGTCTTGAGAGGTCACAATTCCCATCAATAACCCTTGGCTTGCTAGGACTGTATATATATATATATATTTTTAAATCAGCTATTATTACACATTTATTTCAGTGTAATTTTATTAAATAGTTTGAAACTTGGTTAAAGCCAAATTAAAATGTCACTGAAATCAGTCTTTCCCAATAACGCCGGACCGACTGGACACAGGTAGGCCCGGCAAAATACCCAACCACGTCGATTCTACAATCCAGTTACTTTTTTTGCCAGTTTTGTTTTTTGTTCGATTTTCTGATCACAAGGTGAGAATAGGCCATTGATTGTTGAACACCCACTTTTGTCCAGTGAAATTACCATATTTTTCAGTATTTAAACCCTCTACTTTTTTCTCTTTGGAAAGCCTGGCACGGGTTATATAGCGAATGCGGGCTATACATTGGTAAGTGCTTATTGGGAAAAAATGTGAAATAGATCATGTAATTGTTTGTGGTTGAAGCTCAGTTGAGAAAATACTTTTACTTTGGGATATGTGTATACATTTTTTTGGTTATTTGAAACGGGAAATAATATAATATCAAGGAAATTTTGTTCAGTATTCCATAGTGAAAACCTATGCAATTCTGCCCATTTGCTGATCAAATTTGTTATTGATTAGCGAAATATAAATTTAAACAATAATGATAGGAATGCAGTTAGTCAGAGCTTCAATAAGAAAATCGCTAATCAATAACTTCAAACAAAATGTTCCCTGCTATTGATCCCCGCAGTAAAATAATTCATTTTTTATACTGTGACGGCCATAGACCAATAAAATAGATACAATTTATTCAAATGAAACAGACAGATCAAAGTGAATAACCTAGCGGTCCAGAGCTTTACAAACCGTATTGCCCGATGCCCTGGACAATACAAAAATGGCCCAGGGCTACTGTCTGCAAATCTGATAGGCAAGGATTAGAAGCTAAATAATTTTTTTTTTAATTAAAATGTGACACTGCTTATTTTTTTAAACCCTCAAGATGCATCGAAGCATCATTTTGCATCTTTGAAGAAGGACTTAATTTTCTAATACCTGGGGGATTTGGATTGAAAATTTCCATGGAACTGTTTAATAATAATAACTACAAGATAATTTTTTAATTTGCCACCCACTACAAGTTATCTTCATACACTACAATTTGAGAATTGCGTCAGCAACTCTCGGCTTGTAGTGGATGAAGATTACAATAGTAAATTCAGGCTTGAAAGGGTTTTAATGCATTTCTTGTACACATATGAATGATTGATATATACATGTAGTCTGATGATCACCCAATCTGCTACAAAGATAATTTTGTGCATTTTGTTGGGACAAAAACACTATATATAATATTGAGATACTCATTTTTCGGACAACCTCGCATTTTGGCGGGCAACACGGGCCAAGTCATTGGCTACTACCCCAACGATCGTTTTTGTAAAGCCTTTTATAGTAGGCCCACCAAGCTATTTCAGCACTGTAACATGGTTATTTATAATGATGTTATAATTGAATGTATCCTCTGCTTCAGTGACTGAGATGGGTGATGATACATCTATTTGTCAAGATTCTGAAACGTTGGTTATGGTGAACCACCAGTCCACAGGAGATGTTCCTATCTTGATGAACTTCCTTTTAGGCCAAGGTAATGCTGCATATCGCACCATGTGGATTCTGGACAAAATGTTCAAATTTACACAGTTTGGTCTTGTTTCGCAAGTTCGTGGGGACTTCTTTATTGGTCAGGTTAGTGAATGTTACTCTGAAGCTCAAGATAGATTGTGAAAAAGGAGATTCTTCAACTCTTGTCATGCTAGGTCAATATTCATATGTTTGCAAACAAATTTAAAACCAAATAAAATGTCACTGAAATATTTTTATGCAACACAGACGTGCGTGCCATGCTTTTTTTTCAGCTGTGGTAGGGGGTGGCATTTCGAGTTCAACCATAAAATTTTAAGAAAATTCTTCAACGAACAACAGGGTTGCTTAACATTATCTTTTATCTGACCTGTAATTTTTTTCACCAGAACACTTAATTTCATACCACATTACCAGCATAGTAAGTAGTAAAGCACTGTTATCATGTCATATCACAGGTTCTATATAATATGTCACCTGACCTGCCGGGTGTGCATTAAGATTTATTTCTCCCGACCAGAACAGTTTTCACCAGGAAAGGAAGGACAGTAGGACGTTAATTTTAATGCCTGCAAGTTGCTGGTTGCAGCCATCTGGCATGGGCAGATTCTTATTTTCATAAATGAAAGTAATATTTGCAAATCTGGAATATCAGTCACACCTTTTTGACTGGAAAAACATGACACTTTACCATTTTTCATTCTACTTATCTTATTTTTATTCCAGTAGTTATAAAATTAATTTGATATCAATTGTTCGCTTCAGGGTAGAGAGGGCCGTCAGAGAGTGCTGGAAAATCTTCGCAAGCATCTAAAAACCCGGTACACAGACACCGGGAAGAAATGGATTATAGTATTTCCCGAGGGAGGATTTCTCTACAAACGTAGACTACCCAGTCAGGAGTAAGATTTTTTTCTTAATGTTGCACTTCAATAGAGACAATTATATCGATTAAAGGGTGCACCTGTATACCCAAACATATGAATATATAAGTGAATTAAGGATATTTGTTTTTCATATTCTTAAAAAAATTAATATACACCTTTAACTCCTAGTGTCGCTATCATAGTAGCTACGACATTCAACATATTTTAAATAACATCAATTCAATTCATTACCCATTAAAATCATGACATTCTGAGCTTAAATTTGATATATAATTACTTGCATGTTTCCCACTGGTCCTTGAAAAATATTTTTTTGTGAATTTGAAAAAAATATTTGAACACTGCCTTGAGAGAATTAGTAAAAACAGAAACAAACCATGGAAGGACTGAGAATTTGATCGCAGCCTGTGTTTTTTGCTGTTGACCGCAACACAAACATGTATCATACAGTGCCACGATGATTGAACTAAGGAAAAATGGTTGCAAGTGTTACATCCACAGCAAAGTGACCCTAAAATATCGCTGTGGTAAACAAATACAGCATCTCTAATCCATATCTCTAATCCATATCAAAGCAAATCTTAAATTATGGAGAATAAAAAAAATTAGTCTTATGGCAATTTTATATAGATTCAATACGTTTTTACCTCCTGCGTACTTTGCCCACAAACATCTCACAGCAGCTGGCTTTTGAAAATTCGGAATCCCTCGATATGCAGTAATAGACTGTGTGTGCTTGTTAGCTGCTGCTTAATGGTAATATTTAGAAAGTTTTTTATTACCTCCCTATATTTTATAATACTTGAACCCAGGGAATATTTTGTTTGAAAATTATTGATTAATTCACTAATAAAATTTGCTAGTTAACAATTTTCTCTTTCAAGCTTTCACTGACATTATAGCCTTACATTTTAATTGATGTATCAATATTTCCCTAATCAATTTCAAATTTGTTTAGACAATGGGAAGAATTGGATAGCTTTTCGCTACGCGATACTGAACAAAATATTCCCTGAAACCACATTATTCTGGGCTTAAGAAGTTTTGGTCCTTGACAAATCTCAATATTCGGCCTGCAGCTTCAATTAAATGTTTTCAAATTAGAAAACTCTTGTCAGAAAAAATTAATTTTTTGAAAGTTTAGGAGGGAGCTTCTTTTGGAGATGCGGCTACAATGAAACATTTTACGGTGATTGAAATTTTCACCCACTTCAAATAAGTGAAAACTATTCTAATTTCTCAAACGGGATGAAACATATTTTTTGTTGCTGCTCGAGGCCTTATTCCACCTGAAAAACAAGGTTCCCACTCACCTGGAAACCTGGAAAACCTTGAATTTGCCCTAAAAAAATTCCATGCATGCATGGCAAAATCATGGAATTTCAAAAAAAGGAATTTATTCTTTGTGTCCCTTGTGTTTCTTTCTTAGCAGGATATTTGACTACTGGTGGTTACGTGTGCCCAGATCTTTTGATTTTTCGACGTAATTGGGTAAAAACAATTTGGGGAATAATAAAAATTTAGGCAAATTGCACATGCAGCCAAAACGGAATTGAGCAGCCTGGTATCATGGAAAAATCATGGAATTTTGTTTTAAGTTTTGAATGAGAACCCTGCAAATAGATAACACTTAAAGTGCTATTGAAAAATATGAGAAAAAATATTTTACTCATGATTGGTGGTGAAAACAGGGCTCGACACTAACACTGGCCCGTTGGCCCGAGGCCAGTAAAAATCACTAAGGGCCAGTAAATAACCTGTGATACTGGCCCTGGGGGCAACGAAAAAAATACACTCCCCTTGATACTGTGTACACTAAGGACTAGAACGATAAGGCTAAGGGCCAGTAATTATCTAAAGTTACCGGCCCTTTGGGCTACTACCTGAAATCAGTTAGTGTCGATCCCTGTGAAAAGGATAGTTTGGTTGAAGAAATAAAATATTGGGAGAAAATGCACCTCAATCACTTCTTTTCCACTTATAATTAGAAGAACCAAGCTACAAGGGATGCAAAATACATGTACCACATTTATAAGTATTGAGCAATTAAACTGTCAAAAAGATTGTAAAGTTAAATGCCAATTTCATGAAATTTTGAGTTATAGTGTGGGTCGTTCCATCGTTACGGACGTTACATTTAGACACGTTTTTCAACTTTAGAGCCTCTGTCAATCGGTGAATAAAAATGTAAACTCATAAATGTATACTACTTAACACCAGATAGGGTTGATTATTGTGACTGCATGATAGAAATATTTCATTTGAAATCAATATGTTTGATTTTTATGATCATACTCGTCAGCGTTACGGACGTTACGCAAAAAGGACATCATTTTTCATTTGACATGTTTAACACCGGTTTTGTCGGAAAGTACAAATCAAAAAAATATAAATTTACCATGAGTTGTAGTTCAAGCTTGTATCTTGTATCCCTTGTTGTCAATTTGAATTAAATTTCACTATTCACATGTTCGCAGGCAATTATTGATCGTTACAGACGTTACACAGTTTCGTTACGGACGTTACATCCATTGCATTATACTAGGAATAATACCTGATATAGCCAAATAAAATATTTGATTACCACTTAAACAGCCGTTTGATGTAGTAGAAATAATATATCATATTTTCAATGATATGTGACCCATCAGCATGTCATCAGTCACATCTCACATTTTTTTCAAAGTGCAGAGAAGCCAAAAATTATACAAGAATCCAATTTTTTTCAAATTCTGTTTTATAGGACCACCCAAAATCATTTAACTATTTCACCTGTTTACAGACTCGTAAAAAAAGATTTTAAAGAAGTAATACAAAAAAAATCTGGGCTCAGATTGCAGGAATTGGCACTGCTTGAAATCATAACAAGAGGCCAGCTGGCCACCATAATCCCCCGCCCCGCCCGTGTGATAGGAATATTTCAGGGTGCATCTTTCCTTTAACTCTCACATTTGTTTTACATTAATGGGCCATTTTAAATTTGATCGAGTTGAGATTTTTCAGGCTATATCCCTCCCTGAAATCCCACATTTTGTTTTATAGAAATGGTCTGGATAGCTATCTGCCTCGGTTTGTCAGATATCAGGCATACTTTAGTTAATTATGGCCAATAGCCGGCTATTTTAAATTTGATCACGTTGAAATTTTTCAAGCCACTTCGAAAACGCACATTTTGTCTTGGAGTAATTATTGGTCAAGCTATCTGGCATGGTTTGCCAGATATAAGGCATTTTAAATTTAATTATGGCCGATAGTCAGCGATTTTAAATTAGATAGAGACATTTTCAGGGCATATACCTACCTGAAGCCGCACATTTTGCTGAAGATAAATGATCTAGCCATCTGGCATCATTTGCATGGTTGCCCATCTTCCCGTGACTAGTCTCACTCGATTGCTTACCGCAGGAGCCTGGCCATATCGAGTACTATAATCAGTTATTCTGTCTATGTGGTCATCTTGGGGTGTGCCTGAGATTCAAACCTCATTGGATGTTTCAGATTTATAAAAAGGTCATAAAAGGTCACGAAGAATTGACCTCTTGTTCATCTTTCATGCACAGTTACTTGTTTCCGTTGCTAAATGTATTATATCATGGAAAAATTGGGAATCTCTCATTTTGGCCAATGAGGTGTACCGAAACAGGGAACTCGGAACACAATAACATCAGCGTGAGATTCCAAGCTTATCTATCTACCTGATCTATCATACCAATGGAAACAAGCAAGCTATGGTCTGAGCGAGCTGTCAGGCGCTGTCTGATTGGCCTGTCTAGGTATATCTCTATTTAAAATAGTTGGACGCTAAGCTTGATAAAGCAAGGTATCGCACTGCGTGCTCGTGGGTTTGCTAGATATCAGGCATATAATAAATGTTATTACGGCAAATTGACGGCTATTTTGAATTTTTTTGAGGTAAAATTTTCTAGGTTATTCTACATGAAACCACAAATTTTGTCTTATACTGATGATCTAGCTATGTGGTACGGCTTGCTGATCAAAAATATTAAAGTTATGTATGGCCGATAATCGGCCCTTTTGATTTTTGATCAAGTTTAAATTTTTCAGGCCATATCCCTACCTGAAACACGATATTTCGTTTTATTGTAATGGTAGCTATCTGGCAAGTTTTGCTAGGTATCAAGCATATTAAAGTTAATTACATGGCTTATAGTCAGCCATTTTGAATTTGATAAAGGTGACATTTTTTAAGTCATATCCCACCCTGAAACCACACATTTTGTTTTATAGTAATGGTCGAGTTAGCTATATCAGGCATATTAAAGTTAATTATGGCCGATGGTCGTTGATTTTAAATTGACAGAGTTGAAAATATTAAAGCCATATCCCACCCCCCTGAAACTGCACATTTTGTTTTATAACAATGGTCCAGCTACATGTATCTGGCATAATTTGCCATATATCAGAATATTAATGTAAATTATGGCGATGGTTGGCCATTTTGAATTTGATTGCGTTTTTCATGGATATCCCTACCTGAAACCGCACATTCTGCTTTTCTAGTACTTGATGGTCTAGCTATCTAGCATGGTTTGCCAGATATCATGCTTATTAAAGTTAATTATGGTCGGCCAGTTAAGTAGGTCAGAGTTCATAAATCTCAAAAGGCATATCTACACCCCCCCAGGGATGTGTGTGTGTGCAATATGAAGACCCCCCCCCCCCCATGGTTTTCGAAATCTGCTCCAGAAACGATACGCTGTCAGTTATCAGGCATATTAAAGTTAATTATCGCTGATGTGCAGCCAATTAAATACCGGTAGGCTAAAATTCAAAAACTCAAAAGGCAAATCTAGACCCCTAACTTAGAAATGTGTGTGTGCAATGCTTTCCTGGATCTGCTTCGCAAACAAAATGTGGACAGACGGATGGCGGGCTGGACGGACAAACATCCGAGGCGACGCCCATACCCCATTTTTGGGAGGGGGATACAACATTTGTGGAAGTACCCTCGTACCCCCTGGAGGAAGGGGGATGCTAGTTTCTCATTATCACCCAATCACTTGGACGCTTCAACTTATAGATAAAGGCACACATCATAAGTTTAAGATGTGTTATATTTCACTCTCCTGTCTTTTACGAATAGGGATGTGTGTGTGCAATTGGTCTAAATATACAATGTAAATGTATGTACCTTACGGACGTACTTTTCAGCCCTGCCAATTATGACATTATCACCCCTAATAACTCTTTATATGGTTGATCAGCATATTTCAGCGTTCTGTTATTGTTCTAGCTTTCATGCAAGTTTTTTGCTAAAAAAGATCTGATGGAGTTTTTTTCTCAAATGCGCTATTGAGTGTTTATTGTCTAGTGGCCGTAGTAAAAGGGTGAATTATCATGATTATATGGGGACTAAGATGTGTTTTTTTTATCAGTATAATTTTTTTTATATATATATATGTTGTTTTTGGAAAAAAGAAATATAATCTGATAATAGCAACATGAAAAATGTGAGACACTAGGTTTGAAGAGTCCAGATAGATAATCATGAGAAGCACAAATCATGGTTTCAATTCACATATAATAATCCTGTGTTTCAATTTACATAAAAATACTATGATATGACTTGTTAATGCTACATATCTATATCTGTTTAATAGATGCTTGAAGTTATAATCTTCATTAATGCCAAATATTTTTATGAAAAGACCTTAAATGCAGCACTGATCCAAATTTATATCATACTCACATGCAGAGCTCAAAATGAAACTGGTAATATTTCCCACCCAAAAAACTATACTAAGATCAGTCTCGCAATAAACGGTATGAAAGTAAATTTCAAAAGAATGACAAATAAATTACATAATAATTATGATAATATGAATAATCAATAGAATAAAACTTTTTTTTGTATGGATCTAGACCAACAAATGAAGAGTTGAAATATTTTTTTCAGTTTCTTGTATGTTTTTAGAATGCTTTTCTTTATTACTATTAAATGTAACGTCCGTAACGATTTTTGTACGTCCATAACGTTACGGACGTACATACTTTGCAGCGCTATATGTTAGAATATTATAGTTTTCCATTTAAAAGAATATGTCTATGCTTACCACCCCTAAAAACAGCTGTCTTCTAGAAGAGAGAGTTATGTTGTACTATTTCTACTTCACGAGAAAACTAGAAATTACACTTAACATATCAATATCAATGTAACGTCCGTAACGACAATTTTTTTACTACATTTAGAAGTCAAATGTCATTTTATCACTGTTAACCACTAATTTGTATAAAAGACCTGTAGTTTGCAAGATGAATGCATGTCTAATTTTATTTTATTCAGAAAATCTAGAGAAACTATGGATAAATACATTTTGTATGTAAAAATCCTATATTTTACAGATTTTTAAATTTTTATCTCAAAATAAAAAAAATCAAATTCCCAGGCTCTCACAATTGTTTTTCAGCGTGATTCTTTTCATTTACGGTTGTTGTCTGTACAATAAAGGCAAAATCTTTGTTAAAAAAACAACATTTCTTTTCTACCTAAATGTCCACTTTCGTGAAAATCTTCGCAAGCATCTAAAAACCCGGTACACAGACACCGGGAAAAAATGGATTATAGTATTTCCCGAGGGAGGATTTCTCTACAAACGTAGACTACCCAGTCAGGAGTAAGATTTTTTTCTTAATGTTGCACTTCAATAGAGACAATTATATCGATTAAAGGGTGCACCTGTATACCCAAACATATGAATATATAAGTGAATTAAGGATATTTGTTTTTCATGTTCTTAAAAAAATTAATATACACCTTTAACTCCTAGTGCAGCTATCATAGTAGCTACGACATTCAACATATTTTAAATAACATCAATTCAATTCATTACCCATTAAAATCATGACATTCTGAGCTTAAATTTGATATATAATTACTTGCATGTTTCCCACTGGTCCTTGAAAAATATTTTTTTGTGAATTTGAAAAAAATATTTGAACACTGCCTTGAGAGAATTAGTAAAAACAGAAACAAACCATGAAAGGACTGAGAATTTGATCTCAGCCTGTGTTTTTTGCTGTTGACCGCAACACAAACATGTATCATACAGTGCCACGATGATTGAACTAAGGAAAAATGGTTGCAAGTGTTACATCCACAGCAAAGTGACCCTAAAATATCGCTGTGGTAAACAAATACAGCATCTCTAATCCATATCTCTAATCCATATCAAAGCAAATCTTATATTATGGAGAATAAAAAAAATTAGTCTTATGGCAATTTTATATAGATTCAATACGTTTTTACCTCCTGCGTACTTTGCCCACAAACATCTCACAGCAGCTGGGTTTTGAAAATTCGGAATCCCTCGATATGCAGTAATAGACTGTGTGTGCTTGTTAGCTGCTGCTAAATGGTAATATTTAGAAAGTTTTTTTTTACCTCCCTATATTTTATAATACTTGAACCCAGGGAATATTTTGTTTGAAAATTATTGATTAATTCACTAATAAAATTTGCTAGTTGACAATTTTCTCTTTCAAGCTTTCACTGACATTATAGCCTTACATTTTAATTGATGTATCAATATTTCCCTAATCAATTTCAAATTTGATTAGACAATGGGAAGAATTGGATAGCTTTTCGCTACGCGATACTGAACAAAATATTCCCTGAAACCACATTATTTTGGGCTTAAGAAGTTTTGGTCCTTGACAAATCTCAATATTCGGCCTGCAGCTTCAATTAAATGTTTTCAAATTAGAAAACTCTTGTCAGAAAAAATTAATTTTTTGAAAGTTTAGGAGGGAGCTTCTTTTGGAGATGCGGCTACAATGAAACATTTTACGGTGATTGAAATTTTCACCCACTTCAAATAAGTGAAAACTATTCTAATTTCTCAAACGGGATGAAACATATTTTTTGTTGCTGCTCGAGGCCTTATTCCACCTAAAAAACAAGGTTCCCACTCACCTGGAAACCTGGAAAACCTTGAATTTGCCCTAAAAAAATTCCATGCATGCATGGCAAAATCATGGAATTTCAAAAAAAGGAATTTATTCTTTGTGTCCCTTGTGTTTCTTTCTTAGCAGGATATTTGACTACTGGTGGTTACGTGTGCCCAGATCTTTTGATTTTTCGACGTAATTGGGTAAAAACAATTTGGGGAATAATAAAAATTTAGGCAAATTGCACATGCAGCCAAAACGGAATTGAGCAGCCTGGTATCATGGAAAAATCATGGAATTTTGTTTTAAGTTTTGAGTGAGAACCCTGAAAATAGATAACACTTGACGTGCTATTGAAAAATATGAGAAAAAATATCTTACTCATGATTGGTGGTGAAAAGGATAGTTTGGTTGAAGAAATAAAATATTGGGAGAAAATGCACCTCAATCACTTCTTTTCCACTTATAATTAGAAGAACCAAGCTACAAGGGATGCAAAATACATGTACCACATTTATAAGTATTAAGCAATTAAAGTGTCAAAAAGATTGTAAAGTTAAATGCCAATTTCATGAAATTTTGAGTTATAGTGTGGGTTTTATTCCTTCAGTTCTCTTTGTTTTATTTTTCAGGTATGCAAGAAAATTTGGCTATCCTTATTTGGAGCATGCTACATTGCCACGTATTGGAGCAGTACAAACTATATTACAGACTCTACTACCAAAATTGGTGAATAATGGCAGTCCTGTTAATACGGCGGATAAAGAGGAATCTGTACCATCAAATGGTAAAGTCTCTACTCTGTATATAGCTGCAGCTACACAGCTACAGTAGACTAGTATCCAATAAATACATAATGATGAATGGTATACATATTGATCCTGTGAGCTAAAGGATCAGTAAATTCAAATAAAATAATCCAAATAGAGCAAAGTGAATTAATAACTGCTCATATGGTCAAGAAGGAAACAAAACCAATGCAATTATTATTAAAAATGATCCCTTTATTTCCTTATAACTACATATACAAGACATATGTTATAAAACTATAACAAAGAAAATACTTCAAATATCATTATATAAGAAACCAATAGTGACAGAACATAACATTACATCAATATTACAGGGGTAAGATTCCCGTAATCTCAATTTGCTGTCCACAAGGACTGAAAACTAGTACCGTACTAGTCACATGCGACTTGTCAGGAAAGACTCAGTTTCTGACCTGAATCTAGATCAGTGAATATTATAATTACATTTACATGGCAGTAGGTTTAACTACTCTTAAGCGAGTGAAATTGTGGCAGTCAACCTTTTATTTTGATTGCAGTTACACTCATAGTGTGACATAGAATATAGGCTTGTCAGAGGTGCTGACCTAATCCACTCCATGGACTTTAAAATTTACCAAAGTCTAATCTCAAAAAGTGACCCAACTTAGTACATATTATGAGAAAGATAAACTACACATTTTATAAATATAAATCCCAAATTCAGTCCAATGATTCGAGTAGGACAAGATGTGTGTTTGCTCAGAACACTTCAGCCAGCTTAACTGTATACCTGTACTGGCATACAACACACACCTTACCAGGTTTGACTATACTGTTGGGCCTTCAGATTTAAAAATTGGTGGCGAGTGAAAAAAAGCTCACCTAAAAGTAGGGAGGTGAGTGATCACTCACCACAATCACCCACAATGCCAAACTGGTGAAATTTGATAAGGGAGTAAATTTGCAGTAAAAAAACTGACAACATCTCTGAGGTGCGCTGTATTTCACTCGCCTGACTTTGTGTGAGTTGTGGTGCGCGATCATTCTAAATCTGAAGACCTGTACTGTAGAAACATACAGTCAATTTAGGATTGACTGCACAGTACACCTACAGCTGACACTGCAGGATGAGAGTTTACTCATCCATCTCAACTCACTTAGCCGGAGTCAGTGAGCAGGGTGATGTCTGAGCTCAACACCACAGCCTGAGTAGGCCTAGGCGACATGTGAGCTCTGCTCAGATCATCTCATCCGCCTGACTGACAAACCAACCCACTAGAATTCTTTTCATACACCTCTCGAGTAGCAGGTTTCTAACGAACCTAAAATGTCAGCATATCTGTGGAGACGCCAGTCGAGCTGCGAAAAATCGTCGAGGGGTCAGGGGGCCACCTAGGCCCCAGGATATTTTGTAGATACTAGCTGCTCTGAAATGCATTCTCAAGCATTTCCCTACACTTTGATACATGGCTCTGATGGGTCCTTGAAAACGAGAAAAGTCCGTGAATATGAAAAAAGAAATACAGGCCTTCAAAATTCCTTCATTTTTTGTAAAAATATAAATAAACTATGAAAAATCTGGGATTTTTATCAATCTGTGATGTTTTGCTGTTGATCGCGACAAACGTCACTCAACAGTGGTTAAATGAAGGAAAAGGCCACACCTAAAAATTCTCGCACACATGCTGTTAGCTTTCACTATGAGACGTATGGTGAGATCAGCCCATCTCGCACTCTCTCCCATACCTTGCATACACTTCACTGATCAGTTTGATTTTACCGTTTCAGATAAATATTTGTACGAGAAAATACATAGAGCATTGTTGGGTACAGCCGCCGACCCTGTGTCTGCCGGTGAATAACCGGCGGTACTTTTTACTCCTTGGGAGGCCTGGTGCGGGGTATATAACGATTGCGAACTATACATTGTTCAAGTCCGAAATTGCAAGAGGATATTTTTTTCATAATCATGGTTAAATTTCTTCCACCGTATATCGAGTCTATCGCATCTAAACCCGTTGTTTTTTCTGTTGTTTTTTCTGTACTTCACGGACAGGAGCCGTCACTCGGCCATGTGGAAATAGCAGCTACTGGCGGTACATGACAACCACACACAACTTACCCACTCTCAGTTAGCCGCCACTCGATAATCAGAGCCTTGCATTAATGTAGGTGTGACATTTTACTCCCACGGGCGGCGGTTAATAGGCCACTACACACAGTCAATGTCATACCCCTGTACTCACACAGTTATAGCCGCCACTCGGTAGTCAGAGCATTGCATTAATGAAGATCTGACATTTTACTCCCACAGTCCGCGGTTAACAAGCCACTACACACAGGTCACTCCACACTGACAGTGAGCCGCCACTCGGTAATCAGTGCATTGCATCTATGAACATGTGACATTTTACTGCCAACGGCCGCCGTTAACTCGCAAATAATTTACCCTCATATCTTAGACAGTTCTTATGTCAGCACAAGGATATATGTATGATCTTTGTAGTTATAGAAACATTGGAAGCCCTGCATTGAAATCATAGAAACGCGTCGCCAAATTATGAATATAACAATGTTAAAAATATATCAAACAATTACATTTCGCATGATAGACTGAATTTCAAACGTTCAGGTCCCAGAATCTCTTCAGACAGACAAGACGAGACGAGACAGGTCTGACGTCACCATGCCGCATTGCGGCCGGTGTCGTCGAAGATGGTGGGCGGCTCAACGTCTCGTGTTTACCAGGGATGGCATTGTATACAACGGCTGGGGGACTCCTACAGTGTGACACAGAGAGGCAGGGGAGAGGCACGCGTACATGCGGAGCTCTGTAATATAGTCCAACGCGTAGATCTTTATCTTGCCAGCTACAATCGGCCGTCAACAGGTTAATAGACCTCAACTTTTTAATAAGGTATTATAATATACAATGTCGGCATAAGTGCTACGTATTTAAAACATATCAGATTCTACATTGCTATATGCCTAGCCCTAGGACACAAAATGTTTGTCACAGCTGTAGTGTTGTGAGTGGATCACAGATAGGCGGCTTGACACGGGGGTATATGGTGCGGGGTATATATTGTCTAAGCAGCAATTGTTGTGGGATATACTCCGGAGCGGAAAATACACCAGAAAATACGGTAGCTAAACCTGCAAGTACATTTAGATGATCACAGATTGTTTTATTTGAAGAGGTTTCTTCACAGCCTGCCAGTTTTGGATTTGTATTTTTTTCTAACATACGCCCACTAGTTTATATAGAAAAATAAGTTGACTGGTACTAAAATTAATCTTTTTTTTTTTAGTCTCTCCGACCCTGAGTTAGTGAACGATAAAGTTGACCAGTATTTGAAAAAGAGTAATTTAGATTTTTTTTTTTTTTTCCCGTCCTCCTGCCTTAGATTTCAAATAATAACTTCTGTCAACTAACTAATATAAAAACACTGGCCTCGGGCTTGATGTGGTGACTTGTGCTATGATGAGCCCATCTCGCCTTCCCAACGATGCCGTATGCATATAATCTCGTCCTATATCTCATCTATAGGTTTTTTTATAAACTTATTTTGCAGACAAACCACGGCACAACCGACAATAGCTATCAATTAAAAATTTGTAATCGCCAGATACACTGCAATAGCTTGTGTGTGCATGCACCTTTTGTTTTTTAGCTAAGCCAAGGGCACAGCTAAAGCTATCAGTTCAAGCTGTGGGCGCTGTGATTTCGACATCTTCATCTTCTTGTCTCAAACGAGTGAGCTCAGGCACTATACATTAAGTGATTAATGTCCACCTACCTGGTCTGAACATTAACTGTTCATGAGAAGTGCGAGACTCGCATAGTTTGCAGAAAAAATGACTTTTGAAACATTTCATGTTCCCAGAGTGGTATGTACAGTACTATAACTTTTCTCGGGTTGTACACTATAGAGACTGGCTGTTCCATCGTTAGAACGCCCCTCCCCTCCATTGCATGACTGCATGCCACAGTGAGGAGGGATGGCGAACAATAGATAGGCCCTTTTCTCACATGATTCCGCTCTAGCAGATATTATATGGCAGTATGTGCTTGCTTTAGAAGTAAGCACATACTGCCTTTAAGTTTTGTACACTTACAAAATAGTAGACTACGGCAGCGTGCGTATATTGAACAGACCGGCAAATCCTAAAAGTTTGTGCTATGCTGGTGCAATGTTGGAACAATACAGGGCTGTGGTTGGACCAACACCTTCGACGTCGGCCTAGCACTAATCCAACACGTGCCCACTGTAATGTATTGCGTTTGCTGGGCTCACAATCGTCTCCGCCTTAAACAAAGGCAAGAACCAGTGTTGGCCTAATATGGGGCCAGGGTCACAGCCGTTGTGTCAGGACATAACTAATCTCCGGGTACTGTACCCTGCCTCCCAGCAAACACGAGACATTGTCCCAATGCTGATTCAATGTTGGTTCACTGTCTACGACACTGGCCCAACATTGAACCAACAATGGGACAATGTATCATGTTTGCTGGGCTTAATGAGCCTTCCACCCCTGTTTGTTTCACACATGGAGGAGGTGAACGTCCCATGCAATATCAGTGTCCCGGCAAACACGACACATTGTAGCAATGTTGGGCCAGCTTAGCAGACTGTGGCCCAGCATTGAGCCAGCATTGTTTGCTGAGACGTGATCTGGTGACATAAGCAGGGACAGTGTATGTCCTTGTGTGGTCATAACAGCTTTGTCTGAGTTTAAAATTAAAAAAACAGTCATGCAAAGCACAGAACCGCAGGGTTCTCGGCTACTTATAGATTCTATAGCATTTAAAGCTAGTACTAATATGCCTACATGTGCAGGATAGTATATTTTTACACATCTCCATATCAGTATTAGAGATACACTGTCTAAATTAATAATGAGCCTAGGTTGTATCATATAGAGGAGGTGGTAGATATACATTGCAATATGATGCAAATAGTTAACGCAATATGTAAACCCTAACAGGCAAAGCATCGTAGATGATATGCCATCTCCGCTGCAACCCAGGTATAAGCCTATGTCGCATCTGAAATTTGGCAATCGGCCAAAGGCGGTCGCGACATTTAGTACTGCTGAACAGCCCCAGCGTGGCTGAGGGTTTCAGCCACAGATTGACCTTATACAAAATCGTGGGACATTTCTTTAGACGGTCATATCAAAGACTTGGCCTTGAACATGTTTAATAATCAGGTCAAAAATTATGTTTTTTTAGAATCAGTAGCATTTCAGCTATGAGATCCCATGCTGAGCTTATTTTCCGCAGTTATTAAAAAGTTATGGCCATTTGGGTAAAATGAATACAGCAATCCACGGCCTTAATGAGGACGTCACGCTACTGCTTAACCAGCAAACACGAGTCGCTGCACCTGGCCAGCTTCCTGCGAAGTCGGCGCATCATTAGGCAAGCATTGCGTCAGCGCCTCTTTTTTCTGGGATACGGCAGCCCCGCAATTTTCAAATGGATTGAAAAAAGAACGATTATTTCCCGGGTATCGGTAGCGTGTCGCTCTTTATTCAATGTATCTGTAGCGTATCGGCAGTGTGTCGGCGATATTAGTAGAGTAGCGGCAGCAAAACTCAGCGTGTTGGCCCCACACGCTAATAGGGCCTGGTTAGAACCCTAGAGTAGCTGGTTGATCTTGACAGTGATGATTAACATGTGGAATGGATGTCACGAAAACCTGTCAAATCACATTTAAAATATATTATTCAAGTAGCCAAATGAACTTTAATGAGAGCACATTCCATGCTATAAACTAAAAAAAACGTGCTACAAGAAATGGTGGACACCACTCGGCTATTTAGCAATCTAGTGAACACCAGAATATAACAAGAAAGTCAAAGTCTACACGATACCTTCAACATCAATGGACAATAAAATGTAAAACTAATTTCAGTTCTAAAACAACATAAAAATGTGTTTGAAGTGTGTAATTTGCAAAGTCAATGAAGCTTGACGGATTTACAACAACGGCCTAAAATCGGCTCCAGACTCCTGTCAAAAATAAGGATTGACTTCCCCACATAATAATTTCGCTGAGTTTTTTCATCCACTATGATCTTGTAGAAGAAACATGAATAACTTTTTGACAGAAATATCATAATTTAATTCTGATATTAAAATTATTGAAGGGACCAAGTAAGAATCCAAAGAAAAATACGAATGCCATGGTCGTCTAACCATCAATTGGCAATTTTTCATGGGAGACTTACTCAAGGCATCTTATTAGTGATCCCCTGACTCGCATCCTAATTAACCCTTGTGCTGCTAGGACCATAAAGTTTCCTGCAAGTTTCAAACCAAATAAAATGCTACTGAAAATGACTAGAATAGTTTGTGGTGATTGTTCACTGAATTCAAGTTGGGAGATATTTCATATATAGACAGGCTTCACTTTGTTTTGTAAATCTTTTGTAGACAATTCCAAACAAATTATAGATTATGCTGTTTTTTCCTATCATAAATAATTAAATATTTTGCTACGTAATTCACTTTGAAGTTTGATTAGCAATGGGTCAAATTTGTGTAGCTTTTCAATACACAAAACTGTGTAGCTTTGTGCTCCTCAATACTGAACAAATTAGAAACTGGAATTCTAGCTTTACATGAATGGAAGCAAACAATTGAGCAGCACAGGGGTTAACATGATTAAGGGATGAAGATTCTCTTACTGGCTTGCTCGATGATTTTGACTTAAAAAAAGTTACATGTATACTGGCCCATCTGCACAGTTGCTTCACTGGAATATAAAAACAAATTCGTTATTCTTTGCATTTCAGAATCCACAGCATCTTCTAAAACCAGGTTCAGGTCCCTGAAGTATGTGATTGACACAACTATAGCTTACCCGTCAGGCAAACCTCTAAACCTCCTGAGTATTGGCATGGGTACACGAGCTCCGTGCACCACTACAATCCACAACAGGATCTTTCTTGCATCAGAACTACCGCAGGACACAGAGGGCCTGACAAAATGGATGTATGACCGCTACACAGAGAAAGATAAAATGCTTGAGTATTTCTACAAGACAGGAAAATTTTGCTCACCTGATATGATTCCAGAAGAGACTGATGAGGAAATTATCGCAGAAGGAAATAGTGGTGTCATTGATGGTAACAAAGACACAAGAAATACAACAGAGCTGCAACCATCAACTTGGTTGGAGCGGCCCATCGGAATTAATTCATTTTATTTGTTGTGTGTGCATGTTTTTTTCTTGGCATTGACCTGGTACATTAGCAAAAATATTTTTTTCTTTTGCTGCTGGTTACTAGGTTAACTTGTCACGAGAAGATAAATCCTTAAATACTGACACAGAGAACAAGGGGTTAAATCCTATGATGAACATATTTAACCCATTGACCTCTTTGTCATCTAAGGAAAACATTTCACCATTTGATTTAGAATAGTAAAAACGGATATCAGTGTTTTTATCTTCTAGATTTGTATATTGTCACTCGGGCTATAAGTAATAGTCCACACTTTTTTCTTTGATTCTTCAAACTTGTATAAGTAATATTATATGACCAAAGAATAAACAATGCACATTATATTCAATGTACAGTTCACAAAATTATTTGCCTTGTTTTAAGGGCTGCATTTACTTCTAAATAAAATGTATGATATGTATGATAATTCTCTATGTATCTTAGCTCAAAGTAATGTCTGCCATTTGCCTCAGGTATATGGAGGTTAAGTGCAAAACACATGGTAACACAGGCTTCTTGTAACAAATCAAAACACAGCAAGTACTTGTATGTTTGCCAACTATCACAATATATTGAACATAAATTTGGAAGAATAATCAATTCTTCAGATTTGTGTGATCAGTGATGCAATTGCCATCTTCAAATAGATGAAAAAACAGACTTGTTATTATTTGCAATGGAAAAATATTTGAGAGCTTACCGGGGTAACCAAGAATTAAAAACATTTTTGTTTTTTGTGAATTTTTCAAATATAAACAAATTGAATGCAAAAGTGCATATCTCCATAAAACACCAATTGTAAATTAAGACTGCCGGTACTAATTTCTGGAGAAGCTGGCATTTGAATCAGCAATGCCAGTTTTTAATTAATGAAGCAGTTACACCTCAAGGTGTTATATATTACTTGGCTCTTATTTCAATAAAATTGTATTACAAGCCTTACTGTGATCATGAATTTCACTTTGATGAGATCTTAAGTAGTCCGGGACTACTACAACTGCTGGGGACTAGTTACGATAGCATGGCTTACGAGACTCTACTGTCATACAATTTAAACAACCGTATCCATATCAGATTTACTCAGCAGTCAAAAGAATGGGTAAGGATACATACTAGGCAGTTTTAATTTCCAGCCTACAGCTTGGAATGTTCTTGTGTAATTGATGCACAAAAAGTTTTAACTTTTCCTTTACCAATTTCGCATTTATGCGAAAACTACCTTCCTTTACCAAATTCGCATTTATGCGAAATCCTCCTGTGTACATGTATTAATTGCAATGGAGATATTTTATTAAATGCGTGGTTGAAAATGGCCGACCAGAATGGTCAGTGACATGGACGCAATGTTCTCTTGCATTTTAAATTTGTGCGATGAGCGCATGCGCATAGCTATGACCTGTATTGTTCCCAGGGGCTACCTCAGGGGTCCTCCTTAAAAAAATGTCTGTTTCTGGGGGAAGTTTTATCAGGGGGAAGTTGATAAAGAAAGAGTTAAACCTAATAACTGACACTGTGCTCAATTTTAAAAATGATTAGGTGCATGTCAAAATAATCTGATTTATTAAATTAGTCGGTATTGTTACCTAACAAATCTGCCACTTTTGAATGTAATAGATGAGAAGATTTTGCCAGTCAAGAAGGAACATTGACCACATGGCTTGAAAGTTTGGCTAACATTGCTAGGTCAACATGAAAGCAGAATTAGGTCAACGTCTCTTTTATGATCATTAGCTTCTCTATTGCATAAGTTTTATTTATAAAAATTATTCTAGAGTAATCAGGTGACTTTCCACAGGGAATAAGCTGCCATAGTTATTTTTGTGTTTAACCCTTTCACCACTGAAGCCTGTTTTTATGTGCTGAATGCCATAGCATTCAGCACATAAAAACGGGCTTCAGTGGTGAAAGGGTTAAAGAAGATGTAATTCAGAATATTTATACAACATAAACTTACAAATAAGTTTGTGAGCTAGTAATATAATAGTAAATCCATGTGAAAAGTAACAAAGACTATAGTTTGGATTAGATTCTGTAGATAAAATGGACCAAGCATTATATTCTACTGCAATTAAAATAACAACGAAATGATGATTATAGTAGCTGATTCTGTTCTGGAATATACGTAAATATACCACCGTCAATGCGTCGTGTAGAGTACGATACTTTCACCATGGGATCGTTAAAGGACCCTATCTGTCACTCAGTGCCCTTAACTCCAGAGACGACAGGTGGTGTATGTACAGTGTACAGTGTATGTAGAGTGAGGGTGCTTCATTTAGCAAAACTAGAACAGTGTTGAACATGAGTATGAATTTGGTTTGCGTTTTGTTAAAATAAGAAGTGCTTGAGGTTGAAATTATGGTAATGAAATTATACTTCACAAAATGTTGGTGTTATTAAATACAATGATATCTTGATTTGAAATGCTACATATATTTTTGTAACCAAAGGAGAATTCTTTAAATCCTACTGGCTAAGAATCAGAAAGCAGAATCAATTAAAGATATGATTTAGCATGTGTAAGATGTTCATGTAATCTAACAAACATTGTCTGAAAAGAAATATAAATACATGCGCATAAAACCATAGCTCAATAACTTTCATTCTGTGCAAACAGCTTGTTCTGTGTTAAGAAAATACAACATCCTGGTTTTACAAATCCTACTCGTTGGTAAGTCATTAACTTATTCAAGACATACCACTTAGTACATACATGCTTCTGTTTATGATATATTTTGAAACATATTTATGACATCACAAAAGATTCTATATCTAATTCTTCGTCTTGTACATAAATAGATTTCATCTGGAATGAGTTAACCCTTGTCCGCTGAATTGCTTGCTTGTATTTTTCGTCATTTGAAGCTGGAATCGCTAACGCAATTCCCAGCTTCAAATGATGAAAAATATTTATGAAAAAGCACATCTCCAATATTGAAGTATTGGATTAAATCTAACAGTCTCGTAATCTAATCAGATGCAGGTTGTGTCTGCTACTTTGTAAACTGATGATTTTATCTGGAAAAGTGATAGATTTCTAAACCTACAAATCATTTTACCAAATGCAGTGTTTCATCTAGGATTCAGAGGGGGAATGGCGCCACCTATCATTGGGGGCACCCTACTATGCATGCCTGGCACCCAGTTAAGCATTTTCAACACCCATCCGTTGTTACCACTTTGTACACACACCGTTATCAAGTATTGCGTCGTAGGTGTGAACGCGTAACATCAGTGACTGAGGCCTTTTCTACTGTCACAATGAATTGGGTGGATTGAATATAACGTAACAATATTTTAAAGAGGCACCTTATTGTCTGAATATTTGCAAGGCAACATGGTGCACATGAAGGGCAGCATGGCGCTCATGAAGGGCAACATGATGCTCAGAAAGAGCAACATGGCACTGCGCTATGCTAGAAATAGCTAGATGAAACACGGCAAATGTGGTGATTGGATTTGTAGACATTTTTGGAACAATGTAGAGTGCTTAAGAACAGATTAAAATAATTGTTTGACATACAGCTCAGTCGTGTTTCACATTTAAAATATGCTGGGAAAAGGGAATGGAAGGTGTTGGTGTGGTCCTAAGTTTACATGAACAATTTATCAGATGAATTGCTTCTATAATCATTTTAAATCATGTTTAGCTATGAAGCCCAAAAACTACTTAGTAGTTCATTATTGAAAACACAATAAGTTGTGTTGATAAATGTCATTGCCTTCTCTTGAGGCAGTAATTTTTTAAGCACGTTCCTGTAGCTTTGATCTGCACAAATTAGAGGTTTTGTACTAATAATCATGTTTGTTTGAATCTGTGCTGCAGTGTATCACCAATTGCTGTGTTATTTCATATACTTAGACAGCAAAGTTTAATACACAAAGCAAGATTGTATAACTAGTACTGTATACTATGCTGCTTTTGTTTTGCCTTGACGTGTCAATTTCTGCCCAAATTTTTGTCTCTTGCACCTAGAGATTAAGATAATCACTTACATGTATGGTAACTTATTGGTAACTTGTAACCAAAAACAGTTGGATACATGTATTATTCTAATGAAAGCGGTTAGTCATTACGAGTACTGGTACATGTATACAAAAACGATGCCATTGTATGAAACATCTTTGCAGTAAAAACAAGGAGAGGGCCAGAACAGTTTCCCCATTTGGGTGTAATATTTTTTTCTTTTTGAGTGCTCAGTGTTTTATCTAGGATTCGTAGAGTCATGGCGTCTGTGACTGAACGTTATTAAGGTGTTTTACACAAGTTTAATTGTCACAATGGCCTTGATGGGTTTGAATTCAACGTGACAATTTTAATAGTTCAAAGAGGCATGGCATCTTCTGAATCTGTAAGGGCAATATGATGCTCACAAAGGGCAACATGGCGCTCACAAAGGTCAGCATGGCATGACATCATGCTAAAAATTGCTAAATGAAACACTGGTGTGTGACTGACGCTTGATGTCAGAATCTGACATTTAAAAGTATAGTGGTCTACCCCTGACGGATATTAGATATTAATGTCTTTTTTTGAGCTGGTATTTAAATAATACTTGAGCACAAATATTTATAATGGGTGTAGAGTGATACATACGTCATGTAGATACAAATGAAGTGGAATTTGGTAACTAAATAATTGAATAAATCTCCTACATATCTGTGTGGTCCTTATTGAGTGAAGGACAATATTTCAGCAGCTGAACACATGTGATAGTTGAACACATGCACACTCGTATTGACTCACCAGCTTTAAGACGATTTTGTCCCCCTTATTTTCGGAGAAGTTACAATATATTGTAAGCATCAGATTGGAAGAGAGGGCCATTTTGACCAATCCGATGCCTATGATATATTGTAACGTCTACGAGAATACTCGCCCTGGTATATAAAATTCTGCTTTCCATTTTGTATACAAAGTGACAGGCGAGTATGTACTGTAACCTGTACAGTGTGATATGATTTACTTCAGAATAGCCGTTACTTGTCTATATTCTATTTATTCAGAATGTATATTTCCTCTAGTAATTCACTCATTCCACAGTAAAAAATGTATTAAATTCATTTTCATGACAGGTATGTTTTTTGTAATTGGCACATATTCAGTTCAAAAATTGTATTCTAATTGTCAATTACAAAAAATTGCCATCAATTTTTTCTAAATAAAATTTCCATATTCCATATCGCCTTGAGCATTCATCTACCCTTGAATCTTTCAAATTTTAGGTCAGTGAGTTTTGTACTGCTTTTTTGTGACAAACAGAGAATGCCAAATAAAAATATCCAAATTAACCCTTTTAGCTTTGAACCATTTCGTTTTTCAGACAGTTAAAGTTTTCTTGCTGCCTCGATCCGCAACTTTAATGTGCTGAAAATTAACTGAATTTGTTAAATTCACAACAGAAATCAGTGTGATAAATCTAAGGCATATTTCACTTTTAAAACTTAGTTCACAAGGTGGTTAGTACTAATAAAACACATGTCAGTACTGTAGGGGTTAAAGCGTCCTCATTGTCATTCATGGTTTTTAATTTTTTTCTGACTTAAGATCTTTTACATTTATGTGCAACTCTACTCATGTATGCTCTTTATTTCATTGTACATACTCATTGAATGTGAAACTTTTGTGTTCAGATTTTATGCGGCCTAGTCTGTTCTATTAAGACAAGTTTGTGATTTTTAGACTATTAATACAATTCTGTAGATTTCAATAAAACAGCAGGGTCATGTTGTCTTCTGCACCTTTGATACATATCTGCTTAAAGCAACTGGGTCATCTTGTTTCACTGACCAATAATATCACAACGAGACCAATTCATGTTGATACCTGTGCTCAGCGAATCGAGACAGCCCACCTACTTTAATTGTCTTTATCACTTGTAGATTCATTATTCGGCTCAGCCATTACTGGGTAAAGTTTGGACATGTAGATATGAATAAACATTCCATTACTAATTGTATTAACCTTGTTAATAAGCAAATTATTAAATTCTGTCTCCACTTTGCAAGCATAATATTACGATTTCAGGGCAGATCCAACGCCATAGATGTCAGTTCAACCTGTGTTTGGCTAATTCTGATATGTACTTGTTTGCAACATTCGCTTAGGTTAGTGATTTGCCACACCTGAATCATTTGATCTCGATTTGTGGTAACCCTTTACCTGCTAGTGTTGCATCACTATATTTTCAGACTAAAATGTTCACATTATCAAATACATATATTTTAAATTTTATACTAGAATCATTTTCCCTAAAAAATTTGCAATCAAATATCTAGTACAAAACGGAATCTGTAGCATGACTAGTTCTTTTGAAAACTACTGAATTCGATGGAGACGGGAGTTGAGCTGAGAATACATCGGGAGTAATGTTGTGCAAAATAAACCCTTTTCCCGCCAATAATCCTATTTAAATTTTCACCCACTTGAAGTTGTGTCTCTCTACCACGACCCGCAAATGGATGAAAATTACTCGCATTTGTTTAATTTGATAACAAATGTTTGCAAATGTTGATGTTTAAACACACATGTAGTTCCCCATAACGTTGATTTAGTCGGCTAATGAAATTGCTTAACCCTTTAGTCGTCAGAATTTGACACCTAAAGTCGATCCCCACACTGTAAGAATCCAAATATTTATAATGGCCATAGACCTATAACATTGGTATTAAAATGAATCAGAAAGAGCTAACTAAGATAATCATGATGACTTCAAATTGAAACAAACCCTTTGATTTCCATGGGTTATGCAAAAATAATTCAGCACTTTAAGGGTTAAAAGCAACTATAGTCATGATTAGTGGTGAAAGGGTTAAATACAAATCAAAGTGGCTGCACTGGTATGTAAAGGGTTAATTTGAATGTTTTTATTTATAATCACCTAGTCATATGATCTGAATACATGTATATAAATGTACTGTGTGGAGTTAACATTTTTTGAACTCTCTGGTTTGTGTTTACTCTCTGTATATTATATGTTCTTCACATTACACATGACATTACTGGTGATAGTTAACCCTTGTCCCGTTAGAAATAGTTTTCCTCATTTGAAACTGGAATTCCATTTCCAAATATGGCCAAACATTTTAGCAGGACAAGGGGTAAACATGCTCTTGCACCATTTACCTCACTGCATCAATGTTAAGCATTGACATAGACGTAGATATGACTTTGTAAAAAAATTGTGACATAAGATTGTAGCAAATCTTAAGTTTTGGGGTTGTAAAATGGTCACACTTTATACAATATTTGGTAAACCTGGGGTAAATCTCATATAGTATATACAAAATTTTAAAATTTATATCTGGCTTTTCAACATTGTTGTTATTAATTGACTATGAGCGATTGTGTTTTAGATTTTATATATGAAGTCAAAAGCCTTCAAGTGTGTACATCGCAAGGTTTTATTTTTAGATTAGTATTTTGTTGTCCACAACAGGATAGGTTTGTTTAGTAATATAGTACAATTTACTACTGAAATAGTTGAGATATTTATTATTTGAATGTACAACTGTTTAAGATCTTAAGTTTTATAGATCTTAAGTTTTGGTTAGTTTTTAAAAATGGTATCTATTTTTTCTTCCACTGTTAGTTTTTTTAAATGATTGATATTTTCAATTTAGTTCTTAACTGAGAATGTGCTACACTCACCAATGTTTACTGATCACTGATATATATTGTTTATGTGGTGCTGTCTATTCTTATTTATTATGGCAATTATGTACTGAACAAATAAAATACCCCATATAATGTTTTCTTATTCTATTAATTGTACAATCATCAATGCACAATGTTTCTATGAGACCTTGTTTTCCAGTCAAAAAGGAGTTTTTTAATTTTGTAAAATTCATGGAAAACATGAAATTTGTCCTTGAAAAACATGGATTTAAAAAGGACATTTTCATGGAAAAATCAAGGAATTTTGTTTCGGTTATCTACTTTTTTTTTCAATATCAGAATACATTTTGCTGAATTTATTCTTATTCACTTTTTTTTCTTTCCTAAACTGATACTGTAGATCTGGTAATTTTCTCGAGGTTTTAATTTTCGGGAGGAAGACAAAATCGCAAATTCAAGAATCTCGCGAAAAATTATTATTATAATAGCGCTACTAAAAAAAATCACGAATTCTAAACTTCGTGAAAAGTCCCAAAATCAGAAATTCGCGAAAATTTAAACACCCGAAAATTACCAGATCCACAGTATTTGACTACTGGTGGTTGCAAGTGCCCACAGCTTTTGGTGTAAAAACAAGTTCGGCAAATAATAACAATTTAGTCAAATTACACATGCAGCCAAAAAAGAAAACTTATGTAGGCTTGGTGTTTTTTTTATTTCTTTTATAGTTTACTTATTGTTATCTCCTTCAGGAGGTTAACTTTTGGTCATGTTTGTCTGTTTTTCTTACAAAGTAATTAACGGATTTGCATGAAAATTCTACTAAGTGTATGTCTAGGGCCCAAGAACAATCCATTACATTTTTACGATGATTCGGATCCGGAATCTTGTTTACTATCCGGATCCCGAATTGTTTTGCAATGATTTGTGTCTCGGGCCATAGAACAATCGAATAAATTTTATGATGATCCGGATTGTACCAGTAGGCTACACAATCACTGCGGTCAAGATTTGTAGTCTCTGACTGACTGTCTAGTTGATTATCGTATTATCAAGGTACATAATTGTACCTTTTCATAGAGTTTCAGTTAATTACCTTGACTCAATATTTTTCATATAAGCACACAAATTTAAATCTAAATTAATTTTCATACCATTTGTATTTATCAAATATACTCATGCTGTGGAAGTTTATTTTGCAGGGTAGGCCTACTGTGCTATATTCTGCCATAGCAAGGAAAAAAGTTGTAACTCCCAATATTTGTGTGAGTTGAGTGTTCACTTCAAAACTACTCTTTCTATCATTTTTTGCACCCTGAAAATTGTATATTCGTATTTTACTTAGTCCAGTTGCCAGCATGGTTGACATTGCAAAGTCTGATATTGCAAGGTTTTTTGATAGTTTTTTGTTCTTCTGGTGTCTGGGAACTACTTCCACTGAGTTGTCCTCTGGACGACCTTGGGCAATTTTTTTATGAGACCAAAAGGTCAATTTTTGGGGTCAAAAAGGCTAAAATTGGAAAACAGTTAAAAATGATTCATATTCAGCTCAAATGTAAGCTGACATCATAAAATAATTATCTCATACAGGACGGTGTAAATAAATCCAAACACCAAAGGCATGAAAAGGTTGACGTAGAGGTCAAAACTGTCAGTCTATGAGGTCAAAAGCGTAAAAATTAGAAAAAAATTCAAGAACGTTGAAATTCGGCTTGAATGAAAGCACCCATTATTATATTCACTTATGCATGGCTCTATAAAATAGTACTAACGCGAAGGTCACCAGAAGGTCAAATCTCAGAGGTCAAAGAGTAACAAATTGAAAATTGGTGGAGAACATTACAATTTATCTCGGAAAAAAGTTTGCATCATTGTCTAAACATAATATGCATGGTGGTGGGACATATTTCGAGCACCAAGGTCAGCAAAAGGTTAAAATTGAAAGTCGAAAGGTCAAATTCTAGAGGGTGATAGGGTAAGAAAAGAATAGTTCATAGAAAATTCATATGCAATCGCGTCAAATTAAATATGGCATCATCGTGTAAAGAGATCACATATTGTCGTGGTTTATTTTCACAGACCAAGGTCATCGAAATATTTAAGTAAGGTCAAAATGGTCACGCAAATATAAAAAAGACAACATAATATTAAAATTGCTGCTTGATTCAAAGAAAGGTTATCTTCATGCCGAACTAAATTATCCAGAATATACATATATAGCTAACTACTTCTCAATTGCAAAAAAAGAGCAATACACGTTATAACAGTTTAATCATACATACCATTGTCATATGACAAAAAAAAATTAAGTTCTCTTTCTGATGGTTTATTCCCATACCCCTACATCCCTCATGTGCTCATCGTCTCCTATCTCATCAAAATCCACATCATTATTTTTATCTTCCATCCCATCATGTCCTTCCTGTGCGTGCGGATTATGACATTTCTCACCCCTGCATAAGCAACGCGCCCTTTGTGACAACTGCATAATTTTGCACCACATGCACGCCCCTCTGCTGTACACCGACAACTAATCACATCCATTAGATGTGGTAGAGCTGGTGGACCATCGTGGTATGCTGGACTAGGGATCCCTCCATTACCACGTTTCCAGCCATACTGGTCGAGATGCTCTGTACAGGCTGGTGGTGCATTTTTGTCAGCTGACTTCCACAGGAGAAGTTGAGAATAAGAAGTAATAGGATTGCTGCAGTAGGTGGAAGAGACATCACTTTGAGGGGTTTCCACCTTCTTGCAGATGTACAAGTTACATCATGCACTTGCCATTGATGTGTCAGGCTTTTGCCCATAAAGTGCTGTGAAAAACTGCCTGCCCACATCCATGAGCTGAATATGCGTGGCAGTTGATTCGCCGAGTGTTGTGTAAAGAGGACAATCTCGTGACATCAGCACCTTCAGTGCGCCCAGCTTCCCTTTTCCAAGTGGATAAGATGTGGTGTCACAGTCTGACAGTGCATGCATCCCCAACAGCTGGAGAGATTTGGAGCCAAGCTGCCGGCATGTGGCGTTTGTGTTTATCACATTGACATCCCATCTCTCCATCTGAACGTTTATTGAATCCACGAGGTCATTTGAGTTTCTGTGCAGCCAGTTTCAAATTAAACAGGACTACTACGACAAATGAGCGACGTCGATTGCCATACAAATACGAAATGAAGGAATGACACGGGCAGTAGGCCCCTATTACATGTATTATCCTGTGAGCATCTGAACATCTATACAACACACAATAACCATCGTCATCTAATCACCACTGATCACCATTTAGAAAACATGTTATAATCCTACCTACGCATTAACTAAATGCATTGCGATTGTCGTAATCATGAAAAATATCTTAACCAGTACAGGCAGATTGCTCATGTTCAGAGTAACATTGAAAACATGGTAGCTGACTGCGTCTGAAAAAATGAAATACTCATTAATCCATTATATATTGTCCTTGACCTTGACCATGTTGACCATTACCTAGTTTACCTTTTTATATCCCATGCCAGGTGATATTTGTGCATAAAATGAGAATTCATTCTACGCAGAATAAAAATTGTCTACTCCCTTGCATTTTTCATCATTGCACCCCATAATTGACCTTGACATTGACCTGTTGATCGTTATGATAATATTTGTTTATTGAATTACTCTTAATTGTTATGCAAAAGTCAAATAAGGATGATATATCGAGTTTTCATCCCAAGAAATTTAAATTCTGAATGTCAATGTATTTTTTTACCACTCTGACCCCTATTGAACTTTTAACCTCATAGAAAAAAAATGCCCAAAGTTGTCAAGAGGACAACTAAGCGTGAATTGTCCCTGAGTATCATAGGAACAGGAATCAATCATAAAACCTTGCAATACCAGACTTTGCAAACTTTTGGGGCTTTTACATTGAGTGGCAACTCGACTATAGATATAGATAATTCAACTTTAAAATAAATATAACACATCGAACATGAATATTTAAACAAAATGTTAAAATATTTGTTTTGATATATCTATGTGGAGGCCTATTTATTGCGTCATCAGACTAATAATATTAATATGATATGGCTATTTCAAATCGAGTTTATAATTTGCCTGAAATATTAGTACCTAGATTGATAGCCTACATACGATTACTGAATGCGAAGGAAATTGCATATACATATATAAAATCTGCTTTCACTATCATGGTCATGTTTAGAAAAGGTGGGCCGTTATCCATAAATGATCATTTTTCTTTGGTGATGCATTGCAGCCTATAACAAACACATATTTTATTCAGGACAACCTAAAATAATTGACACGGGTAAATCGGATGTGTTATAAAATATTGGGCGCTTTTCAGGTTATATAAAGATATGCAAAATTTACGCAACCCTAAAATAAAGTTATAGTGTCAATTATTTGATAAAATTATTGTGCTAATTTGTGACTACGGTTGCATAGGGATATATATCGGAGCTGTATGAAGCTCGTGCTATAGAAAGGATTCATCTGCAATTGTGAAATCATACTTTTGTATTGCACATTTCTTTGTCTATGATGAATTGGGTAGATTTCGACATTTGTCAATTAAACAAATTGGGTAAAATTTATAACACGTAGATCTAGTCCATCAGTATTAAAGTTATATAGATTTCAATACAAAAATATTAACCTGAATATGTCAATAATTGGACTCGTAAAGTCTAGGCGATATCAAATAACTTAGGTTGTAATTATGCTTGCATAAATTGGAATGTTCATAACAATGAAAATCTCTTACATTTATGGTTCCTCCGACCCAAGCAATAAAAGTAACACACAATGAATAATAAAAGCAAACTCACATTGAAATGAAAAGGGCGGATTTTATTATCTCGCCGGAAAATAATAAACTTGTACAAGACCAGACGATTCATGTATAAATGAATCGTCTATACAATGTCATCAATGGATATACAAAACCCATTCACAATCAAAGATATGTTTTGGTTACAACATAGATCAAAAGTTTTTAAATTTAACTGATAAAGTACTCTGAATATATGGCATAGATGTATGAAAAAACTGACAAGACTACAGTTGTATACTACAGCAATCTACAATATACATTACAACAAACGACAATATACACTTTAGAATATTAATGTAAATACTTTAATATTTCAGGTACTATTATAGGTGTCAACCCAAGTGGGGGGTCAGTTTCCGCCACAGCGCACAGGCAGAGTGGATACTCTTAGACAGTGCGCTCCCCCCAATTGGGTCACAAATTAACATTTTTTAAAAACTAAAGGCATTTATTCCAAAATAACCTTTGTGTCAAACAACGGAGTAACACATACAATTATTAGGTGACAGCGTACCATGAATATCAACACCATAGGATTCTATAAACGAACGACTAGATCTGTGGCGATTAGAATGTAAAACAATGTGAGAATGGACGGAAAAATCCTATAATGTTGCACACAAATGGCAATCAGCTCAAAATGTTTTATCGTGAATTACATTTTGTATGGCACATACTGAAAAAGATAGATAACACACATAAAACATATACAATTATAGATTCCTACATGCATATCAATTCCATACCCACTACAACGATATAGCCGAAGTCACAAGGCAGCCCCAGCTGGACCCTGTTTCTTGTCTTTATTAATGATATTTCTCTGGAAGAGTACTTGAGCGACATTTGTTTATTTCCAGATGATACCCTAAAAATTACATTTAAAAATAGTGTATACTTTAAAAGTTAGTATATTTAACATATATAGTTGCCTAAATAATACAAATGTCACACTCTATAAACCCATTATAGCTTCGTCTCGAATTTTCATTACAATCATGTCAAATGTTCTGAAACTTCGCGAAATTTGAAAGCCACATTCGTGTGTGCAAAACGTCGTACCCTTGTTCACTTGCTAGACCAGACCAAGTTCAAGCCCCATAAGTGGCAATGAAAAATATTTATATTAGCTCTTAATAACGGGTATATTTAGTTGAATTTAAATTTACCTATATATAGATCTATATAGCCACCCTTTGTTATCACCACCGTTAGACCTGTGAGTAGTGCGTAATTACATTGAACAAAACAGTTGAAGATATTTGTTTATTATCATATAATCATACAAAAATGTTTTGTTTGCTGGCATAAACTTTTGTTTTGCTCAAGCTTTATGTCCGAATTAACTACCCCATATTCATTGATCAATCGTAGTCACTTTTGTCCGAATTTAATGATGCAGAGGCTTATTATATGCCGTTTGTGTGCAATTAGCCGGAGCACTGGCGGCGATCACTGATCACGCATATGTGATGATGTCTGTCAAAGGAAAAATTAGGCCTGGTGGGCAATATGATCAGGGGTAAATACATGGCAAAAAAAGAAATTGAGACTTCAAAATCATTGGCAAATGACGTATACCTGAGTATGGCATTATACCGCGGAAATTAACATTGTCCAACATGCACAGCCACGTGGAATACACGTGAGATATGAGTGATTGTGCCACGTGGAGTAAAAGTAGAAAACTAGTTGAAAAACGCAAACTCGTTTCACGTGTTTATATCATGTATTTTCCACATGTTAATGCCACCTTATTATATGAGAATGTACCATGTATTTTCCACGTGGTCATGCAACCTATTATACATGTGAATGAACCATGTGTTTTTCCACGTGTTAATGCCACCTATAATACATGTGAATGAACCTTGTGTTTTCCACGTCTTAATGCCACCTATAATACATGTGAATGAACCATGTGTTTTCCACGTGTTAATGCCACCTATAATACATGTGAATGAACCATGTGTTTTCCACGTCTTAATGTCACCTATAATACATGTGAACGAACCATGTGTTTCCCATGGGTTAATGTTACCTATAATACACGTGAATAAACCATGTGTTTTACACTGATGTAAAAGGGTATAATTATAAAAAAAATTATAATAGTAAATCACTTAATTCACCATTCCTGCACTTTCACCTCTGACACGTATCTGAAACATACATGAAATATCACAAATTCTTAAAGTCAACATTATTATTTTTTCATGACACAACGAGACTCGAAGCCTCTACGACAATATATTACAAGCTTCACGCATTAGACCACTCAGCCGTGGAAGTCTTCTAATTTGGGCAATCATATTATCAACCCATTGTCATTTACAAGATTTGTTGGCGCCCAGTAGCAGGTGTTTCATTCCTTCAAGCGTTCCCCTTACATTACTAAACTTAGGCCTATATAAAGGGGAATCGTCTGTCCCAACATTATATAATAGGGCCTATGCATCACATCATTTCCGAACTAAAGGATTATTAAAATAAACACCAACTTAAAAAAAGGATGCTTATTTGTTTGTTAAACTTGGAGATTTAAAGAAATAATTTAAAGCCGAGTTTTAAGTTTAATTGATCATCGAGTCTCGTTGGGTCCATGAAAAATAATAATGTTGATAATAATAATTTGACTTGTGATACCGCATGTATGTCTCAGATGTCTCAGATAAGTGTCAGAGGTGGAAGTGCAGGAGTGGTGAATTAAGTGATTTAATATTAATAATTTTATACTAATACACTTTCACATCAGTGTAAAACACATGTTTTATTCACGTGTAATCAAGGTGACATTAACACGTGGAAAACACATGGTTCATTCGATCGTAAACATGTATCATAGGTGACATCAAGACGTGAAAAACACATAGTTTCTACACATGTATTATATGTGGCATTAACACGTGGAAAACACATGGTTCATTCACATGTATTATAGGTGGCATTAACACGTGGAAAATACATGATTCATTCACATGTATTATATATATATAGGTTGCATTAACAAGTGGAAAACACATGATATAAGCACGTGAAACGAGTTTGCGTTTTCAACTTGTTTTCTATTTTTATTTCACGTGGCACAATCACTCATATACCAAGTGTATTCCACGTGGCTCTGCCTGGTGGGAATGTTGCAATAAAGTTTGCATTTTCCTCTATATTCCCATTGAGTAACTGACAGAAAAGTGCTAAATAAATACGAAAAACGTGTAACATTATCTTTTTGTTTGTGTTTTTGTGATATTTGAATAATATTTAATGTAGGCCTAATTAATCCAAAAATTATTTATAAAAATGTCTAAGATTTCACGTTAACTCTGGTATGTAGGCTATACATTACCCGATTACTGTAAAACATGCCATATATATTATATAAGTATCATGAAGCATATCATCGCCTCTGAGCTGAAGTGGTGATGGGTCCTATCTGTCCCTAATGAGTGTCAGATGGGATCCTTTAGGCCTATTTTTACTTTGATAGTACTGGTACCAGTACCGTCAACTGGTGTAACTTCGAATATTTTTTGGTGTTATTCATAAATTGCTGGAAAATGCTTACATATTCAAGAAATTTACCTGGATAGAATTAGGAGGAAGAAATGTGCGTTCTTGTATTTAAGTGTGAAATATTTGAAATCTGTAGCTAACTGTAATTAAACAGGTAATTTTTCAACAAATTGTAATGTACTCAATGTTATCCTTAGTGAGGGTAACTTGGCTGGTTCTAAATGTGTGTCATTTGAGTTACCAATTACTTACTATAGTCGGATTCACATTAGCCGTGGGGAATGATTTTTGCCGATTTCTCAGTCAATTCTCAACCGATTTTCATGAAATTTTACACACACTATTTTCCATTCATGTCGTGACTACCTTGAAAGTTTCGCGTAGTTTTGATAAATATTTTACAAGCTAGACCATTTGACATATATGTAGTAAATAAATAAAAATGTTGGCCTTTATAAACTTATCAGCTTCGTCTCAGAATTGTATGTCAAATGGTCTAACTTCTGAAATATTTAACAATAACGTTACTTCGCGAAATTTTCAGGGTAGTCACGACATGAATGGAAAATAGTGCGTGCAAAATTTCATTGGGAAAATTGGTTGAGAATTGACTGAGAAATCTGCGAAATTCAATAATCCTGGTTGATGTGAATCTGATTGTAAATGTCGGCTATCTTTACATTAAAGTTTAAGTGATTAACATGATAAAGGAGATAGAAACTCAAACTCGATCAGACCGATATTGTTGTCACGAATCCCAGTTGACGCAAGACATATATCCTATATGTTGACTCAATGTTGGTCCACCGTCTGCGATGCTGGCACATACTGAATCAAAATAAAGAAAATTCATGCTTGCATATGTTTGCTGTTTTAATTTTGGTCCAGTGTCGTATACGGTGACCCAACTTAAAAAAACATTTGGTCAAAATGAAAATTAAACCAGCAGGAAGGTCTGCTTCGAAAATGACGGATGTGAGAAATATTCCCATCCTCTCCGTCAAAGATCAACATTGTATTCAAACAACGAGAATCATTTGTTATATTAACCGCTCTGCCATAAACTTATGATAAATGATAATAATGACCCACATCCGACTTTTGCAGGGTCCGATGCTATCCCCACCACAATGTTGTTTTAATCTTGGCCCACCATGTACGCTAGCACAGCATTAAATGAACATTCTGCATCAAGTACACGAAGCCCAGATTTTATGCGTCTGAGTCTGCGTGTGGCGCGTCTGCGTGTGCATATGCGTGTGCGTCTGCGTCGAGTACACAAAGCCCAATGAGAAAAGACTGTAATCGCATGTACAATTACCTATGCTAGATTCACTATCATGGATGCCTATAATTGATTTAATTAATATCACACACTAGTTTCTGATGCTTGCATAATTCTCGTTTGAAATGGGGGGATATAATAGCTGAGCTGGTGAAATTGATGTGAAGAGATGATCTGATACAAGGGTGATATGTTAAAACAAACAGGGTCGACAGAACGAGATACCAAGGGGAGAAACATACCTTTGACACCTCCACCCCAACTGTACTCAAATGTGGGACGTAAACTTTTTTTTTACATGAATACTATGATACATTTGATATATTGTTGGTTTTCATATAATAATGGTGCCAGTAGTGAGCTGACCTGGGCGACCACACGTGAAGATGGAAGCAAATTACTGAATAAAACAGGGAGTGTATTGTATGTATGTGATGTTTGACAAGTCACGTACGTGATTCTTCTCAGTAGGCCTACGTAACTGTTCATATGATTATGAGCGTCAGTATCCGAGCTATACATTTACTCTCCACAAGTGACTGAAAATGTCAATAATCACATACGTTGCTAGCAGTCAAAGATCATGTACAAGACTCTTCTGCTATGTCAAATGTCACATACGTTTTTGACCCTCCTGGACCCAACCTTTCATAAAAGCAACAATTATCGCTCAGGCATAATACAAATTTACCTGTCATTAGCTTGTTTGTCCTTGAACTGATATATATACTCTGTACGCCCCACCTTCGACGTACCAAGGAGTACTTAAACAAAAAATAAACGTACGTTTTTTCAGTAACGTACGTGATTTGTTGACACCCACAACTTAGGCTACCACTTACATATCTCACACAGGGCAGCACGTTTTGATTTGGCAGCAAGGCTGCTTCAAAGAACCATTCGCCAAGTAACTTTTGCACACCCTTGCATATCAATTGACTCATGTAAGAAATGGTGATGTGTGGTTAAAGATTGTGGTAACGTACGTGATGCTCACAATAGTTTGCATCCCTTCAGAAACCAATGATTATTGAAAAGCCAAGGCTAATACAGATGGCCTTCCATCGAAATAAAACTTAAGACAATTTCAGAGTACAAGTTTTTATATCTGTTATCTCATTTCAGAGGAATTACACAAAATGATGAGTACTTTCTTGCAGAGGTTGGCAAGTGGTCGCCACATCGCCACATGTGGCGACAGAAGCAAAATATCTGTAATGTAAATATTTAAAAATGACCATTAAGAGCACCTAAAAGTAGCCATTTGTGGCGACAGGACTCATTTCGCCTGCCCACCCCTGTCTTGGGAGACAAAAAATATTTGACTGAACGTCACGTAGCCTACGTTACCTTTCTAATCAGAACGCATAAAAACTATGTAAAAAGCAGTAGATTACCCCCATTGTGGTCTTGAATTCAACTCTGATCATTATTGCACATAATTTAATGAAAAACAGTTAAGTATGCGGTAAACAGAGACCTTTATCCATCCTCTCGAAATGTGATGTCTGGTCATGTAACGTTTGACATAGGGAAAAGCGCACTTGTCATGAACATAATTTAACAACAAAGTCACAAAGAATGAGCCAATATATGACATTTTTTTGAAACATACTCTCCATAGTGTCTATTTCCTACCCAACAAATATTACGGTGGTGAAATAAATTTAAATATCGATAAAATGTGTTCAAACACGACAACCCTCAGAATCAGCCACTGGCCTAGTTTAGTGTGACTAGACCCATATGTAATTATTGTATTAGGCCTATGCTGAAAGGGTTACCCTTAATAAATATTCTCAAATATGACTTGTTATTGTAAGCGGTCTCTTGTCATGTCGTTTTGTATTTAAATGTATTATTTGTATTTTGATCATGTCTAATGTTGCATAATGTCAATAAAAGGTATTTTATATACATGTGGGAATTTTGCATTCATCTTTTTACACAAAAGTAAATTATTGTAGCCTACTGTTGCCCCACCTGGTGAATATAAAAATATAATAAGACAGGTGATTATCCGTCGTTCCGAAGTTGGTGTTTTGCTCAGACATGTTTCTGAAGTCTCCAAATCATCGTTCAAACAATTCACAATAACAACGCGTTAAGTTGATGTCAGTGGTCCAAATAACACTTTAAGTATCCTTCAATTACAGATAGCATTGTGTTATTTTGTTCTCGCAATGGAGAAGCCTCAGATTATAGCACATGTTCAAAAGTCACTGAATTATACGTTGTTTGAATCACGATGGATTCCGTCGAGTGCAAAGTTTGTTATACTTGGCAACCATGCACGCGGTACAGGTGCTATGCAGGTGTATGAGATATCTGGAGGAGATGTGAAACTTGTGAAAGAGGTGAAAACTTGTGCCCAAATAATGTTATTCTATGAAAATCGTCGTTAGCCTTTCCCTAGATGTCTGCTGGACTCTAGTTTGTTAACACTAAAAGCTGTAGCCTGCCTAGGGCTAGGCCCTAGCCTAGGCTAGCCCTAAGCCTAAGGCGTAGGCTAAGGCTAAGAGTAAGACTAAGTAGGTACATCCAAACAGTCATTATGATGAGGTTTTTCGTGTTTTTTCAGGATTTATGTGAATTTGTGATACACTGCAATAAAAGACATATTTTTCTCTGTTTGTTTGTTCTTCTTGCTCACTATTACTGGTAGAAATGAAGCCATTATTGTAGAATTAAAAAAAGTAATTTTCTTTGAATGACACTTTATCACCTTTTCCGAGGGTTCCCATCATTAGATTTCTCGCAATTATAAAAAATGGTGCCAGCTCTCGCCTTTAATTCCATAAGTGTTGCAACAAGTGCTTGAAGAGGTAAGTGGAACAGGCATGCTGTGGTCCCTTCTGCTAATTTTTTTTACGCAGGTGCCATTTTAAAATTTTTGTAAAAAAATGCAAATAATGAAAATAGACTATGTCCACTGCCCTATGAGGAAGTTCTGGAGGACATCATTAAGACCGTTCGGACAGAACAATGTGGGCATCTCGATGAATTGAGATGCCTGGGGAAGGCTGCACTAGTTTGCCTATTGTAAAACCTGGGTGAAGTTTTGTTTGCCTACCCTGCACTTCCTCATGGGGCGCACCGAGGGTAAAAATGGAAGTTTCATGGCTATAAGGATGAGAATCCATCAAAATTTTTCTTCTTCCATGACCCCCTCGTGGACGTAAAAAAAAAAAAAAAAAAAAAAAAAAAGGGGTCGGAGGCTATGCCCAAATTTCTGATTGTTGTGTGACCTATTTGCTCTGTTACAGTATTGCGGGGCACTCATTGGGTGCCCTGATGTATCCTAAAACCTGATATATATGGATACAACATCTCAGTAGTTTTATTCAGCTGCTTCAAAAAGTTCAAGTGTCTGGGTGATGTTTTGGCTTCTGTATCCCTGCCGGAATTTGCAAAATTAAGGTCACAGCTTTTGGATGTTTTTATAATTAGCTCAGATTTTGATCCGGCACAGCATTTTTCTTGCTCAGTGAAAACCGTGGAATGTGGTCAATTATTTATTCTAGCATGTGCTAATCAAATCGGGTGCCCGGGAGCCCGGGGCTACCAGTTGAGCTGGGGGGGCTACCACATCGGTAGCAGCCAGAGCCCGGCGGGCTACCAGTAGCAATGCCAGCGTAATTACCACGTTGTGCGCCGTGCATCCGTTTATATGGGAAAACAACACTTTGCTATTGGCTTGCTATTAGTGTTTTTTCTTGTCGGATGTTTCTGAAAATTATGTGGTATATTCTAAAGACTATATTCTTTCATTTGCTCTAGTTTAAATCGCTCTATCTCTGTCAGAACGTTTATATTTGTACACGATTTGACCATTGTTTATGTTGAGATTCCGTGAATTCCCGAGTTCCGCCATCTTGTTTTTCATGGAAGATACCGATCCGACTTGGTTGCATAAATTAAGTTATTTCGAGAATGCCGTTTGTCAATATTTGCATGTAATTTGACCTGTGTCAAGCACACTACCTAATTATAATAATTTCCGCGGGAACTTAAATTTGGAGCAGTAGAAGTATATAAATTATGCCTATAAACAACGGATATCAGAATAATGTACAGCTCCGTATAATTTATGTCAAGATAGATAGCTATAAAATAAAATTTTATGAATGAGGAAATTTGGGGAACTGGCACAACGCCACATTCTGGCGCGTCATACACTCACGTGTTGATCAGCAGAGAGCTGATGGCTTTTCTTTATAATTATGACGACGAAGTGTCTTTTCATATGGGACTGTACGTATTGTTAGTCGTACGTTGCTATCATTTTTGTATTAGTATTACTAGTTTTTCATGCACAATTAGCATTAGGTGATGTGTAGGCCTAAATAAAACTGCTTAGCACTACAGTAATCAGTATGCAAAACCATATCAGACTCTGCAAGGTACACTGAAGTAACGCAGCATACATGTAGGGGAGATCGGGGCACCATGGACACCTATTTTTCATTTTGTATTTGCTTCAAATATTTGTGTGGCTCATTAACGAATTATCGACCAATAGGTAGCCCTGGACTATACAAATGTTTGACTGGAATACAATACCTGCATTCATGTTGGATGTTACTTAAAAATAAATTTAGAAAAATTCTGGCAAATGTCCATGGTACCCCGAGCTCGGGGTACGATGGACATGGGGGTGGGGTACAATGGACATGTCTACAGGCATGTTGGAAGGACTACCTCTGTCAATCAACACATTTTTAATAGTGAAATGAAAAAAAAAGGGATATTTTATTGTGGAAATCTTCATTTTAGGGATAGTGCAATTTATAAAAGATATATATTTTGAAGACGGGCCACCATGGACATTATTGTCGATATTGGGGCACCATGGACATGTCCATGGTACCCCGTAACATGTCCATTGTACCCTGTCCATGGTGCCCCAGCATGACAAGTGTAGCTGTAACTAGCTTAAGGTAGAATATTCCACTATCACCCATGGTTCTTGAAAAAGCACAATATTCACTAGTTACTATATGATTCTTGTTTTAACTTAGTTCCAATGAGTGTTTAATGTATTAAAAAAATCCGTGCATCTCAAAAAATTACTTTTAACCATCAAAAACACGTATTTGGCTATAGCTTACATATGCCTCGATGTATCACCACCAATTTTTCTGCTGGAAAAGAACACTTCAAAAGCATTCACTAGAGGGCTCCGTTGTCAAAATTTGACAATGCACTTTGCCACAAAGACAGATGTTCATGGTGCCCCGATGTCCATAGTGCCCCGGTCTCCCCTACGCTTGCTCACCTTTGTTTGTAAACACATTGTCCCACGTGGACGTGGTCATTCAAAGACTCACTTACTGGTAGGCCCTACTACATATAGGCCCACCAGTAGGCTAAGTAGTAGTTTTATTGTGGGGTTTTCTGGCTGTCACCTCTCTCAACAGAATTGAAGTTTGAACAACATATGTATATGCTGGCAGTGGCAAGTCAATTAACTTGCATATATTATTTAAGACAACCCACACACAATATGTACAGTAGAATAATCATGTGATCATGGTGATAGCAAGACATTTTTACAGAATTAAGAGGAACAAATTTCTAAAATGGACATGCTTATAGTTATAAGTCTAAATAATTAAATGCTTTGAAAAAAAAAGGCTAGTCTGTTATATACAATATAGCTATAGGCTCTATATAATTATACAAATTATATTCTAATATAAATACTGTAGGCCTTCTAAAGATATAGTCATACGATATTAGACTCTTAGTCTACTAGTCATGATACTTGAAATCCACCAGACCCCAACCAATCATGATAGAGGGTGCCTCATACTCTACACTTTAATATCCGACTACGAGAGCAACACTTCTATCTGGGCTGGGCTGGGCTGGTAGCCCAGCGGGCTACCAACCATTCTAGAAATTTGACAAGCCCTGATGTGGGCAGTTACGAAAAAAGGCTCAGCATAATTTTATTGGACAATTTTAAAATTTATTGAAAGTACCTACCCAAGCTGCCTAAGGCTAAGCCTAAGGTAGGTACTTTTAATAAATCTTAAAATTGTCCAATAAAATTATGCTGAGCCTTTTGTCGTAACTGCCCACATGCTAGAATAAATAATTGACCACATTCCACAGTTTTCACTGAGCAAGAAAAATGCTGTGCCAGATCAAAATCTGAGCTAATGATAAAAACATCCAAAAGCTGTGACCTTAATTTTGCAAATTCCGGCAGGGATACAGAAGCCAAAACATCACCCAGACACTTGAACTTTTTGAAGCAGCTGAATAAAACTGCTGAGATGTTGTATCCGTATACGTTTTAACCCTTACACTGCTGTGGGCGACTATAGGCGCTCAAAATTGACCAAGCGCAGCCAGATGTGGGCGACTGCCGAGAAATACTTTGAAAAAAAAAAAAAAAAAAATTTTTTTAAAATTTTTTGTGGTGTTCATCAGATGTTTTTATGAAGAAAAAACGTGCCAGATATTACTTAGTGGGAAACCACACATGCTGCAAATTTTAGGCAGCAGTGTAAGGGTTAAGATACATCGGGGCACCCAATGAGTGCCCCGCAATACTGTAACAGAGCAAATAGGTCACACAACAATCAGAAATTTGGGCATAGCCTCCGGCCCCATTTTTTTTTTTTTTTTTTTTTTCAAGTCGACGAGGGGGTCATGGAAGAAGAAAAATTTTGATGGATTCTTATCCTTATAGCCATGAAACTTCCATTTTTACCCTCGGTGCGCCCCATGAGGAAGTGCAGGGTAGGCAAACAAAACTTCACCCAGGTTTACCATGGGCAAACTAGTGCAGCCTTCCCCGGGCATCTCAATTCTTCGAGATGCCCACATTGTTCTGTCCGAACGGTCTTAATGATGTCCTCCAGAACTTCCTCATAGGGCAGTGGACATAGTCTATTTTCATTTTTTGCATTTTTTTACAAAAATTTTAAAATGGCACCTGTGTAAAAAAAATTATCAGAAAGGACCACAGCATGCCTGCTCCACTTACCTCTTCAAGCACTTGTTGCAACACTTATGGAATTAAAGGCGAGAGCTGGCACCATTTTTCATAATTGCGAGAAATCTAATGATGGGAACCCTCGGAAAAGGTGGTAAAAGTGTCATTCGAAGAAAATTACTTTTTTAATTCTACAATAATGGCTTCATTTCTACCAGTAATAGTGAGCAAGAAGAACAAACAAACAGAGAAAAATATGTCTTTTATTGCAGTGTATCACAAATTCACATAAATCCTGGAAAAACACGAAAAACCCCATCATAATGACTGTTTGAATGTACCTACCTAAGGGCAGGCTAAGCCTTGCCTTGGAGGCTTGGTCTGGAGGCTTGCCTAAGGCTAAGCTAAGGCTTAAGACTAAGTTAAGATTAGAAGGCAGCATCTGCCATCTGAGTCATCATTCAGTCAATGTGACTTTTTGTGAGTGATGCACTGAATGACTGATGGTATGTGTTGTTGGCTTAATCTGTAATTAATGTTATTGTAGATCTTCTATATGAAACATAAGCCAGTACTGCAGTAGGCTAGAGCCGCTAGGCCTAATACTAGATCTAGGTAGGCCTATACATTTATATACATAGCATAGTTTGTATTTAGGCTCTATTAATAGGACTTTTAAATAAAAATGTATGGTGGCAAAATAGCCCCGGCACTGTAGCTAATTATAATCATATTTTGAGGATTAAAACTGTCAGAATCCAAATGAAAATATTTTGCCATATAAATAGTTTTTCATTCAAAATAATATAATTGAGCAGCTAATCGAATGAAAATCAAATCAACTGAACAGTCAGTAGACATTTGTAGCTTTATACTTGGAAATAAGCACACCAAGAGCTCTGCTTGCAGATACTGATAAAGCCTTTGCCGTCATAACTGTTAAATCATAATGTTCAGTGAACCACAGGCCCAAGTATTTGTATTTAGAAACAATATCCATGTCAACAGATCCACATTTAAAATTAAAATGAGTAACCAGTTTGGAGGCTGGCCAGAAGTGAGCAACATTTGTTTTTGATTGATTTAGTACCATCTGCCACTTTTCACACCTCCTATTTACAATTTGTAGCAGTGCCTGTAGGGCTTCCTCGCTATCCTCTAAAATTACAATGTTATCCGCGTACATTAGAGTGCATAAATATTGTGCTCTCACCAATAATACTGCTTTTCCCATGTTTACCTGTATTATTTAGCTTCAGGTCATTTACATAACTTAGTCAAGCAACAATGGAGAAAGAAGGTAACCCTGCTTAACTCCCTTCTCAATTGGAAACCATTCTGTAAAACTGTTGATGACTCGAACTTTACCTTGTACCTCATGATAAAAAAGACTGTATGGTAGAAGAAAAGGGATCAGGCAAACCTATGGTTTTCAGCTTATACCACAGTAGATTTTGGTTAATGCGATCAACCGCTGTGTACGCTTATATCGATAAAACAGGCAAAGGTATCCTTTTTAGTTTTTAAACGTGTTTCAATGATTGATGACAAAGTAAACAGTTGATCTTGGCAATTTAGATCTTTACGGGAACCATTTTGTGTATCACTCAATACATTGTTTGCTTCTGTCCACATAGATAAGCTAACATTTAAAATATCACAGTATAGTTTCACTACAGCAGAAGTAATAGTTATGCCCCGGTACTCAAGGGCGACCTGGTGTCGACACCACTGCCCTTAGGAATCGGGTTAATGATACATTTATTCCACTGTAAGGGGACAATCTTGTGACAAAAACAATATTGAAGTAATGACGCTTAAAACCTAACAGATGTTTCATTTTTAAGAGTTGCAGTTTGGGAGAGGCAGTGACACCATTCATTCTCTGCCTGCTTATAGTCTTTCCATAGTTAGGTCAGTTCCGGGGACCAGTAGTCACGCTGAGGCTTGTATTTGTTGCGTTTATTGTTACCTGGACATAAATTATACGACTCTCGAGCTTGTCATTCATCTCAAAGGCGAAGGTTTCACAAAGATGGTATCCAGACACTCCTGATGATCCTCCTGCTGTTGGAGTTAAGCCAGCATTTCATTAATTTGTTGCATTACCTCTTCTCCTAGCATAAAATTTTATTTGTGTCATTTTTCTCACCATATGCTGTAGTTGGATTTTCATCATTGATTTCATGAAACATTTGAGGGTGAACTGCCTTGCCTAGGGACACAACATCGAAACAATGTCCCAAGATTAAGAGCTTTAGGAGCTGGAGAAACATGATATTTTCCTGAAAATCCTGCACCAAGCGGGGTTCGAAACCGCATGGCCAGGCAGTGACATTGGCAGAGCGCCACGCTCCAGCCATTGCTTCATGTCCCTCTCTGTAATGGAAATAATAATAAGAAAGGTATAAAATTGGATATTTTAATTATGCGAAGTTACGATCCATGTGAGGCCCATCATAAAAATGAATATCGAATAAAACCTGAAAATTTATGAAATTTAATACTTCAGATGTAGACTGTAGTCAATATCATATTCTTTAAAATTTCACAGGCTGGGAACAGGCTTTATAGCATAAAGTATCACTTCTCATATCTGATCATTTTGTTGCAGACAGAAAAACCCAAAGGATTCAAATGTGGTACATTTGGTGCATCCAGTTTGCAGCAAAGATATTTTGCAACAGGTGGATTTTCAGGCCTGATGCAAATATGGTAAGTTGTTTTAATATTATTGCGTGAGACCATATCCTTCTTTATCCCAGTTCCCAGTAAGCAGGAGATTCAAGTTTAAGCTGTCATTGGCCCGTCTGTGGTTTAAAAAAAAACCCACAAAGTAACCTTTCATTAATTCTAAAGAAGCTGTATTTTTTTTGTTTTGGCCAGTTTGTATGTACAGATTCATTCGATAATTACCAAGAACAAATTCTTGCACTTTGGCATTTGATTCAGGATAAAAAAAAGTTAAAAAGTATCAATAAATATATAAAACTACCATTTTGTTGCCTCTCATAATTAGTCTGTTTTTTTGTAAAAATATTTTTTGTTGACTCAGGAATCTAGAAGCCACAGAGAAACCAGTTTACTCTGTGAACGGACATTCAGAAATAATTAACTGCATCGATGGTATTGGAGGAATGGGAATAGGTGAAGGTGCCCCAGAAATTGTTACTGGTAGTCGAGATGGTAAGGCTTAATTTTCAAACACACTGTACACTGTACCTTTACAGTATTAGTTATGTGAGCTTTTTTCAAGTCATTAAATATTGTGATTAAGGGTTTTTTCCAAAGGAGGGATGGGGGGGACAACTCTCCAATCCAGTTTTCCATGTTGGGATAACAGGGTGGGGGCCCTGGTGCAGTGGTTAAAGTTGTTTGCTTGGAAAGTCGGGGGTCGTAGTTTCCAACCCCGCTCTGCCATTCAAGTTTCAAATAAACAAAATGTTTCTTCCCCGCTCACTCATAAAGATTCAATATTGTGGGGAGCCTCCGTGACCGAAAGGTACTAGTAGCGTGCCCGGGCTCAGACAGCCAGGGAGCGAATTTCGAATTCTGTGCCTGGAGGGCAGTGTCATCTCATTCATCTCGCCATCCTCAGGAGGTTCTCCTGGCCTAGATTAGCCTACATGTGCCTAAAACACCATTCGTTTCATTTCATTTTTGGTGGGGTGACTTTATGGGCCACATGTAATGTAGCACCAGAATTTACGGTTGCATATTAAAAAAAATTCTGATTGATCCATGACCCCCCCAGGGAGATCGGGTTTAACTCACTTTTTTAACTCTCCCCCAGCATGGCCATGGGACACATGGGCAGTGGCTGCACTGTAAACAGACATTGTATTTTTGAATTCAAGTACATATTTACTGGTATTTCAAGGTAAAAAAAAAACTAAAAGTAAAAATACATGTAGTGTAGGAAAGCTGACTTGAGATACTTTTATCATTTATTAGTGTCTTACATATTCACAAGTGTATTGTGCTTGCTATCTTAGTGCTTGATATCTTACAAGCACGGGATTTCGCCGCAGTCTAAGACTTGGATGAATAATTAAACAGTGTTTTTCAGGTTCTGTCAAAGTATGGGATCCCAGACAGAAAGACGACCCTGTAGCAACTATGGCACCTGGAGAGGGAGAGACGAAGAGGGATTGCTGGACTGTGGCTTTTGGTCAGTTTGCTGTTCTTTTAACCCTTTAACACTTGTTAACACTGTTATGACTATAATTATAATAATATAAAATTTTTGAAATAAAGGTTCAAAATGAGGTTGTTCAGCAAATAATCAGGTCAAAATTTAAGGTTGTCTGTAAATAATATTTAGTGATTTAGCATTCCCCAGCCTGCTCTCATACCTTTGCAGGTAACTTTACTTACCCAGGTACCCAATGCAGCAGAAGCTCATCATTATAAGCAAAATTGTCAACCCGACAGTCGTTGATCTCCTAATGTCCCTGAATTCATTCTATGTGAAAAAAAAGTTGGTTGTGCACTCAGACGACCTTGGTAGGAATGACATAAATTCTGATTGTCTCAGACAACTGAAAAGGCCTTATTTCATTTGCTGATAGGTCATGAGTCAAAATGGCCATGCTAACAAAAAAGGCACTAGAAAAGGTCCTAATATCACTGGTACAGCATCCGTACGGTTCATTGTGACTGAGGTGCAAGATAGCTATTAGAGATACCCTTCACATGATACACATTTGATTATTAACATCTTGATTCTGTGTTGGTCAGTTGAATTAATTGATTTTGTCCAACATAATTATAATAAAATGCATATTATTCATATGACTTATAGGGCATGCTTACAACCCACATGATCGCTGTGTGTGTGCTGGCTATGATAATGGTGACGTCAAATTGTTTGACCTAAAGACAATGTCTTTAAGGTGGGAAACAAATGTGAAAAATGGGGTGAGAACTTTTGGTATTTTTTTCTGTTTTACATACATTGATTTTATTATATATATTAAGTACTGCCAGTTCTATTGATTAATTCTGGTATACATGTAGCTCTTAGAACACAAATGTTTGCAATTAAGTCACTTTTATAATAGCTATGCAGCATTATGCCTTCACATTTCACAGGTTTAAAAAAAAAAGTTTTCAATAATATTAGGGCCTACTGATTCTTCTTCTTCTAGGTTTGCTCAGTGGAATTTGACAGAAAAGATATACAGATGAACAAATTAGTGACAACTTGTCTAGAATCTAAAATACATGTATATGATTTGCGAACACAACATCCTACAAATGGTTTTGCATCACTTTCTGAAAAGGTATTTTCAACTGACTTTTATAGCAATGTAAAGTATGTTACTATTACCCTTGGAGTGAAAATTATGACGAAATATCAATGGAATATTTTGTTGGGGTTTTTTTTCAGGCACATAAGTCAACAGTATGGATGGCACGACATTTGCCACAAAACCGCGATGTCTTCATGACGTCTGGGGGAAATGGATCATTGAATCTTTGGAAATAGTAAGTACATGTATTTTGGATTTTAATACTGGTGCATACTATAGGTTTATATCTGTATAAGAATGGTAAGCTTCGTGTTAAATGGTTTTCTACATTCAATTCTCATTCACTGCAATGGAACAATACTCTTTTCATGAAGCTGGAATAATTGTCAAATTCTTGAACAAATCAAGTGCTGCTACATGATGTGAATCAATGTAATTAAAAGTTAATTTTTCTTAGAAATGTATGGTAAATGATGATAAGGGCTAACTAGTTGAATTTTTCTCTGGGCTAGTGAAACTTATAGTTGAATTTGCACCCATGTTTAGTGCTAAAATGGGGAAAATAATTTTAGTCCAATTGCTAGTTATTTTCAAAAGGTGTACAAACTGCTTTTGTGAACCTTAAAAGGCCATTTTCTCGAAATTATGCAATTTCAGCCTTCATTTTTGCGGGGTCATATTTTCAAAACTAGCCGCGCCACAGAGGTGTGTGATAGATCATTTCAACCCTTTAACCGCCGGTGTCGCATATATTAGGGTTTTCATTTTTTATCAGCACATTAAGTACATTTACCACCTTTTAACCCTTTGAGCCCTCACAATGCATTAAAGCATGATTTTACATCCCTGAAAACACAATTGATTTCCCTATAACTAAGGGTTTTAGAAGGAAAATTACCATGAAACTGTTTTACCAATACATGGCAATTTTCTTTAATTTTTCACCCACTTCAAGTCATCTTCTTCCACTACAAGACGAGAATTGCGACAGCAATTCGCGGCTTGTAGTGGATGAAGATGACAATGGTAAATTCAGGCTTTAAAGGGTTAAACATGTTAAAAATAAAATGTGACATCAATCAGCACTATTTAAAAACAGCTGACCTCCATTTTGTCAAATCTGAACAATTTTCACTCACTTGAAGTTGTGGATCGCGTCAGCGAGACACAACTTCAAGTGAGTGAAAATTCAGATTGAATAATTTGGCGGTTAAAGGGTTAAAAGTATTTTCATGTAGATTCAGGATCTGTTCATATCTCCAATATTGGAATATGCGACTTACAACTCATTTTGCCAGATGAGGTCACAAATATGTTGTTGTATTTAGAACTGGTCTACATGGTTTAAAAAGGTAAAAAATAGTGTGATAAATTATTTAGTCTGATCTCAGAAAACATGAGACGTTGAACCAATATTGTTCTAATGCTGACTTAACATCTGTGTAACTGAAACAGCAATAAAACATCATTTCAACTTTGCGTGATGGCTGGGATTGTCGACTGACTGCTCTTTTTGATTATTTGTAGTGAATATCCATCCAAACGTGTGAGTAAAGATAAAGACGGAGTGGAGGAGGGAGTGATGGGGAAACTAGATCTTCTGCAGAATGTCATCTTGTCCACACAACCTATCTCATCTTTCGACTGGAGCCCTGATAAAATTGGACTTGCTGTATCTACGGCATTTGATCAGACCCTACGTGTTCTTATTGTGACAAAGTTAAAATCCTTATGATACTTTGTGTTGTTTTTTGTTGTATCCTCATTGTGACCAGCAGACGGTGAACTGATGCCGGGTTAATCTTCCACCAGAGTCGCAGTCCCAGTAAGCACAAAACATTTGTATAACATTTGTGTAATGTTGGACCAACGTTGTGCAAATGTTATACAAATATCTTGTGATTGCTAGGGTGTTAACCGGTATTGGCTCAATGTCTGCAGGCACGTCTTGTCATTTTTAGAAGCTGAACACCCAAAGTATTTCAAAAATGCATGGTAAATGATAGTTATAGACTCTACATTATTTATTCATGAATGTTTGTATTCTTATAAATCTCCCCACTGCCCATTTCCCACATAATTGAAGAAACATATCTGGCACTTTGCAAGGAAATGTGTTATGGTTTTTTGAAACATATATTTTCAATCAAATACAGATTATAAACAATGAGCTGTTGTTCCACCATAAACCACTACAATTCGTTGCGTTGTTTGTATTTTCATAAATTATTGGGGTCCTATGTTTTTTGGGACAAGATTTGCCTTAATTTATCATGTTCATAGTCATAATAAGTTCGCAGCTGTTTCATATTTGTTCTCTGTTACGTCTCGTCTTGTATAGTACATTATTCCACATAATATATTGTTGTGGTTTAATGTTAAAATTACTATTTATTTTTATACATTAAAAATAATATGTGTTTTAAACAACATCGGTTTCTTTGAGCGTTCTTCTTGATTGTTGTGTTTTTTCGCGGTACGATTCGATCTCATGATGTGATCGTTTATAGGGGAATTATGCCCTTTGCCGATACTCCCAGCAAACACGAGGCGTTGACCCAATGCTGGCCTAATGTAGGGCCACCGTCTGAGACGCTGGCCAACATTATCGTGTTTGCTGGGAGGTATTATTGAAAATATATAGGATGATGAGTTAATGTCGTCGTCACAGATTTATCATCAGACATCGCTCGGAATAGAAGTTTACTGATCGCTCTTAGATTTCACTACATGTCTGATGGTATAGTTCAGACATCTACTGCTTCTCAGGAAATATTTATTATACAGAACTGAGAAGTAATGAGTTAGGTAAATGTATCTTAGGTAAATGTGACTTTTAGCGAACAAACTAGACTAAAGAGAATGTTCACTGGTATTGCTATTTAACTAGCACTTTTACGAGAAAGTTTGTAGGCATAAGACACATTTCGTTTTCGTTCGACCTCGTGTCTATCTTAGGCCCTACTATTTTTATCATGATTGTATATTTTTCAATCACGATTATTCTAGCTCTAAATGAGAATATTATTAGAAGATTTGGTAAATTCAGGAACAATAGTTCTACTCTACATCGTATCTAATCAGCCTTAGTACTATCCTGTAATACCCGGTTTAGGATTATAATTTTCTTGACATTAAGACATAATTTTGTTTAATAGGCATTATTTTGTAAAATTTTAAGCCTCTCAGTACGGCTCATAAGATAACTTGGGGCAGTGAGGGCCATCCTCAGTACGGGTCCCGAGATAACTCAAATCAAGCTTTCAAACAGCTGATCCTAAATCTGAAACATTGACATTCTATGATGTGTTTGTAAAGTTGAGTGCATTAAAAATATATAAAGAAATAAAGCTGGTGTGTACCAGCGGGCCCCACCCTGAATGCGTTCTCCACCCTCTACAACAAGGAACTCCATACTGGGAATGTATATATCTGCCAGGGACTCTGTAATAAAATGGTTAATCCTACAAGTAGCAGTGGAGGCTTAATTGTCGTTTTTTTTGAATAATTTTTAAATGTGATTTATATCTTTCAAGTCGGCAATTTTTGAACAATTGTTGATTTGAGCTGAAATAGAGATACATACCAGTAGCGAGGCACATAAAGAGGGTGGGAATTTCAGTGGCTTCAGCGACGCGGTAATTTTCCTCAATGCAGGCAATGCATGATTGGGTAGGGTATCTAACATATCACTTAAACCTCCTCAATCACAATAAAAAAAGCTATGGGCTTTATTTGAGATAAGATTCTGATAAAAAAAATTTTTAGAGTTGCATCGGAAGGTGAATGAAAACTAGATGTGACTGTTTCTGGTCCCGAAAACATTTAAAGCATCCCGGTTAAATGACATAACTTGGGAGAGATTACACAATAAATAAAAACTGATTAAAAAAATTACCCCCACATAACTGGATGTTACTTAGGTTGATATACACAGGACAAATAACTGTAGAAGACCATTGATGGCAGAATTTGTCTCCGCATCTTTTTTTGTAAACTTTACCACACGCTATAGCAGATCGATTGCTGTGTTTTTGATCAACAGCTCTATAGAAATTCAGCACAACACCCTTTAAAAAACAATAGTCTCGCTGCTCAGACGAAGGCAATACCCAGCAAACACGAGACATCGAACCAATATTGGCCTAATGTTGGTCCTCCGTCTACGCCGTCGGCACAGAATTGACCCAACTGAACATTGTCTGGTGTTTGCTGGGTAGGTGTCATTACCATTACGCCTACATATTTTAGCAAAACATGAAATTTAGTTGGATCCTCAGTAAATTAGAGGTCAGACAGTCAAACTATTTTCCAGCATACTCGCAATAAAGTCAAAGCGGTTATCTTCATTGTGCATTGTAAAAATAATTTATTCAGATAAAGTACAAATGGTATGTAGATCAAGAACAGTATAATATAATGAAGAAAGAGAAATGAGAAATGTACTGATAAAAGCATGTACATGGAATTTACAATTTAGTCGCTCAAAGAAACGTGTAGGACACCGGCGGTGACCCAGCAAACACAAGGCGTTGACCATGTGGTTTAATATTGGGCCAACGTCGCAAACGGTGGCCCAATGTTAAACAAACAGGGTCGATGTCTCTTTCAGCTGGGAATGTCTCGTAGATTAGAAAACTATCAAGAAATATTATAATGAAAAGCACGTATCAGGATATATATTTTGTACACATTAACATACTCCACAACTACATAAACTATGAACCTCATTTGTGCTATGTGGACCCCCCGCTGAGATGTTTATTTCCAAGTGGAGATGTATATTTCACAATGGGTGATGGTTTAAAGACGAAATGTTTTGTGACTGCCTCTTAACCCTTTAACCGCCGGTGCCGCATATATTTGGGTTTTCATTTTTTATTAGCACAATAAGTACCACATTTTAAACATGTTAAAGATAAAATGTGACATCTATCAGCAATATTTGAAAACAGTCCACCTCCATATTGTCAAATCTGAATAATTTTCACTCACTTGAAGTTGTGGATCGCGTCAGCGAGACACAACTTCAAGTGGGTGAAAATTCAGATTGACTAATTTGGCGGTTAAAGGGTTAATCTAGTTTATGTCAGTTTAGTTTAAATGTCATTAGACCTATTGAAAGAGACATCTTGTGTTCAAACGTTACCCACCATTAAAATATAATTCTCCTGCAGGATTATAAAGCCTACATCTGAATAATAAAACATTTTAGAACATTGGAAGATATTGTCTATGACACAAATGTGGCTTCAAAAACAACATAATATATTTGAGCGGTTATTTCTCAGTAACCAGTTTCATCATTATTAAATACACTGCAAAACTGTGCGCTTTCAAAACATTTCCTTTGCCTCCATATGATCAGCACACTTAGAACAATTTTTATCACGCTTAATGAATAATAATAATATTAAATTGACAGGTGTACTGTGATCTGAAAGGAAAAATGCAGTAACATCTTACTTGAAAAACATTATTTATTATATTCTGTGAACATATCTTGCTATGAGGAGGAGTCAGTAGTATAAATTATCAAAAATATAGGTTACAGTTCACATGCGTTCAGTGCAATTACAACATACTAGAAGTTGTTGGTCGCTCGCTCGCTTCTGTGACCTACAACCTTAAGTGGTTGAAATGTTGAAATGTTCTGTACTTACAAAGCTATTGCGTTCACAAGAAATAACAAATATAATTTATTCTTATTTACCTGCTCAATTACGAATAACGTACGATTCCCGAGCTTAATTTGAGAAGTGGACTGTTGTTGTTTGCCACTGGCACATAATATGTAAATCTACTGATTTTTTTTATACATTTTTAGACAAGGCTGTTACCCTGTACTACAATCTTCAGCGAAAAAGGGAATTTTTGAAACAAGTTGGCTCATTGTGTCTTGTTTACTTGTATCGAATTCTCATTCTATTGGAAAAAAACTAATTATAAGGAAGCAAGTTATGTCTGAATAAAATGATACAGCTGCATCTAAGTCCATTGATTAAGTTTTATTCAGAATAAAATATGTGGTAACGTTTTTCTTGGCATTCTTATCGAAACACAAAAAATAATTAATGCACTTGAGGACAAATGTTATAGGGCCTACATTAAACTATTGAAGTTGAAGAAATGGAATGTTTTAAGCCCCAAATTTTGACTAATGTAGCAGCGTTCGTGTCATAACAGAAACAGTTATATCTTATTTTACATCTTCAATTAGTGAGCTTTAAGTCATTTAAAACTAGAGGAGTTGTTAACACTATTCCAACTTCAAATGACGAAAACTATTTCTGTTAATGACAAATAGACATAAAGGGCTAGAATGATTGATAATCACAAAATCAAACGTATAGAAAGGCACATATAATTTATCACATAATATAGTTCTATGCGTCTATTACTGTTAACGTAAGCATGTCAGGAGACTTGTAATTTTCATGTTACACCTTTGTATACATGTATGAGGATGTTCTAAATAGGCTAACTGAATATATAGGCCTACGTGTACTTGCACCCATGTCGTAAAGTAGATACATTTAATATTGAGTATTTCAGAACCAAAATCAAAACGTGTAAAAAGCACTTAGAAGGCACTTATTTTTACAGTTTTTACATTAACAGCTGATTAATAACAATTCACTAAAATTGCTATCGGTCATAAAAATATAATGTACACACATGTACAAAAACAAATTTCAACAAATTAACAATTATTTACCCATTTTATGCCGATACATTGATCAATGTCGTTTTAGTGTTGGACCACAGTCCTATACGACGGTGGCCTAACATTATCACAACATGGGTCAATGTTTCGTGCTTTGCTGGGAGGGAATTGACGACGAGATGTAATGTCAAAGAACAGTTCCTGTATCCCTTAACGTCCAGACATCTGAACATGCTGACACTCTCTTGCTAGGAGCGGAGTCTTGACCGTTCTGATCCTCCAGAAGGCTAGAGAGGGCGTCACTCTCGTGGTCTTCCAGAGAGTCATCACCGTTAACTGCGGCTGATTTGAGGGCAATGCCGTGGTTGGCCAGCGGTGTGGCCAGCTGGTTGTTGTTAGTCTGCACGGTGATGTAGTGTTCGCGCTGCTGCTGTGTCTGTGAGCTGGTGACGGACCCGTTAGAGTTGGAATGTGATTGTCTGCAGAGTGATGAGCGTCGCCTGTTGTGATGTGGATGATGACGGTGATGATGATGATGTGGAGAGTCCTGCTCCCTGTCAGTCAGTGGTTCCAGCTCATGGATCTCACTGCTGTTACCGTGACAGGCACTGGAGCTGGACAGCGTGGACTCTGACATGGTGTACACCGTCTTATCCACGTGGTCCCTGTCACTACCAGGACAGCAATCTGAAGAAGGCCAGTGAAACTGTCCGAAGCCCTCGTGTGGACCTGCCATTCTGAGGAGGGCTTGGTAAAACAAGGTGGCGCACGTCCAGCTGATGGACATGACGAGCATCAGAAAGATGCCGAGTTTTCTGTAGGCTAGCACCGTGGAAGGCATCATGGCTGCTCCAGCAAGGAAGCTGGTCAAGGCTGCCATGGCAACAGGGCTGCCCATACGTCCTGTGGCGCACGCTACTCGTGCCTCCCGCTCAAGGTCTGGTGACAAGCGATACGCCATGCCATAATGCAGCGTGAAGTCTATGGAAAGTCCCACAGCCACCGAGATCGTCACAGATTCCAGGATGTTTAGTTCCCAGCCGAGGAGAACGAGGGATGCCACAGTTAAGAATATCGACGTTGCTATGCTTACTATGGCATAAAAACTAATCAGAATATTTAGTGTTGTCAGGAAGGCAACCGCTGCTGATATACCAATTGAAACCCCGATGGCTATTGGAGTTCCTTGAGCTATGCTGTGTTGTAGGTCATAGAAGCCCAGATGGCTGACAAACCAGGCTTTTCTCATAGACAATGGAGCGTCCACCAGGAACTCTCCCACGCTTTTCTCCATGGTCGTGTAAAAGTCATCCATCTCCTTGTAGTTAAAAGAGAATGGCTGTTTACTGTGGAACTCTACCACGAGTCCCACCAGTTTTCCAGTATCCTTGGTAAATCGAGGTCCAGCCTGACTGTTCACTTGATAAAAAAACTTGTGCTTAGAAACAGAATTGATCCAAATTTTGAGGCAGTAACTGAACACATCCGCCTCATATGGAAACACACTGACTTTGCAGCATGGCGAGCGATCTTCATTGTCAAAATTTCTACACGGCTGTTCCATAAACTTTCGAAAATTTTCCAAAAAACAGTTTGTCATGTGTATTCCGGGCACTGCTTGGTAGTAATGAGAGGCACGTAGCTTTTGACAGAACTCCAGCAACCAGTACTGAGCCTGCTTCGTAGCTAGGTTAAAGTCTTCATCATAATCGAGTTGACCCACACTGAAAGGTTCCAGTTTGTTTGCATGATCGGAAGGAATAACCCCCCAGACTACAGTGATAGGCATTGTTGGCACGTTTATACCGGCTGCTTTTTCGAACCAGAACCTGTCTTTTATCTGGAAGTCGTATACCTCAAACGGGTGATCTTGAGCAAATACTTGGAATTCGTTAGAAGAAGGCAGCTTCAATCTCGGGTAGTACAAAACGATGACGATTCCACACACACCAAGTATCAGAAAGATAATTAACCAAAGATACCTGAGTTTAACAACAATACATGGCAACAATTTCTCAAAAAATATCCTTGCCCATTCAGTGATGGAATCGTACACCACAACTGGTACTTTGCATAGTACATATCTGATACCCTTCTTTCCGGAGTATAGGTTGGCATCCCAGCACACTTGGGAGCACCATTTTTCCTGAATGACCATGGCTGCTGGAATCCATGTCACCATCATGATAAAGTTAATGATAATAGCAGTGCCTGAGAATACAGCAAAGCACTTTAGAGCTGTGATGCTACTGACGCTGCTTGAATAGAATGCGGCAGCGGTTGTGAAGCTGGTGACAAACATACTGAGACTGGCGTGTTTCAGTGTGTCAGAAACGATCTTCTCCAGTGTTCCAACGTTCCTCTCGTGCTTAGCCATAGCCCAGACTTTACAGTAGATAAACACATCATCCGCACCAATACCTATTAAGATGACTACAGTCAACAGATTCATAAAGGGGAAAAAGGCAATCTCAAAAACCATGGTGTAGGTAAAGTAGGCGAATATAAGGGAGAGAAAGATGGAGAGTACAGTCATGAGAGTGAGGAAGAGTGAGGTGGTGTAGAGCCATATGGCCATCAGTATGATAGATAAGGCCACTGTAAACCATAACATGTCCTGGCGTAAGTAATCATTAAACACCTCATGCTTGATACCAAAATTGATAGCGGTCACTTGAACAAGGCTGTTTGTCAGGTTTTCCTTTCGCATGTCATGGAAGAGGTCTGTAGTTCCAATTCCTGCCGCCAATGGCAGCATTGTCATGGCGTATCTGAGGCGCCTGTCGTTTGAACGTTTCCTCTTGCTCATAAAGTCGATGTCAGTTAGATAGTGAATCATATGGTAGACGGCGTTATGGCGGCGACACCTGGTGGGCACTGAGGAACAAGAGGCGTCTCTTCCGTTACCAGCGGGGGAGGAGTCACACATTGAGGTCAACGTGAGATTATGATAGTACCCTGAACAATCCACGAGAAGACTGGTAACGTACTCCACATCAGTCGGCGTGATCAGCTGACAAGAAGACTTGTTACGCAGAAGAGCCACGTAGTTACCCAGAGACCAGCTACGGCAGCATCTTCTGCTATAGGTGGTTGGTATACAGGATATCACAAATGACTGATGTGATCTTATCTGTTGCTCCTCCAGTAAGCACATGGCTATGAGATTGGCCGCTGTCATCAGGTTACTGTTGGTTTTACTCTTGAATACAACTCTGCTGTATTCTTTCCCTGAAAAACATAAACAGGAACTAATATCAGCTCAATAGTGGTCACAAGGCACAGACAGGATAGAAGAACTGATTAATTACATTCCTTTTATTTTTTTATAATCGTTCATTGACGAATAATGATTTGGCGTCGAGTATCGTATTTTACTCTAATTTAAATTGCAATCAAAGACTGGATATGAGCAGCTGATTCTGTCGTTATAATTATTACTTACTATATTATGACTTTCAATTGGCCAGGGAGTATATACTACTCTGTAGAGCAAAGAAGGTAGCAACTAAAACTGATAGTAAGCAATTGCTCTCTTTTGGCTTTGCATGGCTTGGTGTAAATTTGTCATAAACACAAACTAATACACACATGTACATGTATCTATACAAATGTGGTAGTCTAGCAGGACAGAGGCTAACTCATACTAAATCGTATCAGAAGTATTTTTTGTACGAAAACGATAGCAGCATTCTGTTACATCATTTCTTCAATAGTCAAGGTATTGAGCAAAATGAACAAAAATGAAAAAAGTTGTGTAACACACTATTATATTCTAGTGATGTTATAGCTATCATGCATGTTTTAAAAGATATTGAGTAAAATTGTGAAGTCTGCTATTTTTAAATTTATTACCGTGAAATTAATTTGTTGGTTGTGAGGCATCCTCAGCTGCATAGATTGTCATTTATCTTCATAACAGATAAAAACCATTATAACCCTTTACATACCCATGGAGTCTCTATGCTGTGTTTAATATTGTACAATAGTTATTTTGATATTTGATCAGTTCAGCTCTGGCCGGAGCTGAACTGATCTGACATAAAAAGATTTATTGGTGGCTCATATGCCGTTTTGTACTCGTTGGATTCGAACTTTTCAAGAAAATTTAATCCAGTGTAAAAATAAACCTATTTGATGATGTGAATTATTTGTGAACGCATATATGCGTCACTAGCAAGTAAGGGGTCAACCCTTTCAGTGCGGTGATCGATTTTAGACGTCACAATCTGACGTCTACAGACGTCAGATTGTGACGTCTAAAGTCGATCCTCGCACTAAAAATATTTATAATGGCCGGGGACCCATAACATAGGTATTCAAATGCAAGAGAAAAAACTATGGTGATTTCCATTAAAAAAGCCATTTGTATCTTGGTTTATAAAAAATATTTCAGCGCCTTAATGGTTAACCCTTACAGTGCGGGGATCGACTTCAGTCGACACAATCAAACGTCTGGAGACGTCAGAATTTGACGACTAAAGTCGATCACTGCGCTGTAAGAGTAAACATATTTATAATGGTCGTTGACCCATAACATAGGTATTCTAATGAATCAGAAAGAGCCAACTAAGACATTTATTATGATTTCAAATTGAAAAAACCCTTTGATCTCCATGGTTTATATTCAACGTTGCAAGGGTTAATACCAATGTGGGGATATATAGTGGGACTTACGAGGCACGTCACAGAAGAACTCTTCCTTCACTGTATGGTTGTATATCTGGTCCTGCTCTTCGCTGTCTGCCACGCTAACAACATTAGTTTGGTAGTCCCTCACGCGAGATGATGACGGGGACGGGGCCTTAGGCATTCTACCAGCATCTTCCTCTGCGTAGGACGGCGTCACTTGTGTCGAATGCGTCTCGTCCAGGAATTGTTCATGGCTACGTATTCGATCACTCAACTTCGTCCCTCTCGCCTCAAAGCCCTGGTAACAAGCACATCAGTCATTTCTGCATCAGTAACAATTGCTGCAGCGCTAGAGACAGGCTGTGGTGCGTCTGATTAATAATTCACACCTGAATAATGTCTGTCGTCTGACAATGTAATTCATCAAAACACGAAGATTAAAATGTAATCAATAGTGGAAATTATTAACTTACAAAATTACCCCATTATATACATTACGGATACATATTATCTATGACAAATAAGTCAGCAATGACTTTTAAGTATGTCAATAAAACACTTTACGTTTTTTTAATTAATTTCTTACCCACTTTTTGACATTAAATTACTTACTCACATAGTTTAGGTACACTTCTTCACATCATACTAATTACACACTTTACCACTTCGTGATATTATATTATTTACTCACATAGCTTACCACTTCTAGACATTATATTATTTACTCATATAGTTTACCACTTCTTGATATTTTTACTCACTCACATAGTTTACCACTTCTTGACATTATATTACTCACATCGTTTACCACTTCTTGACATTATATTACTTACTCACATAATTTACCACTTCTTGACATTATATTACTCACATAGTTTACCACTTCTTGATATTTTATTACTTACTCACATAGTTTATCACATCTTGACATTATGTTACTTACTCACATAGTTTACCACTTCCTGACAATATATTACTCACATAGATTACCACTTCTTGACATTATATCACTTACTCACATAGATTACCACTTCTTGACATTATATTACTTACTCACATAGATTACCACTTCTTGACATTATATTACTTACTCACATAGTTTACCACTTCTTGACATTACAATACCTACTCACATAATTTACCACTTCTTGACATTATATTACTTACTCACACAGTTTACCACTTCCTGATATTATATTACTTACATAGTTTACCACTTCTTGACATTACATTATTTACTCACATAGTTTACCACTTCTTGACATTATATTACTTACATAGATTACCACTTCTTGACATTATATTACTTACTCACATAGTTTACCACTTCCTGACATTACAATACCTACTCACATAATTTACCACTTCTTAGCATTATATTACTTACTCACACAGTTTACCACTTCCTGATATTACAATTCTTACTCACATAGTTTACCACTTTTTGCTATTATATTACTTACATAGATTACCACATCTTGACATTATATTACTTCCATAGTTTACCACTTCTTGACATTATATTACTTCAATAGTTTACCACTTCTTGGCATTATATTACTTACATAGTTCACCACTTCTTGACATTATATTACTCACTCACATAGTTTACCACTTCTTGACATTATATTACTCACTCACATAGTTTACCACTTCTTGACATTATATTACTCACTCACATAGATTACCACTTCCTGACATTATATTACCTACTCACATAGATTACTACTTCATGACATTATAATTATAACTTATTCACATACTTTAATAGGTTCTTTATATTATATTATTTACTCACATGCATAGATTATAAATCTTAAAACATGTATTATATTACTCACTCACATAGCTTACCACTTGTTACACATCTTGACATTATATTACTTACTCACATAATTCTCGAAACCGTCACAGCAAACAAGATAATGTTGACCCAATGCTGATCTAATGTTGGACCACTTTCTGTGATGCTGGATGGACGTCTGCGACGCTGGCCCAACGTCAGATCAACATCGGGTTAACGTCTCGTGTTTGCTGGGGACACCACTGCTAAACAAAGCCAAAATGCAGTAACTGTTTACAAACAAGCAACTACATCCTAAGATTTGCAGGGCAGACCAGAGTTTTTTCTGTTTTGATGGGGAAGGGCGTAACTCACCAATTGTGGATCCGAAAAGTCGGGAGCAGGTGGGACAGTGAGGAGAACTACCAGGCAGGTGGTGGCCAGCATGCACACAGCTCCCACCACCACAAACGGGTAGCGGGCCAGCACGCGAGAGTAACTGTAACACAAAGTAGAGTTTACTATGAGCCCGGGGCAGTGATCTGTACAATATAAATACAAAGTATAACTAGAAATATGATATTAACAAAAACGATTATCATCCCCTCGATCCTTTTGTGTTGATCATCATTAATGCAATAGTATAGTCCTAATTACAATGTCGACTTGTACAAAACCTTTTTTTATATCGGAATCAGGAAGAAAAGTGCCTCGTGTAGGCCTATATAGAAAATCTCGGGAGATTCGTACTAGCGGTTCTCGACATCACAACAACGCGTTCATATAAGCGAAAAAAATACAAAACATGGCAGCCATTTTCATATCTATTTCCTAGCCAGGTAAGTTAGTGTCAACATATGAAATCACGAGTGATTCAGACTAGCGGTTCTCGAGATATCACAACAAATATAAAGTTAAACAGATGACCGTAATTTTCTTGAAAATCGCTCAACTGTGACCAACATGTTTTGATTTCAAGGCCAGGTAGCTAAGTGACTTCATATAAAATCTCGAGTGATTCAGATATTGCATTACCATTAAAGAGCACGAGATGCTATTCAAGCCGCTAGTAAGTCACGTCCCGAAGAGGATGGTGTGCACGAGACCCTAACCCCAATAACATCAGGGGAAATCAAGGCTTATTTGAAAAATAGCCATTCATTGATGACAGAACCCCTCAGCTATGGCTTCTGTATATCAACATCAAGTCATTATTAAGATTCAGTTATCCCGCTTACAGAATGAATAGTGTTAGGACACAAGTGGCTAAAAAATGAAGGCTGGGCCTACAAGTCAAGGTATTATGAAGTTATCGGACATACAAGCCAATTCTGTTTCCGTAACCTGGCGACCTTGAAATTAGGATCACAGAGTATCGAGCTTGACCTTAGGAATATTGTGCTGCACGTGTGGCTAAAAAATGAAGGCTGTAGCTCAAGCCGTTGACCTTGAAATTAGGTCAAGTTTACTGAATATCGAACTTAACCTTCATATTATTGTGATGTGGCTAAAAAATGAAGGCTCCATAGTACTGTGCAATTGAAACTGGTCGGGCGGGAAGGGGAAATGAAATGAAAGGGAATTCACGTTTTCCTGCGAATTCCCTTTCACTTTTTTCCCCTGGAATTTTCACCAGTTTTCACGGTAGCATGCACTGGAGAAATCAGGGGAATTAGATTTCCCCAAGAGGGAAATGTATTTCTAACTTGGAAAATCAAATGAAAACTAGTGAAAACTAGTGAAAAGCTTTTGGTCTAATTTCCCAAGAATTCGCCAGAATTCCCTGGAATTTCCCCATAATTCGCCAGAATTTCCCCATAATTCGCCAGAATTCCCCGGAATTTCCCCAAAATTTACTGGCTCACATAATGTGGAATCCGCATTATCAAAGATAGTTTAAATGCAATATTCATAAAATAGACCTAATGCTCAGAGACGCTGTAGGCTACACTTGTGAAGTGAAAACTGCACAGGAAACTGCCAAAGAATCAGGAGGAATCAGTAGGAATCATTGGAAAATCGGGGGAAATTGGGGGGAAATTCGGGGAAAATTGGTGAATTTCGGGGAAATTGGGGGGAAATTTTGGGGAAATTGGGAGAAAATTGGTGAATTGTGTTTCCCCAATTTAGTGAAACAGAATTCACAGACTGTGAAATCAATTCCCCCCACAACAGGGAAAAAGGGGGTAAATGAGAGAAAACTGTTTCACAAAAATTCCCCTCAGTGGAATTTGTGTGAAACAGGTGGGGGAAATGAAAGAGAATTTTGTTTTCACGACCAGTTTCAATTGCACAGTACTGTACAAAGCGTTATGAAGTTATTGCACTTACGAGCCATGATTTTGGTTTGCGTGACCTGGTGACCTTGGAATTAGGTCACTAAACTTCACATTAGATTAGTGTCAGGCACATGCTGTATAAAATGAAGGCCCTAAGGCAAGGCAGTATAAAGTTATCGCAATTAAAATCCATTTTTGTTTTCATGACCTGGTGAACTTGAGATTAGGTCAAGGTCACTGAATGTCAAACTTGACCTTTGATTAGTGTCATTCACATGTGGTAAAAAAACGAAGGCCCCAAGTCAAGGCATTATGAAGTTATCGTGCGTACAAGCCATTTTGGTTTCTGTAACCTGGTGACCTTGAAATTAGGTCAAGATTAGTGTCATACACATGCGGTAAAAAACTCTAAGTCGACGCGTTATGAAACTAGATTTGCAAAGGGGCAAAGCTTGCGTCTCCAACCGCCCCACATAGTACATTAATTATAGAGAAACACTGTACTGTCACCAAATTTTTATGTAAACCACGTTAAAATGTGATTTCAGAATCACACCAAAATCTAATCAGCATATGCCCAGGTTAAGTTGCTTCCTTAGAACAAATCGGTGAAGCAGTTCAAGCTCTTCAGAGTAACATGTGGTTCGTCGGGCATCTTGAATTTTGTTGAAAAAATGAAAAAAGAGAAACAATTCTCCTGACACGGCCACTGATCATACACAAAAGATTAAATTTGAGCAGTATAACCATATTACCAACTTTTGATAACAGCCAAAATGAGCAAAACTGAAATATCAGCTAAAATCCTGAAAAGTAAAAAAATCAAAGTTTTTATTATCGGAATCACACCAAAACAAATCAGTACATGTGCAGGGTAAGGTCTTTCCGTTAAACCAAACATAAAACAAATTCAGGAAGCGGTTCAAGCTCTAGAGAGCGACATAGGATTTTGGCGGCCATCTTGGATTTTGCTAAAGAAGCTGAAAAACGCAAAAAAATTATCGGGCAAATTCCTTAGGGCCAATATGCATACTGCAAATATTTAGAAATACTCTGAGCAGGGGTGTATAGCTAATTCACAAATTTTGATGATAGCCAAAATGAACAAAACTGAAAAATCCGCTAAAATTCTGAAACGTACAAAAATCATAGTATTTATTATCAGAATCACACCAAAAACTAATCAGCACATATGTAGAGTAAGGTCTTTCCTTTAAACCAAACATGAAACAAATCCATATAGCGGTTCAAGCTCTAGAGAGCGACATAGGATGTTGGCGGCCATCTTGGATTTTGTTGAAGAAGCTGAAAAACGCCCAAAAAAATTACCGGGCAAATTCACTAGGGCGAATATGCATACTGCAAATATTTAGAAATAATCCGATCAGGGGTGTATAGCTATATTACCAAATTTTGATGATAGCCAAATTGAAAAAAACTGAAATATCTGCTAAAATTCTGAAACATAAAAAAATCAAAGTTTTTATTATCGGAATCACACCAAAACAAATCAGTACATGTGCAGGGTAAGGTCTTTCCATTAAACCAAACATAAAACAAATTCAGGAAGCGGTTCAAGCTCTAGAGAGCGACATAGGATTTTGGCGGCCATCTTGGATTTTGTTGAAGAAGCTGAAAAACGCCGAAAAGATTTACAGGGCAAATTTCCTAAGGCCAATATGCATACTGAAAATATTTAGAAATAATCGGAGTAGGGTTGTATGGCTATATTACCAAATTTTGATGGCCAAAATGAGCAAAACAGAAATATCCGCTAAAATACTAAAACGTCAAAAAAGCAAAGTTTTATTATCAGAATCACACCAAAAGCTTTGCAGCTCCCAGCCAGAGTAAGGTCTTTCCTTTGAACCAAACATGAAACAAATCGATGAAGCGGTTCAAGCTCTAGCATGCGCCATAGGATTTTGGCGGCCATCTTGGATTTTGGTAAAGAAACTGAAAAAAAATTAAAAATTACCATACAAATTCCCCAGGGTCAGTATGCATACTGCAAATATTTGGAAATAATCCGAGTAGGGGTTTTCGAGTAAGAGCAGAAACAAGTGGCGGCGGCGGGCAAAAACAATAAGTCTCCACCACCACATAGTGGGTGGAGACTTAATTATCGATGGTAGCTCAATGGTTGTTTCTTGATGGTTCACCAGGTTGAAAGAAAGAGGCACTATATGGTTGATACCAGAATTAGTGCGTTATAAGGTAATCTCGCGTCAGCCCTCCGCTACGCGCTCCAGTGTATATCAGAAATCTCTGCGAGCAAGGAATATAGTCTTATATTTTTTGCTGCGAGCGGGGACGACGGAGGAGGCGGAGACATGAACACATGGATGCATCTCGGGGGATGCATAACAAAAAAGCGTTTGTTAGGGACAACAGTTTTGTGACATTGTAACCGCCAGTTTGAATAGTCAGTATACTAGCATGGAAAGGGTGAAATTGTCTCAACTATTATTTCAGTTAATACTTAGACCTTCGTGTATACATATATGCTAACACTGTATTAAGGAGATTATCAACTATTCAAACGTATAATAATAAAGCTAAACTGTCTACTTCTGCCTAACGTTGATTGTCGTTATATTATGCCTAATGCTGATTCACACTGCAGAATTGTCGTTAACTTAGAATGGGTCAACATCCTACTCGTCAACAAAACAGAATGAAGGCTGTTTATTGACATTTTCACACCACATGACCTGTAGGCCCCTATATATACAATCCGTCATTCAGTGGATGTTGAGAACTGAACTTGCACCCGTGAATGTTTCGGTTGTGGGTACCCGTAACGCAAACAATGCAACATGGGCGAAAACACAATCCCGCTGTCTAATATTGGCTTGTAGCAAGGTATTGTGTACACAGGTCCCTTTTTCTATAAAATTGCTGTTAATTTCAATACCAGCAGTGTCTCAGATCTAATTATTATTCATTATGATACAGAATTATCTGCAAATTCGGAAAATGTATACTTTGTATGGTTTATTTTCTACTTCTAAAGATGTAAATTTAGGCTTTATGTGCAAAATTGGTGTATTTCAGGGTAAAAAATAGCTCTATTTTTATAAAACAACATTTAAAAAAATATATTTTTTCATCACAAAAATATTCAAAGTAATATATTGCGACATATAATTGCTAGTTATAGTCTTAATTTTGTAAAAGTGTGCAAAATGTGTTTTTTTCGCAATTTTTTACAAAATGACATACTGTTTGTTCAGAGAAAGGGTAATTTCACTTTTCATCTTTTTTTCAAAGTATTATTATTAGAGCTCTTCTGTAAAATATCACAGACTATGAATACAATTTTAGTAAATCAGTCACAACAGCCTTTCATTTTTACAACATTTACAGGTGTTATTACATCGGTTCAGTACAAAACAAATTTTGTACGCATACATTCATCTGACCACCAAAAATGTTCGTCAGTACGTCACGTTTTACATTTGTGGGTCTACAAAAAAATATGTCTGAGTTGTTTATTTTATACTTTACCCAGATAACACTTGTGTCAGTACACATAAACTCAGCTATAATATTACTCCTCAGATATTTTTTTTTTCCATTCCTTGGCCGATGAAGTTTGTTCGTCAGTACGTCACGTTTTCAGAAAATGCTATAATTTGACTTTTTAGTGTCCATAACCTACCCGATTGATGTAAATTTGTATATGTAATATTACCCAGCAATGACAGAAACATAATAAATAATAAAAATGTTAGTTGCATATTTAACTACTAAGTAATGTACAACATGTACAAACTTCATATGAAATTCAAGCTGTGATGTGGCCTCTTAATGTCAGTTAGAGTATTACAAGAACAGTAAGCTATATAGTGAACAAGCATAATTGACCCTTTGCAAATCAGAATTAAACTTCAAATACCAAATATAATTCAGTTCAATGTACTTCATTGATGCATATAAAATCGTTTTTTTTATGAAATATCACTGTATTCAGTAGGTATGATCTATTACAATGAATTTATTATGTAAATAATTTAATAATATCTTGATTTTCCACTCAGACAGATGAATAATTGTCGTGAGGGTTTTGAGGTTTTTAACCTTTTTTTTCCAATTATGTTGCCATTATTTTATAATTATAAGTTATTAGGAAATCAATCAAGCAAATAATCTCTGACAGTCATATTGACATCCATGTCTTGTATGATGTGTTGTTTTTTATATTTATTGTAGCAGAAAATGTCTTTTTGTGACCCTAATTTAAGACCTCTAGGATTTCTGGTGTTCTGGTTTACTATGAGGTACCAGTAGGCGCTTTCAGTCAGAACAGTGTCTAAAGGAGTGGAAGTTATTTGTTTCATAATAATTATGAAGGTAAACAAATTATAGAGATTAGAATTGACACGAACAAAAGGGAATGCTTTGCTTCAAGAAGAAGGGACACCACCTGCCAGGAAAAAAACCTGGGCATACGTCAGCTGCAGAGAGAAAAAAACACGCTTAAAGAAGAGAGAGAGAAGATGACTGCTGCTAAAAGGACATGAGAACTAAAGAAAGAGGCAGTTCTCTGAGTTGTAGTAGTGGAGCATCAAGCTAAAGAACGACCAACTCAAGAAGGTAGAGAGCAGCAATGGAAAGCAGCACAGAAGTGGAGTAAAGTGTACAGAGAACACAAGGCAAAAAACACAAGGCTTAAATCTGTCAACAAAAATAGAATGGAGCTGATTAGGACTGAAAAAAACAAACTGTTAATCTGAGTGAAGCCATGAAATAAATATAATGACAATGTTAAGGGGAAAAAACATAACTACTATTTAAACAGTAAATACAGGAAGGGATCATTAATGGGAATGGAACACCATACACGTCTGTAATTAGTACATATGTATTATCCTACTACATACTACTAAATATAATGACAAGAGGAATAGAATATAAATATTACTATCAAACTAATAAATATAATATATTTGAAAAAAATCTGCTAATTTAATTTACATAAATTCTTCATTACATTTGGTGTGCTCTGAGGGAAATGACATTTCCCTCAGAGCACCCAGCCACGGAAAGGTGTTATGATCAACCAAGGAAAATAGAAAGTCTTTCTATATTCCTTGGATCAACGTTTAGCATCACCGGTCTGAAAATGATTTTAAACTTTCTATGTAAGCAAAATTATTGTAAAAGTTATATACTTTAGCTCAAAAGTAAAACAGTATAGATGATATCAGTGAAAATATATAATTGTATTATGATACATGTGAATATTTAGCTATTATATGAAAACGTGACGTACTGACGAACACATGTACCGTCATGTGTTTGTCCTCCTTAGAGCACCTAAATTGCCACTTTTGTCACCATGAATTCAAATTATAAAGTTAACATATATGGGTTATCACTTCCTATACTCAGCTAATTTAATTTTCATACATTCCTCCTTTTTTCCATGTGTATCTGACTTGTATTATTTTCTAATATCAGAAAAATCAGAAAATATCAGAATATTCATAAAAAGCATAATTGTGCAAAAGGTAAAGCAACATTTACTGTTAACTTTTTTACAGACAGCCTTGTATTCTATGTAACTTGGCCCTGAAAAAAATTAGAAGAATAAAAAATGTAATTTAAAATATTTTTTAAGGTGCATAAACTGATAAAAAATAGCATATTTCGTAGACGAGGGAGTATTTTTGATTGGACATAGCTTAAAACTGGATAAGAAAAGAGCTCCAATTCGAATGGCTTCTAAATCTATGTATCTTATTCTTTAAAATAATTTTGCCACTGAAGTCCAGAGTTATGGTTTATTTTTGGTCAATTTTGCCAGATCCGTGTACACAATACCTTGCTACAAGCCTATTACCACTTACATGTGACCAATTGACCAGATTTGCTTCCTTGATGTCATTACCAGTATACACTTCTATTGTATTAAAAACTTGAGAACCCTACACAAGAACCGCGAAAATAGAACAGCGGGGACAAACATTCCATCTTCTGCAGAAGATAATAAATCCGCAGTATGTGGGTCAACTCTGTCAGCAGGAAGACATGGAAGCCTGGAAGACAGGGCGTTGATACTATGCTGGTTTTATGATGGGCCAGCTCGCAGACAGTTAGCCCAGCATCAAGACAGCATAGAGTCAACGTCTCCAGGAAGATATGGCGCGGGGATCTCATTTGTCGGCAATCTGTCTAGCTTCACCGCCACGGCAAATTGAGCTGATTTGAGAGTGGGACCACCAAGCGGAAACACCTCCTGCGGACCAATCCGGCATCTACTTAGCAAATTATCTAAACCTTTCACTAGGGGTCGTGATCCGCTTACGATTACCAGGTGACAAAAATGCTGGTCAACCGCTGGCTTATTGTTGGACCAACGTCTCGAATGTTGAACCAGCCATTATGTTGTCCCATACTCAACAGGGCTGGTATCCCAGAAAACGAGAGACCCAGAACCCATGTTAGTTTAACCCCACATAGGATGGTGAATCAATGTCTCGTGCTTGCCAGGATTATATTAAAGAGGACACGTATTCCAAACACGCAGCCCCAACATCAGCAACAGGAGATAAATCGGAGCATTTTTGGAACGCAACGCCGCGGATATTATGAAACGTATCGCTTTGAAAACCCGGCACCATTTTTTGTGGTGGTTCATCAATAAATACAATGTCATTCGGGGATTTCCTAAAGTTAACCTGATTTCAGGATTTACTGAAACACAACTTAAATGGCTTGAAATTTAGGTCCAAAATTGTGAATGGTGTTGAATCTAGGCGAAAAGACTCCCAAATAATAGTGTTTTTTCATGTTCTATATGATATTATGAAGACGGGGTAGTAGTAGTAGTAAATAATTGCTTTACGTCACTTTTTTACGGCACAAAAGGTCTTTTAAGTGACATTGTAATACGATAAAAACGTTGTAGTCATTTGATGAGATGAAATGATGTACAGATGATGATGTGAGGGTGGGGGTGATAGGGCATGGTTGGCTATTGAGAGCGTTTTCCTTCGCTCGCCCGATAAGGGGTTCTAGGCATGTCTAGGGGATCTACCCCGAGACATGCCCAGACGGCCGGAGACTTGGGTTTCGCTGTGCAATTTAATGATGAAACTCCGTGGCATTTCGCGCAGCTCCGCTTTTCTCGGGTCGGATAGTCCCCAGAGTCACGATAGGAAGGGTAACTCCCGCTGGGTGTCTCCATTCATCCCATGTGAGAGACCTAATGTCGAACACGCTATTGCCGGTTATTTAAGGCTACCACAGCCTACACCAGCGCCAGTACTGATGCGAGAGCTGCATTAGCACCGCGGAGGAACCAGGGTACGCCACTGGCAATCCGCCCGAGGATTAAGGCTAGATACGAGGAGGCTGCAGCTTCCCTTGGATGATTGTTGTAGACTAGTGCTTCCGTACCATGCCATACAGCATGCAGCTGACGGAACAGATCCCTAATGACCCTCCCTGGATGGGGGCAGAAAGTACTACTACTAGCAATCATCCCAGTACCCCATGAAGACGGGGACCCTGGACTAATATAGTTGAGTGGTTACAGCTGCCTGTCTGTAACATGGGAGCTTGTGGGTTCGACCCCCGCTATTGTATTCAGGTTTCAAATTAACAAAATGTTTATCCCCGCTCACTCATTAGAGATTCAGTATTGTGGGGGGCCTCCGTGACCGAGAGGTAGGCCTATAGCGTCAGGGGCCATCCCATTAAAATATTAAAGCGACACAATCAGGTCAAAGTCATCATTTTTATTTTGGCTCCTTGATATGTCCATACTATGTCAACATGTCGATAGACTGGAATTGCGTTCAGTTTTTTAAATTTTGTGTTTTACCAGTTAAATAGAAATCAGGTGAAAATTTAATTTCTGACATGCAAGTCCAAAATAAGAAATACGGGAATAACAGATAAATGGGATTTCGGCACACTTGCTACGTTGCCACAGCAACCCAAAATTTAAAATATGTTCACACAATAATATGGACATATCAAGAAGCGGAAAATAAAATGTTGGCCTTTGGATGATTTTTAGCCTGATTGTGTCGCTTTAAAGTTAAGGTTAGAAAAGTTAAGAGCATATTTTATTTTTTTATTGGGATTGGCCACATGGCTTGAATTTCGAATTATGTGTCAAGAGGGCGGGTGTGAGCTGATTCATTTCGCCATCTTCAAGAGGTTCTCCTGGCCCAGTTTAGCATGTACTGTTCACAGAGCCCCATTCATTCATTCATTCATTCATTCATTCATTCATTCATTCATTCATTCATTCATTCATTCATTCATTCATTCATTCATTCATTCATTCATCCATTCATTCATCCATTCATTCATTCATTCATTCATTCATTCATTCATTCATTCATTCATTCATTCATTCATTCATCCATTCATTCATTCATTCATTCATTCATTCATTCATCTATTTATCCATGATAGTACAATATTTTTTCAATCAGTGTTGTCTTCCTTGAAACACCTGTGACACTGATAACTCGCCATGTTTGCTTAAGCATTTTCAAAGGACTTGAATTAAATTCCTGCCGTTTGACATTCCGAGAAAGACAAACAATATGACCATATAAATAAAGGACAATTTCCTGACAACGGGGTCTAACTCCATCGACAAGAGACCAGTGCACAGCCGTCAAATTTGGTGTCCATTCCTAAATTTAAATTCCGATTCCTATTTCATTCATTTTTGATTATCTTGGAACCTCTCACTCACTCACCTCGACACGAGGTGAGTGTTGATAAAAGAATGTGAAACTTCTTTAAGCGACATAATTCCTCTGGGGGTTATATCTTTATTAAAATAGAATTATACACGGCTATTCTATAAATAGAGGTCCCTGGCAGTTCGTTATAACGATGTGTATATATTGCACCAATAGAGGTTAAGCATCAGACTAGTTCAGTATTTCGTGATCGGCCAGCCACGAAAGTCAACATCGTATAATGCGAAGGAGTGTATAATTCCTCATCGTGGGATCTAAACATAGGAGGACCTATACTACTACAAACACATAGTAGTCAGTACTGTTGTTAAATAAATATCGAAATCAATAATTACTGTAGTGACATACATGTACGGTATCTTAGACATCCGGGTTGGGTCAAAGTGTTGACTGTGATTACTTCAATTTTCAGCAACTCGGGACGGATTCTGCACATCCCACAAACATAAACTCTATATGTGACTGTGGTCCCAGCAAACATAAGTCGTTGGACCGATGGTGGTTTATTGTTGGTCCACCGTCTACGACACTGGACCAACAATAAACCACCATTGGTTCATTGTCTTGTGATTGCCGGAGTGGATTTGACGCTGACGCCCACCTCAACCACCTCGTTAAAATGTTGTATTTCTTACGGATTGGCATAATTAGTGGCATCCCTCCCCTCCATCACGAAACACACTGTGCGAGCCAGATTGGTACTGTCTGCTGTTGTTCACATGACCCAGCTTCCGGTCTAGTCAAAGTACATATAGGCCTACTTATGTGGATCAGCGCACGTTCACTACGTATGAACAGTCGTACATATCTATTGGTGAGTGGGTGTTTGGTTGTTCACAAAACGGTCGGTTTATTTAACAAGTCAGGGACATTATTGAACAAATGAACAGAATTGGGACCCCTGTTAATTCCATGATACAACATAGCCCCACATTTGGACCACGTGCGACCGATAGCTCTACAAGCGGCGGTTTCAGTGGGAGTTGCATACAACACAGATTTTGGGCAAAATCAGATAATGTTTTTTTTATTTTCCCGGGACCACTTTATTTAAGAAGCACTCTGGAAAAGACAGGCTGCCAAACTGTTCCTGTTGCAAAATGTTTTAAAGTTAAAAATTCTCCCATATTATTTCCAGATCACCTTGATATAAAGATAAGATAAGATTTATGTATAGTCGCAAGTGTATACAGTAAAACATTAGCTAACAACAGCTGTTTCAGCGACTTGTGACATAAAACATGACATAGCAATAACATATAAAACAGGCAGTTTGGCTGACTCGGCTCTACAGATACCTGGAGCCTAGGTAAAATTATATAAAGGTTATACAAAAGCGCATTTGTACTAAGTAACAATATTAAAGTTAAAATATAATATACGAGTTAAAGAAATGAAAAGTTGTAAGGTGATACAACAAAAGACACACTAGTATATAAATTTAGGTTATAATTGTGTGCATGCGCATTACAAACACACAGATTAATATTGCACTAGAAAGAGTTTTTCGGAAACGAACACGAAAGCAGCCCTCCGTTATCGCCAGTCGACCACTTCAAATTTGATATAGGTCAGCTAACTTTCTCAAGGTTTATTTTATATTACCGCTTTAGCTATTATGCAAGATTTCCTAGATAATGAGAAAAAAACAATTAAAAGTGATCACCAGTCGGCCATTTTGGATCTTATTTCTGCGAAATTCGTCATAGGTTATCTTTGCGTGAGTCCTTACATTTTGTTCTACAAGCATGGTCCGTCCAGCTATTTTGCTTTGTTTTTGCGTTGCGTAAATATCACAAAACTACTCAAATTCAAAATGGCCGCTAGACCGCCATTTTTAAATTGTTTGCTCCCAAAAGTCAATCAGGTCATTGGCTGACATTCCTGTGCATGTTTGCCAAATAAAATTGCTGGTAACATTTTCCTGAAACGCGCTAACAAGTTTTCGTTGTTAGTGGCCCTAATAACTAAAGGTTGATTATATGGGATCAAAATGTCACAAAAAATCCCCCGGTGTTATCTGATGACTATGTGAAGTATGAGGAAGCAGAAGTTTATACATGTAGATCAGCTATTATGCAATATTTTCGAAATAAGTAGAAAAAAATAATGGCCGACTGGCAACCATTTGGTATTTTATTGGGGCGAAATTTGTCATGGGTTATCCTTGTGTGAGACATTACATTTTGTTTTATTTTCATGGTCCAGCTACTTTGCATTTTTTTTGAGTTACTCAAATATCACAACATTACTAAAATTCAAAATGACAGCTAAACGGCCATTCTGAAATTGTGTGTTTGCTCCCTAAAGTTAATCAGGTCATTGCCTGATATAGCTGAACATATTTGCCAAATTAAAAGAAGATCTGATGGAAACTTCTTCTTGAAACGCGCTAACGAGATTCACGCCATATTGATTAAAGGGTTGATGATATTGGGATCAAAATATCACCAAAACAATTCCCCAGTGGTATGTGATGGCTATGTGCAGTATGAGGATGCAGAAATTGATAGATTAGTAGCTATCTTGAGAACAAATAACTGCGGCGGCGGCGGCCCGTGTGGGATACAGTAAGCAGCCGGCCTCGGCGAGGGCTGCTTAAGGATCGTATCTGCCACTTTCTAAAGTGGCGGATACGATCCTTTGCTTCAGTATTAAGTGAAACATGATAAATGTATACACTTACATTAGCACAGCCACTCAAACACAGTGATGTTGTGATCTATGTGACCATCAAATATAAAGATGAAGCTTACAATGCGCCATAAAACAAAGCTTCCGCAAAAAAGCTGCTTAACTGCTTGGAATATCGGATGACTATTTTAATATATTTTTTGCAAAAATGACAGATGTGGTCATGTGCAAAAAAAAGTACAAGCAAAAACAGATATCATGAAAGGTTTTCAACTTTTGTAAGGTTTCATTAACCGTTTACATGTCAACTTTGAGATATGGGTCATATTTATTCCTTTATTTTTTTGTACGTTTTTTTAATGCAGCGCGAATCGGTTATACGTCCGGTTGTCATTATTATCCCACGAGTTTGAACAGTTTGGATCATTGCATATTATTGTGTGCACCAATGGACGATATCGGCCGCAGCGGGATTCGAACCCGGTACCCCCGGGCTGTGAGTCAACCACGCTACCAATAAGCTAACCTGACACCACATCATGAATCACGAACAGAGGCAGTGATGAAGTTGACATTGGACGCTCTATGAAACACAATACTTTGTGTCAATGTTGTCTCGATGTTTCACACTGGAATGGAAACAGCGTTTCGTGTTTACCAGGGTCATTTATTGAGAAAGTCTTAAACATCTTCTTCATTTCACTCGTGTCACCAGTGTCTCTCTCTACTTCAGAAACTCACTGATAACTCAGTGAGCTCCTTCACAAGCACCATAATTATTCACGTACGTGTGCACGCATTTAGTTCCGCGCCGCCCCATTTTTGCGTTGATGTTCAAATACCCCACCTTCCATATAAGCATGTGGGCTAGGGCTTACTGGGTAAGACAGATGCCAGATAACTAAAGTTACCTATATGTGTCATGTATACTACTCTACCTAACCCAAAATGCACTAATTGTTTATTTGTAAAGGTAAACATATTTCGACTTTGCATGGCAGTATACATAACAAGGCCCGTCGGTGACGGAAATATTTATATCTTATTTAACTCAATGACAATGTTGTTTTAACAAACATCCATTTATAGACACTACATACGCTTATGACGCCCCAAAGCGCTCACAGGGACATATTAGTGCTTCTAACTCTGTCGCGTTGAACCAAAAAGCAGTAGCTATCTGCTTTCTAAATAAGCCACATTTATCCTACATTGGAACATTGCGTACTACGATTACAAAATAATGATATACAGCTTACACAAAAACATAATTATTTTGAAAGGTTTTATAAATAACAAACAATTCATAAAATGCTTCACCATTTCGACCAATCACGTGCTTGGAATCTGGGTCAATCACTTCAAGGACATATATCCTCCCGAGGTGTGATTACTGAGCCACATACAAGTATACTGCCATGCAAAATCAAAAGACAGTAACTGCGTACTTAACAGTCACTTTTCAAGTGGGCAGTCAATGCCGTTTGGCTTTGCAGAGCAGCCTACAAGAGCTAGTCAATAAACAGGTAACATGTGATGAAATTTTATGTTTTATTCAATCATATATTGAATATCACATATCACGATATCCATGTTCATTACATCTTTCCCTTATATATGGTGAGGCTGCTAAAAGCATACGATGTCAAATTAATTGTTGGTTCAAAGCTTTGCAGACTGGACCGACAGAAAACAAATAGCTATCTTTCCATATTCATATCATACCAATCAATGGGACCGATGTCGACACGAACACATTAAAAACAAACCCGCTAGATAGTTCTAGGTCGGTACAGCCATTTGTTTTTAATGGATTTCTCTCAAATTTAATCAGATCATCAACATAAATTATTGCAAGTCTGGAAAGACAACTCCAATAATTCTACAAAATATCAGAGAAAAGACCTGTGCCATATGGATTTGTTTCAAGATGGTTGCCGTCAGCATTTTGTTTTTTTTATGAATTCTTCCCAAAACCTAATTAGATCATCAGATCATTAGATCACCACCACGCCAAATTTGAGTGCGATCCAACTAACGGTTTAATAATGTCCCATATGCATAACACTAATATATATATTTATAGATTTACGTGTATTTCTTTTGCATAGTGTTGTACAGAGCCTGTGTCAAAAGGCAGATTTTTTTCACAGCGCTATCAAACAGGTAAATACACGACAGAATGTAATATAAAATACCAAAATGGTATTACGTGACTGGAGAAGAGCGATGCACCTGTAAATGATTGCAATCAAATAGTCTCCATAAACCTGTGTTTCAGTTTGTTATCGGATAAAGAGTTAGTGTCATCATCGTGACAGCAACTATTGAAAGTAAAAGTGTTGCTACTAATTTTATAAAAGTCTAGAAGTCATATAATTAACCTCTCCACTGGTTATTATCAATAACATTCACCCTCCCACAACAGTGTCGATCGCTACATTTGTTCATTATTAAGTGATCCTTCCCACAAGTAAATCGGAGAAAAATATCTAGAAAACTGTCAAGTTTAATCCAACAAACTGCACAGAACATGGGTTGACAAGCTCTCTAGGCGGGCATTTTCGAAAAGTCCTTTTAGTCATGTTTGTGGGTCGGTGCCAAGACAATACAATATATGGGAACCATTTCCAGCTACTTGGGTCCTATGTGGACAATAGGCCAGCCGGCCACCATAATCCCCCGCCCGCCCGCGTGATAGAAGTTTTTCAGGGTATACATCCTACCCTGAACTCGCACATTCTGTTTTACACTAATGGCCTGAGAATCTCTAGAGCACAATTTGCCATGTATATTACTCATATTAAAGTCAATAATGGCCGGTCTATTTGAATTTGATCGAGTTGACATTTTCAGGGCATATCCCTCTCTGAAACCGCATATTATCTTGTTTTATAGTAATGGTTTACTATCTGGCACGGTTTGTCAGATATCAGGCATAGTAAAGCTAATTATGGCCGATAGTCGACCATTTTGAATTTGATAGAGTTGATATTTTTCAGGGCATTATCCTTCCCTGAAATCGCACCTATTGTTTTATATATTCCTCCCTAAAATTTTGTTTTATGGTAATCTGGAATGGTTTTCCAGATATTACGCTTATTAAAGTCAATAATGGCTGCAAGTCAGCGATTTTGAATTTGATCGAGTTGACATTTTTCAGAGTATATCGCTCACTGAAACCGCCCATTTTGTTTTATAGTACTAAATGGATTTATGGTTTAGCTATCTGGCACGGTTCACCAGATATCAGGCATATTAAAGTAATCTAGCACATATTACCGTGAATATTACAGGCATTGAAGTCGATGATGGTCGCAAGCCAGCATTTTTTTTAATTAGATCAATTTGACATTTTTGATGGTATATCCTTCACTGAAACCACCCATTTTTTTCATAGTAATCATCTAACTATCTGGTACAGTTTCCCGATATTACCCATATTAAAGTCAATAATGGCCACAATTTGACCATTCAACATTAAAATTTGATCAGCTGACATTTTTCAGGACATATCCTATCCTGAAACCAAAAAATTTGTTTATAGTAATGGTCTTCCATTTTATATTTGATCAAGTTGAAATCTTTCAGGCCATATCCCTACCTGAAACGGCACATTTTTTTTGTAGACTGGTCTAGAAATCTGGCACAGTTTGTCAGATATCATGCATATTAAAGGTCAATAGTCGGCCATTTTGAATTTCATCAAGTTAAAAATTTTCAGGGAATATCCCTATCTGAAACAGCACATTTTATGTTATAGTAATGGTTTAGCTATCTGGCACAGACATCAGGCATATTAAAGGTAATTATGGCCGATAATCAGCCAATAAAGTAGGTTAAATTGCAAAAACCCCAAAATGAACATTTACACTTCCTTAGGGATGTGTGTGTGCAATATAAAATAAATCCACCCATGGCTCTCCAAGATCTGTTCCGGAAACGAAATATGACCAGAAATCAGGCATATTAAAGCGACACAATCAGGCTAAAAGCAACAAAAAAATCAGTATTATTATTTTGGCTTCTTAATATGACCATTAGGATGTAGATATGTGGATAGACTAAAACTGCGTACGTTTTTTAATGGTTGTGTTGCGCATTTACCAATTAAGCGAGATATAAAGACGAAATTACCGTATTTCTAATTTTGGACATGCATGTCCAAAATAAGAAATCTGACCAACTTTGTTGTGTGGGGGATAAAAAATGAACAGCTAACATTTGAGTAAGAGTCGAATAATTTCGCAGCGGTTCTTACTGTGACTGTGGCAGAAAATGTCAAACATTAGGGGTGTCCAATTAATATTTACGTTACAGCTGACGATGGGCCAGTATGAAACCAACATTGGATCAACGTTTCGTGTTTGCTGGGAAACCAATGAGATGAGCACTCAAAAAAAAACGTTGGAACGGTAGCATACTCAGCTTAAGCCTTAAAGCGCTGAAATATATTTACTATTCCAATAACAAAGTAATAAATGAGCACGTAATGATTTTTATCATTCCGTGATGCATTCTTCAATGTCATGGGATGACTAATTCCTTTTTCGGTGAAGTGTCACTAATTATGGAACAATAATTTTCATGTCCGTGTATTAATATTCCTTGTATTATTCCTTTTATTCTTTTATTTCCTGCGCGGAAAACAGTGAAATGTCGCCAAAATTCCACCAGCTACATCATCTTCTCTGTTGCATATGGAGAGACCCTCTCATTAAAGCATGATTTTTTATGTGACGAGTACTCAGGGAAGTCCCTGCACACCCAGAAGACAACCACATACAATGCTGAGCTAATGTATCTGACGCTGGTTTTATACCCAGTCAACGTTGGGTGGACATGGATTTTCCTCTAACCTGAGGCACTCCAGCAGTCATCATGAGCCCCGTTTCATGGCTTCTTTGTCCTACAAAACTCTACAAAGCCAAAAACAGTACTAACTGCCTGTCCTGCAGCTGTGCGTGTAGGGATTCAAATACGCAACAGGGGGTATGTAGACATGTGCAAAAACTGAAACCAGGCATCACAGTTAGCAGGGGGACACGGGATGTTAACCCAATGTCGATTTAATGTTGGGTCAACGTCGCAGACGGTGGATCAACATTAAACAAGCATTTGGCTTACGTCTCCTGTTTTGCTGGGAGCTACCAAATTAGCTAAAACCAGACATTGTATTAAAGCAAGAAACACGAGATGTGGAGCCAATTGTGGTTTAGTGTTGGACCAGCGTCGTAGACGATGGGCCAGTATGAAACCAACATTGGATCAACGTTTCGTGTTTGCTGGGAAACCAATGAGATGAGCACTCAAAAAAAAACGTTGGAACGGTAGCATACTCAGCTTAAGCCTTAAAGCGCTGAAATATATTTTATATAAACCAAGAGAGCAAAGGGTATGACTATCATAAACGTCTTAGTTAGCTCTTTCCGCTTCACTTGAATACCTATGTTTATCTGTTTACGGCCATTATAAATGTTTTCCTCTTTCAGTGCGGAATCGACTTAACATCTGACGTCTACAGACGTCACATTCTGACTTCTAAATGTGGTCCCCGCACTGAAAGATATTACCATATCGACTAAACTTCGGGTATAGCCTACAGAAAACACGGCACATTGAACCAATGCTGCTTTAATGATGCCCCTCAATCGGCAACGTTTGCACCACCTGCTATACAGTTCTGACAACACATTCGTTAAGGTTGACTTAATACTGGAAGAGTGTTGTAACAGCGTTCGAGACATTGACCCATAATCGCACCCACGTGACATTGGACATCGTGTACTTGATCATTAATATTTTAGATCCCACACTGAAAGAGTTCAGAACCCGTCACCAGCTATAGTGACACGTCCTTTTACTATTCGTAATTTTCACACACTTGAAGTTGTGTCTCGCTATCGCGACCCACAACTTCAAGTGGGTGAAAATTCATCTGACAGATTTTTAATCAGAGTAATTTTACAGAAAATCATAACTAAAAGCCAATCGAAATGAGAAACATCTAAGCTTTCAGTTCCTCATTTAACACTTGTATATTTTTTCAAATTGGGTAATTTTGATTGCTGTGAGCTAGGAATTAAGGTAGCAATTTATAGCTCATAGTGGAGCAAATTTCCGGGGTAGTTAAAGAAGTTGCGATGCGATCACGGTATTCAAGAGTTATCACTGACTATGACCAGAGATTGTTAGTAGGCCTATAGTAAAATTTCTGCTACGACCCGCTGTGCTGAAAAAACCCCACGGGACTGCGGAAGATTTGAACAATTCTGTGAAACTCAATGACCTCGACCCCGAGCTGGCTAATACAATGAAGTATGGGGGAGGGTTCTTATGTAACCTTGTATTCACCGAGTGACGTCACTGCGTTTCACAGAATGAAATATGAGGGAGGGGGTGTTATAATAACCTTATTTTCACCGAGTGACGTCACTGCGTTTCACATAATGAAGTATGAGGGAGGGGGTGTTATATAACCTTGTTTTCACCGAGTGACGTCACTGCGTTTCACAGAATTCTAACTCACCACCGTAAGCGCATGTCTTCAGGGGTCCATCTGATTCAGAATTCCAGCAGATCAAGATTTCAACGGACGCCTCTGTTAGAGCATACAATGCGGTCAAATGTAATCCGTCAAGCGAGGTCACATGCATATATCCTGCATTTATGTTTACCACTTCCCAGAGATGTTCTGGTAAAAAGAGAGCGAAATTCACCGGCGCCTGCAAGATCGATGCAGTTAGGGAGTCCGCGTCCTCGTCCTCCCGGTCGTCTGCCTACCAGATACAAAAAAAGAGCGGCAACTTCGGCGGAGGTTTCCGTGTAATTTGTGGCGGTCTAAATCTCTATTGCTGGATGTTCCCAGTGCATCATGTGTCGTCTGCTGCATGCGCCCGCTCCAGACCGCGTCCTGGCTCTCACGTGGGCGTCCTGCGGGACTGTGTCACGATCGCCAGAGCCCTGAGATGGCCACGGCTTTTAGCGAGAGCAAGCAACTTGCCCGGCCGGGCAGGAGATTGCCAGACCATCTGAACACAGCCGGACGTTCCTGCTCGCGGATGCTTGACGTCCCTGGAAAGCACGGGTCCACGACCCGATGCTGGCGTATTATTGGACCACCGTGTACGACCTTGGTCCAGCATTAAAACAGCATTTAGCCGACGTTTAGTGTTTGTTGAGATCACATTCCTACTAATTGCTCATCGCTGTCTTCTTGTTTGCTCAGGAAACACGACTCGAGTACCTCACTCGTGTTTGCTAAATATATACCTGGCTGTATCGTTAACCAAATGTCGGGCCAACGTCGCAAATAATGGACAAACAATAAAACAACAGTGGCTAGCTCTTAAAAATTCTGAAAAAATTACGTCCAAATATGTTTACTACACGGACAATCAATTTCCAATATTCCAACCGTAACAGTAACTACATTTTATAATGTAATTCATGTTGTATGTCCAGCGTTAATTATAATGACTATGTTGACCATTGACTGTGGACACAACATTTCAACTGAGGGCTTGGTGGTGCTTTAAATCTCGACCGAAATCGCTAATCTCGAGTCAATGATGAACCAATGTCTATACAGAGTTGATTGGGGTCGGATCCTTCAGAGGGTATCCACATGAAGTGTCTGACTTTCATCATTTCTCTTCCACCGGTCCGTTCCTTATGCTGGCTCGTTGGCTGGTTGGCGGGTGTCACACTACAAGTCTTGCTCATCGCCATAGGAGTAGACTACTAAATAAATATAAACTATTTCCATCACTGACTCATTGCGTTGCTACAGAGAAACACCATTGACAAATGAGAAAGAATACGATAAAGTTCAACAGTTTTCGATCAGACTCATCCTTGAGCGTCACTGCATACATAACTAGACAAGACTACATAAGTCCAGGAGCTCCCGCTCCGAATTAGAATTTGATTTAAGCAATTTTGTATAGGGTTATTAAAGTAGTCCTAGTCTAGGTCAAAAATCAAGACCCAAGACAACTAGGTCTAAGAAGCCCAGTCTAAGAGTAAAATAAGAACTAGACAGTCTGTCAGAGATTGCAAACCTCCATTGAAATTAATGATCCTAATCAGTATCCCAGTAATGGTCTACCTATCTGGCACGGTTTACCCGATATCAGGCCAATCGAGTTAACTAATAGCTGATTTACGGTCATTTTGAATTTGATATAAATTAGTTAAAAACTTAGGGTGCATTCTCCCCAGAAACCTCAAATTTTGTTTTATAGTAATGGACTAACATCTAACACAGTTTGCAAAATATTGGGCATGTGAAAGTAAATAATGGCCGATAGGGGGCCATTTTGAATTTGATCGAGTCAGAATTTTTCAAGATGCATCCTCAACTGAAATCTCACATTTCATTCTATAGTAATCGTCTAGCTATCTAGCACGGTTTACCAAATATCGGCCATGTGAAAGTGAATAATGGCCTAAAGGCGGCTATTTTGAATTTGATCAAGTCAAAATTTACCAAGATGCATCCTCAGCTGAAATCTCACATTTTGTTTTATAGTAATGGTCTAGCCATCTAGTACGGTTACCAAAAACCGGCAATACGAAAGTGAATAATGGCCGATAGGCGGCCATTTTTAATTTGATCTAGTCAATTTTTTTCAAGATGCATCCTCTCTTGTAATCTCACATTTTGTTTTATAGTAATGGTCCAGCTATCTAACACGGTTTACCAAATATCAGCAGTGTGAAAGTAAATAGTGGCCGATAGGCGGCCATTTTGAATTCGATTGAGTCGAAAGTTTTTAAAAGGCATCTTCTCTCGAAACGTCACATTTTGTTTTATAGTAATGGTCTAGCTATCTAGCACGGTTTACCTGATATCAGGCCTATCTAGGTAAATAATGCAGATTGTCGGCCATTTTGAATTCGTAAGTTAAAAATTTTCAGGGTGCATCCTCCCCCGAAAACTCACACTTTGTTTTATAGTAATCGGGTAATGGTCTAGCCATCTAGCACGGTTTACCAAATATCAGCCATGTGAAAATGAATAATGGCCGAAAAGGCGGCCATTTTAAATTTGATCAAGTCAAATTTTTTCAAGATGCATCCTAATCTGAAATCTCACATTTTGTTTTACAGTAATGGTCTAGCCATCTAGCACGGTTCACCAAATAACGGCCATGTGAAAGTGAATAATGGCCGATAAGCGGCCATTTTGAATTTTATCGAGTCGAATTTTTTCAAGATGCATCCTCTCCTGAAATCACACATTTTGTTTTATAGTAATGGTCTAGCCATCTAGCACGGTTTACCAAATAACGGCCATGTGAAAGTGAATAATGGCCGATTGGCGGCCATTTTGAACTTGAACGAGTTGAATTTTTTCAAAATGCATCCTCTCCTGAAGCCTTACAATTTGTTTTATAGTAATGGTGTGGCTATCTTGAGCGGTTTTCATGATATTCCGCAAAATCTTTCAGTCGGATTTACCGATGTTATAAATTAGGTCAAAGTGCTGGGTCAACTTCAAGGTCAAGGTCCAAAAACCTGAAAAGGCACAACTAGGGACCTTAGAGAACATGTATGTGCAATATGACTGTCATCGGCCCAGTACTTTTCGAGATCTGCTCCGGAAACGAAGTGTGCGTCAAAACGTCTAAATAGGTCATAGTTCTGAACCAGAAGTAGGTCAAAGTTCAAATACCCCAAAAGGCACAACTAGACCCCCTAGGGGTGTTGTGTGTAAAATTTGAAGACAATCGGACAAGTACTTTCAGAGATATGCTCCGAAAACGAATTGTTTACGGACGGCCTAACGGCCCAACGCCGTCACATCATCATTTTCTCCTCTGCAACCTTGCGTATTGAATTCAGATTAAAAATATTTTAACCTGTCCATTAGCCACCTGGAAGTAACCCACATACCAAAAATTGTTATCCTAGCTTATTTTCTTACAAAGTTATAGGCAAAAGAAGAGGCCAAAAAAAACCGGAGGTAGAATCCATAGCTCCCTCCGTCTCACCTACGGTGACGGCGGGAGCTAAATATGTAATCACAACTGCTGGCAACAAGTATGTTAACCGATCTGAGATAAATCGTCATTTTGATATTCAAGAGACGTATCAACCACTTTACAACGCGGAAGATACGTTTCTTAAATACCAAGATGGCAATATGAGATCGGAGAGGAGAGGAGTGGCTGTTCTGATTCCGCTGTCCCTGAACGATGATCCTTTCGTATGTTGGCATCCGGACCACCATGTGATTATCACCACCTTTCATCAAGTCCTGACAGAGACAAGAGGTCACAATGTATAACGTGGCAGAGGTTTTAAGTCAAACACTTCCCATGACGTTGCAGTTTCAAAATAACACTATATTAATATATCAATACATTTAAGCAAATAGCGGAATAGAACATGATGTTGAATAAAATAGTCATGGCAATCATTCTCATTTTAAAAAGCAGGTAATTTGCTTTTAAATGTAGACATTGTATATCTTTGGATGACGTCTTTTCAGACTTCTGATGTTAAATCGTCGGTTTGGTATATGAAAGGGTGTATCTGCCACTTCACAAAGCTGAGATCTATACTTGTGATGTCTGCAGGGCTTGTAAGTACATGTGGCTTAGCGGTATGGAGCATTCAGGTCAAGATCCCATTGAACACGAACAAGTTTCCTAGATATGTACTTCTATACTCCGAATGATTGGACGATCACCTTAATTAAGTCCGTTTTCACAGTTCGCGATAACTGTAATTCGCGCGATAAAAAATCGGTATGTTGTTTCTAGTACTTATACATATAGCGCGACCCAGCAAACACAAAGCATTTGTATAACATTTATATAATGTTGGACAAGACGTTGGGCCGACGTTGCATAAATGTTATACAAATATGTTGTTTGCTGGGGAAACACCGCGAGACGCGATAAACCGCTTTATCGTACGATAATTTCAGATTGAATGAGCGATTTTCTTTAAAAAAAACGTGCGATAAATAAACTTTGTCCAATAAAAAAAGTTTGGTGTGACGTAATGATCGTGAACTATCATTTACAGACAATTTTCATAATCAGAGCGCTTTGCCGCTGACTGTGGAAAGGGGCTCAATATTGCGCGATAGTTTTCGATCAGCGATTTACAACAGTGTTATCGCGGACTGTCTAAACGGGCCCGGTGCACCGGCCCAAACTGATGCTCACTGACCATGTGTATTAGTACGATAACTAAACTCGTCCGCATGGAATTAACTTTATTGGTCATTTTAGTAGAGTGGTGATTCAGCGATTGTTGACCAGTCCGTGTATGTACAAGAACTCAACTATTGTGTTGTGGTGGTCTTGTTCAACTATTGAGTGCGCAAAAAAAACATTTGCAATACTCCTGCGATTCTGAATCTGCGAGTGTCCAGCAAACACGACACGTGGACTCAGTGTTGGTACAATGTTTGGCCACCGTCTTAGACGATGGCCAAACATCATACCAACACTGAGACAAGAGAAGGTTACATCTATATGTCACCTATCATGCATAGTAATGGTACATGTATGACAATAGACAATATTTTATTGCATTTTAAACCAATCAGTTATTACATTCATGGATGTAATCTACAACTATTTTGAAGACCTGATGTTCACGGCGATGCCGCCATAAGCAATACGAATAAGATCATACAGGAAAAAAGAGAAGACAACAGTACTATATGATCAATAATTTTCGGACAGAACGAGAGTCGATAACCATATAAAATAAAATGATTTGTTCATTGTTATCAGGTTATGTAGTGTGATTTAGTTAATGATCTTGATTATCCTCCCAAATATGTATTTCGTCAGAAATTTCAAAAGGTGCATGCAGCATAAAAGGCTGCGGGGGGGGGGGGGGGGTCTGTCTTGTACTCCCGGACTGTACTGCTCTGCAAATCCAAAATACAGTAAATGTTTGCTTGAAAAGTACGCCGTTACTGCCTTTTTGCTTTGCAGGGCAGTATATCCCCACGATATACCGGCGAGCACTGGGGAAATCTCCCGTGTCGCACTCTAAACTGAATGTAATCAACAGAGTCTCTGGCGATTTGGACGTGGACTTGCACCATTTAGCAAACACAGAGCCCGCCCAGCCTGTTTTGATTGTTGGAGAGGTGGAGAATCGCCATTACCCCACGGAGACTATGTGCTGGACAAAACGCACTAATGCAATGCTGAGTTAATATTGGTCCAGCGTCGAAGACGGTGGAACAGCATTTAACCAACATTGTATCAGCGTGCTTCGTGTACTGGACTGACCAGCGCGCCTATCCCAGCTGGCAAGCAACACTCGCTTGATGTTGGCTGAAGTGTGGGTCAACATCTACGACGTTGGCCCACAATTCAGCCAGCACGTGTTGTTCGTTGACCTTGGTTGAGCGTGATGACCCCTGGTTTTTCAACCAGCCAGCTGACCAGCCTTGTTATTCGGGTTTTCACAACAGCACTCCTGCGCAGAACAAGACCACCTGATCATACCATGGTAAAAGCTGCGCCAACATGGCAACAAGGTGTTAAGGGTAAATTTTAGTCTGCACTGAGATCATTGTACAGAAATAAAGGATGTTCAATTTATGTTAATGGTTTACAAACACCATGGCTTAATGTTCAATGTGGATTAAGATGAGGTTGCAACTTATCAGCACGTTTGTAAAATATCAATGAATCGACAGTAGTGGTGGTAAATTATTGCTTTACGTCACTTTTCGGCACAAATGGTAATTTAGGTGTCATTTTAGTACGATAAAAACGTTGTGGTCAATTGATGAGATGAATGATGTACATGTACAGATGATGATGAGACGAATGATGTAAAGTGAGGGTTGGGGTGATAGGGCATGGTGGGTTATTGAGAACGTTTTCCTTCGCTCGCCCGATAAGTGGTTCTGGGCATGTCTAGGGGGTTTACCCCCAGAAATGACCAGACTCCGTGGCATTTCGCACAGCTCCGCTATCCTCGGGTCGGATAGTCCCCAGAGTAACAATAGCTAAGGGTTATTAACTCCATTCATCCCAAGTGAGACACAGAATCGGCAGAACAAATACAAAGGTGTTGTAGTTGGAGACACGAATGTCCCCATATTAATGTACGCAGACGATATAGTTCTGATCGCGTAGACAGAAACTAACTGACAGATAATGCTGAATACCTTACATGAGTGGTGCTCAACTGGGGTCTTGTTTTTAATAATAATAAGTCAGCACTCACAGCCGTTCATTTTCGATCAGCTTCAGCTGAGGTTACTCATCACGAATTTGTGTGTGGTAGTGAAATTATAAACATAGCCATCATATAAATATTTAGGTGTCGTGGACTCCATTAGCAACCAATAGATCTATGGATTTGAATGGTGGCGCACATTATAAATATTTTACTCATATGTTAGAAACGTTCGTTTGGTCTGTAATAAGTTTTAGTGCTAGTATATGGGGTACTCGTAAGTAGGGGCAGTCGAGTCGGTGTTTAATCGAGCTTGTCGTTTTTTCCTGGTCTGGGGTAGCATGCGCCTGTGAGTGCTATACGAGGGGACATGGGGATGATACCTCCACTTTGCAGGCAGATGAAGAAAGTAGCTAGACAATAATAGTCGTGAAAAAAAATATGAGTAATGAACGTATAAATTATATTGTGTTAAACTCGGCGTCTAATTTTGTCGGAATTAGGTGGTCGTGATTAAAACATCCCTTTTTTGATAACATAAAAAAATAATGACAAAACGTTTCCCATCCTCACTCACACGGGCCTCGTGGTTCCACAGCACTCTTCATCTTTGGCCTAACATTCAATCAGCATTCGGTGGATGTCCCATCTTTGCTGGGGATATGGCCTTGCAAAGCAGAAAAGGCAGTTTACAACTGCTTATTTTTCAGTTAAGCAGTTGCTGTTTAATATTGGCTTTGCAGATGAGAATACCTGACGTTCACAGTGGCCACTGCTACTTCATCACCAGGAGGGCAATGTAGGTGTGTGTGAACGGGAAATACAATGTAGCTGGTGATCAGACACACTGCTGTGACTGAATGGTCAAACATCACGTCACGCTACTGTATTTCCCAAACCCCGACCACCACACATCGGCTTAATCACGATCACGGGCCACCGCGGTTGAGCCGATGTGTGGTCAGGGCCTCGTGTTGACTTAGACTGTTAAAGGGTTGACCTTCCATTCAGCTTTAATGTGTTTTCTCCAAAGTCACAAATCCCGATGCCCTTCTCAGCCGATGCCCCGCACAGCTGCAAAATTCAGATGTAACTGTCGTTGGTTAAAAAAGAAGCAGACGGTGCGGGAGGCTAATCAAAATTTTTTTACTGTTCCAATGTTTTCGCGATACATAGATATCACAAATTACGCTGAACAGCCATTTTGAAATTATTTCATGCAAGAAGTCAATGAGATCATTGAATCATAACCAGATTACATGACATTGTTGAACATATACTGTACAGGTATGTACCGAATAAACAAAATATCTGATAAGTTTTTTCCGATATCACTTTACTATCATAAATAGCCTACTATTCTTGTCTTATGGTTTCATTTCTGGACACCACCTCTAATAATCTTTACCTAATAGTGACACATATTATGCACACAAACATATTTCACATTATGATTAAAAAGTTGTAATTTTACATTAATTTTACTTAAACTTGACGAATACATCGGATGACAAATGATTTATCTACCATCAATAGTTCAGCTGATATCTGCTGTGAGAATACGTGAGCTATAATTGTGCAATATTAAACATATGGGTAGGACAAAAGGGTCATATCCGACACTTTGTAACATTAAGTAGACGACGTTGGACAGAATATTTTGTCAGATAAAACTATGACCAGGGAGGTTATATGGACATATAACCTCCTTGCTATGACAAAACTCTACAACTAAGTTTTAATACTTTAATCAGCCTCTCACAGGTGAGGTAAACATGTAAATAAACACGACATCGTGATACATGGTCGTGATACACACCGACCGATCATCAGAATGTAAAGGCAAACAGTAGTAACGCCTTACTTGAAAAAGTGAGCAGCTACTGTTGTTTGCAAAAGCAAAGGCAAACAGCCGCTGTTTGCAAAAGCAAAGACGACGACATCAACAAGCAGCGTTCACCACCAACACGGCTAAAACATGGAAACAGTTTAGACTACATAACACTAATAGAATACACCTGCTGCGGCAGATACACGCGGTGGTATTTGGGTGGCCACCCGATACCCTACATTATTCAAAATATGTCACATGATGTATTTTATAATGATATGCGTCACTTGTAAGAAATTAGGGGGACTACGCTTTGATACACAAGGGGGGGGGGGGACTTGCTAAGAGTATTTTAAAAATAATTCAATGCCTAACAAGCAGTAAATAAATAATTATGTGCCCAGCTTTTCAAAAAAACTAGAAGGGTCTAGTTTTTTGTAAACAAAAAACTGGAGATGTCTCCCCTCCAGCAGTTCAACCATAAAGGTTGATAGCTAGTAGTAGTAGTAGTAAATAATTGCTTTACGTCACTTTTCGGCACAAAAGGTCTTTTAAGTGACATTCTAATACGATAAAAACGTTGTAGTCAATTGATGAGATGAATGATGTACAGATGATGATGTGAGGGTGGGGGTGATAGGGCATGGTGGGTTATTGAGAGCGTTTTCCTTCGCTCGCCCGATAAGGGGTTCTGGGCATGTCTAGGGGATATACCCCCAGACATGCCCAGACGGCCGGAGACTTGAGTTTCGCTGTACAATTTAATGATAAGACTCTGTGGCATTTTGCGCAGCTCCGCTATCCTCGGGTCGGATAGTCCCCAGAGTAACAATAGGAAGGATCACACCCTCTGGGTAACTCCATTCATCCCACGTGAGAGACCTAATGTCAAACACGCTATTGCCGGTTATTTAAGGCTACAACGGCCTACATCAGCGCCAGCACTGATGCGGGTGCTGCATCTGCTCCGCTGTTGAGCGGAGGAACCAGGGTACGCCACTGGCAATCCGCCCGAAGATTATAGCCAGATACGAGGAGGCTGCAGCTACCCTTGGATGAGGTTGATAGCTAATGTGGATGTGTCAATGGCTTTGGTAATTAATAATTTTAAATGGCTCATGTGGACAGTTGAGACCATGTATTTTGATGTGGTGGAACCCGTTTTTTTTATATCTACAGTAACTAAATCGGGCAACATTTTTAATATCTTCACACTGAAATGTCACCTTACAACAACTGTCATTTACTACCCTAACTGGCCTAACGATTCTGTATTAAGGGGAATTTATTATTCCGTTTTGGAACCACACCGATTCGCAAAACATGATGTGGCTTATCAACACTCCCAGTAAACACGAGACGTTGACCCAATGCTGGACCAATGCTGCTCCCCCCGTCTGCGCCGCTGGCCCAGCATCAAACCAGCACTGGTTCAACGCCTCGTGTTGGTAGCAGCTGGTCTGGTAGTGCTTACTGCTGGCGACACCGACCCAATGTTGTTAAATGTTGGGCCAGCGTCGCCGGTGCTGGCCAGTATCCATTCAGCCCTAGTGAGTACTTCATGCTGGTGGGAGCCCGTGCGCATTCAGCGTGGAGCGCTGCTGCAGAAAGCGAAATAGAAGTATCTGCTTATTTCACAAGTGTGCATATTACCGTCTTTTGGAAGGGCTGTGACAGGCACTGACGGAGACAGCGAAATGGAAGTATCTGCTTATTTCACAAGTGTGCTTATACCGTCTTTTTATACTTGATTCACAAGTGAGCACATACGGCCTTTTGGCAACACTGTTACACGCAGGACGGACGGACAGAAATGACAGACAGACAGACAGACAGATAGAATGCAGAGAACGCGACGGACAGAGTGAGCGAACAAAGATAAACCAACATATCTCCACCTCTGTGTGAGGGGGAGACATAATAACCGGGTTCACTTCTTTAATTTGTAATGACTGTTGTAATAAATAATTGAATACATGCTTTGATTTATTACTTGCCTCACTTCTCTAGGCATATAAATCATTCTGAGAAACTAGACTATGCCGCAGGATTCAGTTGGAGTGCCTTCTGTGAATAATACAAAGGTTGTAACCCCCTCACCACCCCATGCTTGATTGTAAGAACCATACAAAATTAACCTTAAGATGGAAGAAAATAGATAACTTGACCAGTATTTAGTCATACTTATAGCGACAAGAAGCACTATATTAATTCAGGGAATGGGTTCTAAGATAACTAATTTAACTAATTATCATAGTGGGATTTTGTATTAAATACTCATACCCCCCCCCCCCCCCCCTTGAAAATCGAATGGTAGCCCCCAAGCATCCAGGGTATCATATTCAAAGAGCAAATTATTATTATTATTATTTTATTATATAATTATGATTTAGCAAAATCCTCGTCATTTTCATTCAATAACTCGGTCTGGTGATTTTATACATAAAGGATATCATATGTAATGATTTTTAAATGCATGGAAGGACATTAAATATTTTTTATTGTAGTACCTCTAATTTGTGCCCCGAGCTAGTCAGTACGGCAATTTGAGATGTGTACTTTTTAATTTCACAATCCAGGTTCTAATTGTTTGAAAAACAAGTAGATGAGACCGGCATTTACATCTACGAAGTGATCATTATCAATGAAATTATATGTGCAGAGTGTGAACAAGCAATTATTCAGTTAACAGTATCGCCCCGATCAATATTGGATGAATGATACTTATAGCCACACACCTGGTTCAATCGATTATCATCCACATACCTGGCTAAACAGTACCCCCTTTCTGAAAACACCGATTAAGTTGAATCAATGTTGGGCAACCGTCAAAGACGGAGGGCCAACGTCATCTACATACCTGTTAAATACAAACACTCCACAGTATTTATCTCATTTTAATTCACCTTGAGCTAACAGAGCTCGACACGATTGTAGCCACCCAATATAATACGTCCATCTCAAAACCAGGTGCAAGTCGGAAATTTTGGAAGTGCGTGATTATAATAAGAGTCTTAAAAAAATAAAAAAGAATAAAGAGAATAAAAAATTATGGACGAAGGGAATATTTTGTTCAGTATCGCGTAGCGAGAAGCTATTAATATATGCAATTTTGGCCATTTGCTAATCAAATTTGAAATTGATTAGCGAATTATTAATACATGAATGATAAGAATGAAGTGGGAGTTAGAGCTTGAAGAAGAAAATCGCTAATCAATAATTTTCAAACAAAATTCTCCCTGGTCCATCTTCCTAAAGCAAGTCCAGCCCGCCTCGCACCGTACACGCTTCGTTCGGCATTGTGTCGGTAGATGACATGGTCAAGATCTTAAAATGCATTTTCTTGAAGGTGGCCATTTTCAATTCTGTCAACGTCCGAGTATAGTGAAAGGGTGAGTTCAATAAAGTTATCAAGGATAAGAGAATTATGGCTAATTGGCAGATATTCACCTGTTGCCCACAATACAGTTGTATGTCATTGTAGTTGATAACAATATTATCATTTTATCCAGCGGCAAGAATCACACGACAGTTATATATTTCATTAAAAAATACGTTTCAGAAATCAGCATTTGTACTGCAACACGATGACGTCAATCACTACTATACGTAGCAAACACGAGACGCTGGACCAATGTTGATTTTGATGGCCCAGAGTCGGAGACGATGGGCCAACATTAAATCAACATTGGTTCAGTGTCCCGTGTTTGCTGAGTTGCTTCTCCTTCTACAGATGATAAGCATACATGTGCCAACATATATACGAGACGTTGACACAATGTTGGAAGTTGACCCGGCATTAACACAGCATGTCTTTGCTAAGATAGAGGTGTAAGTACAAAGAGACTATTCAAGAACAAGTTTCTATAGTATATAACTGTGATGACCTGATGACAGATCATTGGCAACTGAAGCAAAGGCACCGTCATTCCGCCAGAGGAAATGACCCCCGTTACCTCAATACAACGACGACCGGTAGTAGCTCTGATAATGCAAAGGCAAACAACACTAACTGTCCTCTTGAAACGTGAGCAGTTACTGGTGTTTGGCTTTGCAAGACAGAGTTGATCAGCGCCTGGTTGACAATGATGCGCAAGGACCCCTCATTCACCCTTTACCTTCCAGTGACGCGTATGTACAACAATATTCACATCAGTGGGTAGGTAAAGGGCGAACTGTAAAATCCACATCAACAGAAGACATCTGTGACAGGAAAAGACGTTGGCTAAGCGTTGGTTTAAGGCTTGGCCTGTGTCTCAAACGCGGAATTAATATAAAGCAGTGTCTAATCTATATTATAATCTAGCTAGAAAGTCTCTCAATTTCAAGGTTTTGCCACAGACTGCTATACTTCAAGATAGACGTGCACCATTATACTCAAGTGTTCCTGTATGGACCGAGAACACTAGATCAATGTAGTGCATCCTCAACATATATAGATGATTAATCTCGTGTATCATCCCCATAATTTTTTTTATACATTCGCATTTTTTTCGGTTACAAATTCACACCATACATTTTTTTATTAACAGCTTACATGTATTTGACAGGCATTCGTGAGCTCCACTGCACTCAGGTGTACATGACTACGCCTGAAGTTTACCCTTACTTGATCAGTGACATAATCCACAGACACATCGGGAATTTGTCCTAAGAGAAAGTTGGACAGCCTTGCAGTCGGGTGTTATACCGACATTAAACCAGCATCCTTTGTTGGTAGATGGCATATGGGAGCCGCTGAGAATTTGCATGGTCATACTGCATGAATTTGAGGCAATCAATAATGAGCTTAGATCCATATAATTATAAGAACCCAACGGGCCCTCTCAGGATTATGCAATAAAAAACACAAGACTGATCCCAGCCACCAATATAAATACCATAGACGGTCCTAATTGACTTGAGTAAATACAGAATCGTGATTTCCGACGCATCGCGCCTCAAAACGCCGTAATTACAAATAAAACGAGCGCTCAGATGGCTCAACATCACATCCGCGTCTATTCAATGTGTCTGGGAAAATGACCACCATTAATTAGGTCGCTGTTGCTCGGTGGACAGGAGCAAGTATTGCATGGTCGTGCCCAGAAAGCCCGTTGCAAGGAGAAGACCGAGGGGTTGAAATGTTAATAACCAGCCCTGTGATGTATTTTGTGGCCTGGGAGTCCGGGGGCGTACTCCCCTGGACATTTCCACAGGATCAAGGACTCTGCCAGAAATGTGGAGCAGGCTTTACCTTCTGCACGCCTGACCAGCGAAAACCACACGTACACCCTCCGCTGGTTGGACGTTGAACCAGCGTCGCAGACGCTTGCTCGACAGCAAACCAACACATGATCAACGTGCCGTGATTGCTAGGAGACCAGTAAGCTGTTGAATTTGTAAACACAGAATCCCCAATCCTTCACGGCTTAGGGGGATGGAGGAGCCTGGAGGGGATTAAATGTGAGCCACACAATTATCAGACACATGTTTTGATCATTTTGTCACGAAGATGAACAGGAATTTAGATTGTAGCCGCTGTATTTCATTTCCTGTTGTTGATCATGCAGCGTTTCAGATTCCGCTAAAGCAACGATGGCCGAAGGTTTCATATTCGGTTGTCTAAATGGGACACAGTTCTTCAGATGGCAAAACCCTGGAGGGGCAACGACCGACATCGTGGCATTCAGTGTAGCAAAACAGGTCGCTGACCGAGCTGTGATAAATTACTGAACCAGAATTAGGCCGAGACTGGGCCAATATCTCTTGTCTGCTGGACAGTGACAGAAAGATTTGCAGAATGCTTCAGGAATGTCTGTGTGTGCTGTGTGTGCCATATCATACGTGGACATGCTACATTCACCTATAATCTGATGCGATTGGAACATGCCTGTAATTCCTTCGTAGATATAAAATACACATTAACATTTGTTCAGTACACGACCATACTGTTTACAATACATTTTCGTCTGAGTGCTGTGAATATAATAATATAGGTGGCATGACCAGGCTGCCTGGCTCACTCAGCGGCAGGTAAGACCGCTCTGACGTAATTCAGTCCTCATTATTTTGTGGACAGCATAATAGATCCGTCTACTGAATAGGTCTAAAATTATGTCTAGTCGGATGACACGGACGCGTTAATTGATGTAAGACAATATGCGTCACACCAGCCTTGAGCCCACTGTAAAAGTGTGGGAAGTGGATTGCTATACTAGTATTCGTTTTGTGGCTAAGTAGCAATTCAAACGAGAACTACCAGGAACGGGAACTGTCTCAGCGTGAGGGCGAGCAAGCGGGTTGAAGTGGACGGTGATTTGCTGTCAGTTGTTGTCGAGCGTGGTGCCATTACATTACATTAAAATGTCATTTACAATTCTGAATTTACAAAATTTACAAACAATGCAAACTCAATAAACTTCCACCCTGACCGGAATGCTTAATTACACTGTAATTGAATATATTACCTAATACAATTGATCCAACCACAGACAGGTTTATACCAGGCCTACGCCAGATAGGATCACCTGATAGGAATGCAATAAGAGAGGCGACGAAGACTTAAGGGTATCACTGCACAAAAGGAGACGAGAAATTCTGACAAAGTGTAGGGTGTCTTCACTGACAAAGTGAGGAGAATTTAACGAGAAAAAACATTCCCGTGTCAAGGCTGCTACTGAAAGGGGCTGTAAAAGTCTCCACGGTGAAATAATGACTTCATGGGAATGTGTCTCTCAATAAATATAAATCTGCATTAACACTCCTACAACTCCGCACACTGCAAAAAGTCCCGAATAACCGATATAATAAAATGACGGGAGAAATTGGCCCACGAGCATATGATAGGGTGGAGTAACTTTTGTCACCAACATTTTTAGAACACCTATTGTCTCGAGCGAATTATGTAAAAACAAGCTCATACTCGATTACAACCCGCCGCCATTCACCGAGAACTGGTTATTGACAACACACAGAACACATTAATTTTGAGCAGGATACACGAAAAATTATTTATCGCACCTACAACGTAAAATTAGCGATGTAAAATGCGATAAATCGGCCATTTTTTAGCCATTATTGAACGTGTCCGTGGAATGGTTATTAGTAACATGCTGAACAAATTTGAGCAGGATACATGAAAAACGTATAAGTTTGTGTATAACCCTCTTCCTCACAGGCCACCATATATTCAGATCCCAGCAAACAAAGTTGGCCCAATGTCGATCTAAAGCTATTCCGAACCTGCGAGATCAGATCAGCATTAAAGCAAGATCAAATAATCAATGTATGGTGTTTGTTCATGGGAAACACTTCTACACAGTTGTGAGCTTTACTGATGCTGCGAAAATCCACCAGCTTATTTTTCACAAATTCGTATGTGAAGAATATGTGAGAAATTAGTATACATCGATCCTTGCATAGTTTTCATGGTTAGAATCAATTGCAACTGTCTCTGCAATCTTAAACAGGTATACGTGCGCGGCCTTACAGAGCCAGATATGGCCCTTAAAGAACGATTTTTTTCTAATAATAATGGAGCGCCATTTACCACACATGTAATTCAGTTATTGTAGCATATAAGTTATTTTTGTTTTACTCTTAAAACATATTTTTAAGAAAAATATATTTTTAAATGATCCACATTAAAATGAATTTAAAATGAGAGATAAAATTTGATTGAATCTATATATATTTTTTTTAAGATATCATGTTCCATACCTGATTCCCAGGTAAGGACCATGATTGTATGCACATTCCAACTCTTTATACGTGAACGCTGCATACCAGCAACAACAATGTATACCGCGACACACTGAATTTTGTGATACTTTTTCGCTGATCTTCATTCCACTTTTTATCAGAGCGACGCACATTGCGCTCAGGAGCGCAATCCACAAATGTACTAAGATCAGGATTACCGTGATAAAGACACAGTCGACCACAGAAGCCTGCGGGCATTTATTAAACCTCAAACGTAGATTATTCTAAGTGGAGACTATTTGATCTTGCCCTCACACGGACAATTCACGAAGCCTCCTCGTTAATCGAGCTACTAATCAAGTCGTGATTTTATAATCAGCTGCAATAATTGATTGCCGGTGACCTGCATTCACTGAACAAGCGCAAGACGGAGACGTCATGCTGTTCCAATGCTGGGCTGGCCGCCCAACATTAAATCAACATCTCCTACCCAGCTAACACGAGACATTGAGCCAGTGTTGGTTTAATGTTGGGCCACCGTCTTCGACGCTGGCCCAGCATTAAACCAACACTGCCTCAATGTCTCGTGTCAGCTGGGTATTTGCTTGACGGTGGCTATTTCTTCAACCTGTGTGCTGAATGCAGGATTGCAGGTGGGTCGAGGCTGAGGTCGGGGGCGGCATTGCCAGCTGAACCAGATGGCCAGATGTCATCTGATGTGTCAGAAGAGGACAAGGTCTCCATCCCCAGCAAATAACTCACGTCAGCTCTGATGTCCACAAATGTTATGCCGGCATCTCCAATGTTGGCTCAAAGTCCATGTAGCGTTGGGCTAAAGGTGTTTGCTTGTAATGGGCTTCCAAGGTTTCTTCTATCTCCGTTGCATCTACTACCGCACCCCTTCCTCATAGTTACATGCATCACTGACGTTATCTTCATATTTTCATGGCACAAACAAAACTCTTGTTCTCTGTACATGTTAAGTCAGCTGAGATAATGTACATACTAACAATTACCCTAGACATCCATTTCCAAATTAGCGCCAATTATCGGCATTATCATGAATACGGCGAAAAGACCAATATATCGTGTCTTTAGATATTTATAAAAAAATGAAATGAATCGGGCTTTAGGCCACCTTTGTGCACATATAGGCTAAACTGGGCCAGGAGAACCTCCTGAGGATGGTGAGATGATTGAGATGACACTGTCCTCCAGACACAGGATTCGAAATTCGATCCCTGGCGGTCTGAGGCCGAGCACGCTACCTCTCGGTCACGGAGGCTCCCCACAATACTAACTTTCACACGTGGATGGGGAAGAAACAATTTTGTTTCTTTCAAACCGCCGAGACCGGGAACCGAACCCCGGACTCTGGCGTGGAAGGCAGCGGTGCTAACCACTACCCTAGGGCCCCCGCCCTTTAGATATTTATATCTAATGACATGATATCTTATATAAACGGGTGTATATGCCACGGGTGTATAATATGTGTCAGATGCATCTTTTTATATGCAAGAAGGCGGCGATATTACGGAGCAAAGATTTTGAATCAAAATAGAACATAACAAGAGGCCTGAAGTCATATATCATTCCCCGCCATAAATTAGGTTAGAAATTGTGCGGTCACAATTATTTTAAAAGTCGTAACCCTTTTAATTTCAGTCAAATCACCTGCACATTTTCAGATGGTGGGTAATGTGATTGTAAAATGTGAATTATTTCTGACTTTTACGTTTATGAGTTTTTGCGTCCACAAAAAAAATTAAGTTGATCCGTGGCGGCGACTTTGAATTTCAGCAAAATCTTTAAAAAATCACCACATCTCCATATTGTGGAGAATGAGATTGTAAAATTTGAATAATTTCTAATTTTTAAGTTTTAGAGTTGTCGCGCCCACAAAAAATTATGAAGTTCATCATTGCGGCCATTTTGAATTTCAGTAAAACCTTTAAAAAGTCGCCTGCACATCTCCATATCATGAGGAATGTGATTATAAAATTTAGATAAATTCCGACTTTAAATTTTTGAGTTTTTGCGCACACAAAAAAATTGAAGTTGATCCGTGGCGGCCATTTTGAATATCAGCAAAATCTTTAAAAAATCACCTGCACATCTCCATATGCCAGTCTCATTGAAACACATGTAAACTGCCCCAATTCCGCAGGTCTATTTCACGATTTTCTGCTCTATGAACCATATAGTGTAGCATATCAGGATAAAGCTTGAAATGTCCTTGTTTAAAAACAGGACCGCTACGTTTCACAGTTTTTGCGCACACAAACAAAATTAGAGTTGACCTCTGGCGGCCATCCTGAATTTTGGTAGCATCTTTAAACAAGAGCACACTCGATAATAGCCCGCCGCCGAATTATGATAAAGAAAGTAAAGATGAAAGTCATCACGTAAATAACAACCCAAGATATAAATGGTATGTTAAATAAGATAGATACATGTATAATATGATATACTATATAATACTTGCATAGACTATTCAAGTTATCGCGCTCACAAGGTCAAATTATGGACGTAAAATAAATGTGAAAAATTGCAATAAGTCGACCATTTTGATTTTTTTACCGGCCATTATTGAGCTTGTCCAAGAACTGCTTATTAGTAACATGCATAACAAACTTGAAGAGGATACTTGTGAAAATGTTGAAGTTATCGCGATTACAAGGTCAAATTATTGACGTAAAATGAGAAAAATCGCAATAAATCGGCCATTTTGAATTTTTTTTCAGCCATTATTGAACTTGTCCAAGAACTACTTATTAGTAACATGCATAACAAATTTGAAGAGGATATGTGAAAAACTTTTCAAGTTATCGCGCCCACAAGGTCAAATTATTGATGTAAAATGAGAAAAATCGCAATAAATCGGCCATTTTTTTTTCCGGCCATTATTGAACTTCTTCAAGAACTACTTATTAGTAATATGCATAACCAATTTGAAGAGGATATGTGAAAAACTTTTCAAGTTTTCGCGCCCACAAGGTCAAATTATTGACGTAAAATGTGAAAAATCGCAATAAATCGGCCATTTTTTTTTTTTTTGGGCCATTATTGAACTTGTTCAAGAACTACTTATTAGTAACATGCATAACAAATTTGAAGAGGATATGTGAAAAACTTTTCAACTTATCGCGCCCACAAGGTCAAATTATTGACGTAAAATGTGAAAAATCGCAATAAATCGGCAATTTTTTTTTTTTTTTTGGCCATTATTGAACTTGTCCGAGAACTGGTCATTAGTAACATGCATAACAAATTTGAAAAGGATATGTGAAAAACTTTTCAAGTTATCGCGCCCACAAGGTCAAATTATTGACGTAAAATGTGAAAAATCGCAATAAATCGGCCATTTTTTTTTTTTTTTCGGCCATTATTGAACTTGTCCGAGAACTGGTCATTAGTAACATGCATAACAAATTTGAAAAGGATACGTGAAAAACTTTTCAAGTTATCGCGCCCACAAAGTCAAATTATTGACGTAAAAGGTGAAAAATCGCAATAAGTCGGCCATTTTGAATTTTTTTTCAGCCATTATTGAACTTGTCCGAGAAGTGGTCATTAGTAACATGCAAAACAAATTTGGGAAGGAAACATGAAAAACTTTTCAAGTTATCGCGCCCACAAGTAAATGTTAACGCCGACGCCGACGCCGACGACGCCGAACTTCAATTGCAATAGCCCACCTTTTTTAATTAAAATTAAAAGGCGGGCTAAAAATCACTAGCACACCCCCAGGTGGCTAGGAATGTAGAAATGGACCACTAGTTTTTGAGTTTTTGCGTTCACAAAAAAACGTGACGCCTGACGGAATCCTGGCGGGACTAATATCCTCCTTCCCCTACCATGCCTACGGGCGGGGGATAAAAGGGAAGATGTCATATAAATTCGACGTTATTACAGTCAATAAATCTGTCTTCGCAGTAAAACTCATACCGTGGAATTATTAAACGCCCTAAAAAATATCAGATGGGAATGTGATAAAGCGACGAGATATCTTAACAATATCTAAACACAAAACATTGAGACAATGCTGGTTTAATCTCGGACCACCGTCGCAAAAGAGAGACCAACATTAAACCGGCACCAACACTTCTCGTTTATTGGGGTGGGAAAACAATTATTTATACGAAGAAGAAGATGGAAATATACGACAAAGAAGAAGATGGAAATATACACAGAGGCGGTGGAAAAGACCCGTCAAAAGCGTGTACGTTTCTATTCTTGTATATAATCAATAATGTTAGTTGGTGTATAAATGTGCGCTATTAGTTATGGTGCATGCATATAAAATTATTTTTAAGAAATAGTAAGTGGAGACTTAATAACTAAAATTCCATTCTCGTAATTATAAATCACACTAAAATTGCTAGGTTTCTCAGAGAAGAAAAGCAGACTTGCTGCAGGCAAGGTGTCGTTCCGGGAGCGCTGCAAATCCGCGAAATCTTTGACTCTGTGACATCTGGGGAGGTGAAGGTCAGCCACGTACGCAAGGCCAAATCCGTGGCTATTTTTAGCACAGTCATACTAGTACTGTCGTGAAAAGGCAAACGGCAGTAGCTGTTCACTTGAAAAGTAAGCAGTTACTGTTGTTTGCCTTTATACGTCGGCATAGTGGCGAGAGACATCTGGAGTGCAGCGCGCGCACAGGACACACAGAGGATAATCTCACAATGTTTGGTCACTGTTGGGCTAATGTCTTGGAGGCTGGCTCAGAAGGGGCCCACATATTGGACCAGTATTAGTGTTATTCTCAATACAGTATTTTATGCTACATGTATGGGCACACAGGGCGTTGCGACTAGTTTACTTCGCAGCATAATCGCATCAAGTCTCAGACTTGTCTGCAACTCTCTTGCGATACAGCTTCGCCCCGTAAAGCTCCTTGGCATTGACCCGTCGGTAGTTGATTTGTCGCCAGCTGGATGGCCACCACACCGTGCGACGGACCCCGACCAGTCTCACACCATAAAGATAGTACCACTATCTCCATGCTCACACAAATCGCCATCAAGTAGCAGCCGATTTTGGTCGCAAACTGCATGGTTGTAATTCACTCGCAATGTCAGTGTGCCTCCAAAGGGCATTAATGAGGCACACTTGGTTACAAATAGATAGAAAAGGAATTTCTCAAGAATGAAAGAGATATGTAGAATCCTAATACACAAATCAAATGTCTCGTGACAATTTGATTTATTAGTCCTAACAAATGTAGGTAGAAGTGATTATTATGGCTCGGACGGTATAGGTTTACATTGTATACTGCCGTCTAAAGGTAAACAACAGATTTCCTCACATATACTGAAGTTTGCCTTAAATACAGGACAGTACATATGGTAAAGGTTATATTATCCGGCTAAGTTAATATTTGTATTTATTTTCACCCACTTGAAGTTGTGTCTCGCTACCGCGACCCATAACTTCAAGTGGATGAAAATTGTTCATTTTCGTTCAATTTGAGCACAATTTTTTTCAAACCTTGATGTTTAAACATGAATTTCGTTACCAATAACAAGGATTTGGCGATTAATAAAACAGATTAAAACGACGATAGTCGTGATCATCATGATAAAGGTTGATAAAATGTCACCGAAATGGATAACATAGTCTATGGTAGAAGCTTAGTTAATCTACTAATTCAATTTGGGAGATCATCATCAGAAAATACTTTTTGTCATTTCCCAGCTTGGATGAAAAATAGACACAAAAAAATCAGCAAGAGAATGGTTGAAATGTAACGTGACGTGCAAATGCTTAAAATAATCTGAGTGGCATCAAAGGAGGGGGGGTTAATTGAAAAACTCAGATCGTGACAATCCCACTTATTCTCGTCAACAAGCCTCAGGTTTATAGGGAAACACCGGGCGCCGTCTTTATGCCGGGCCAGCGTCGTACGTCATTGTCACGATGGTTAGCGACATAAAAAGATGGTTGTGTGGGCGGCGTATTATTCACTCGAGTTAAACTTTCTGATACCCGATATACCTGTGCGCTGTGAAAGCTGCCGCCGGCAAATCGTTTCGTGGCATGTTCGACCAACATGATAATGGCGCACCAAGTCTCAAACGATACGAGAAAATCTCGCACAGGCTAATTTTCGCAAATTGCACATATTTTATATGGTGACATGTGAAAGTAATTTATGATTAAATAAATTAAAAAGGCAGTGAGCTGCTTTTCGGCTTTGCAGACCTGAGCATGATGGTGGCACGATCGCTGCAGAAATCCACAATCTGGGTAACTGGGATCAATACCGTCTGTGTATTTATACACGTTGACTAATTTAACATTTTAAACCAATGTTCACACATGTGCGGTCGATCCAATAGAGTCCGCAAGTCGATAGTAAAACACATTTGCGATAGATGGTCATGGAAAGGTTCTGCTTGGTTTCTGAACAGGTTGAAATAAGGGGGTCTATCCTATATTCCGACAGCCCTATGTTCCGACAACCCTATATTCCGACAACCCTATATTCCGACACTTGAATCATAACTTTGAGAAACTGAATTGCTAATATATGTCTGTGGTCACTGATGCTCTCCTATAATTATAGTCGATGAGACCGGTACCATTCGGAGGGGCATCACAGTATACACAAGGCGTTGAACCAATGTTGTTTCAATGCTGGCCCATCGTTTACGACGCTGGCCCTCCATTGAAACAACATTGGTTCAACGTTATGTGTTCACTGGAACATCCTTGGTGCTGCATTCTTCTGCCATAGTGTGGGCAAGGGAGAAAGAATCAGTTGTTTCTATTTCCCTAGGTGTTGGTAAGTGTTATTTAGGCTATGCATGATAGCAGTTTGGATTGTACAGCTTAACCTGTTAACGGTTTTATAAAAGGATCAATAGAACGGTTGCACGATTTTGCGCAGAGATAACTTTCTCCTTGGACTGTACTTTATAGTACTAGGGATTTCAGCAACAGATATAAAACGTTAATAAAAATACAATACTGAGTAAGATTGTCAACATGATCCGGTCGTCTGACGTCTGCAGCATCTTCATCGTCATTATCTATGACTATGTTTTTTCATAGTGAAACTACGTATTGCTGTGAATTATTTTAAATGTCATGCAGGCCTAGTTATTTCGATTTCAAATTACCTACTCAGAGCAGGTGGATAGGGCCTACATGTGCGTACCATACATGTACTGTCTATACGAAAATCTATTTCAGAACATAATTATCGTGGTCAGAAGGGTGAATACGTTTTTGTCAAGCATGAGTTTCTATAAAATAGGGATGTAATAACCATATTCACTCACTCCCCCTGTCGTCAGCCATTTTGTTTTACATGGATTATTAACACAAATTAATCAGAGCAGCATAAATACCAGATAACCTATCAAATTCGAATATGATCCACCCAACAGTTCATCGCACCCACAAGTGACACTCTTGGAAAAAGGCCGTTTATGGCTCGGTGACAGAACACTATATAAACAAAATTCATCGATCAACTTTTTACTGAGAGCTAAATTGCTGATACGCCGGCGGCGGCGGAAAAATGTTAAACATTATAAGCATCCAGGTAGTATCGGGGATGCTTAATTAGAATGTCATAGATTAGCCAAATAGCAATAAGTTAAACAGGCAAGCTAGATCAGGGCCCCATTTTACTAACTGACCCAGCCACTCAGTTGCCCTAGATGTTCTCAGCTCATCAATACATTATCGCCATTACGGTATTCCCAGCTCATTATCGTCATTATGATGTTCTCAGCTCATTATCGCCATTACGACATTCGCAGCTCATTATCGTCCTTACGATGTTATCACTATCAGCTCATTATCGTCACTAAACCAAGATATTACGCATATTAAAGAGAATAATGGCTACAAGTCGCCAATTTTGAATATGATAAAGTTGAAATTTCTCAGGGCATATATATGCCTCCCTGAAACCACACAAGTTGTTATATAATGATGGTCTAGCTTACTGGCACAGTTTTCCAGTTACAAATTACGCATATTATAGCCAATAATGGTCGCAAGTCATTTTGAACATTTTGAATTGAATTTTTTGAGGGCATAGCCTATCCCTCCCTGAAGCCGCACATTTTGTACTATAATAATGGGCTAGCTATCTGACACGGCTTTGCAGATATTCTGCGTATTAAGTCAATAATGTCCCATTTTGAATTTGATCCGAGTTGAAATTTTCAGGGCATATCCCTCCCTGAAGCCACACTTTTTTATAGCATAATAATTGCCTAGCTATCTGGCACGGTTTTCCAGATATTACGCAAATTAAAAAAAATATTGCTGATGGTCGGCCATTTTTGCCGCCGTGACCTAGTTTTTGGCTGATGTGTGCCAGTTTTCGAACTAATTCGAGCTATTGGTGAAATTGATCTACTCTATGGTATACATTTTGGAGCGAAACATTGTTGATTGAATCGCGTTAACGATAAAATTAGCCGATCGGAAAAAATCAAGGTCATAGAGGTCGCAGAAAGGTCAAATGTGAACTCAATCAAGGTTTAGTCATAATTAACCTGTATATGAAATTTAATGTGCATTCCAGTAACCTGAAAAAGTTATAGTGCTAGAAGTGGCGGGCAAATGGACGGACGGACAACAATAGGCATCCACCAAAGGCCTAAAACATTCTGAGGCCGTTTTTATATTGAAAGAGTACATTCTCATGATAAAAAAATTATGTAGGCTTATCAACATTTCTTCGACGTTGGTCCAACATTGTACAAATCTTATACAAATGTTTTGTGTTTACTGGGATAATACATGTCAGTCTATAGGAGGAGTATTATGTGTGGTGAGACGTTAAGGATATTTTGATCTGGAGGATCCCACAATTCCGAGCCCCGGAAACAGCCCTAAAATACATGCACATGTACACACAATAATTAGGGCCGACCTTACTGAGATTATAATATAATATCGTGTCATTTTAATTTTTTAAATTACAATGTTAGATTTTGGTATTACAATCTCATATCGTTACATTATATATATTTAATTTTTATTTTATGATCAATACTCATAATTATATCATATAACATAATTTGTTTTTAATTAGGGTCTGTTATTATGGCCGGAAAAAACCTCAGAGTAAACGCATGAACTGTTATTCGTTCAAATGTATTGTTACTTGTAAAGTCACAGTCGATTTCTAGTTTTCACATTGTTCTTATTGTTGTTGAAGATAATGTAAAGATGTGTTTATAATCGGTGCAATGCCCTTTTTATTTTATGAATAAGGCATGGTCAGAATTAAGTATGTGCTAAAAAGGTTGGCTTTCAAATAATCTAAATGAAGAGTCTGAATAAAAATAGCCCTAGCATCGATACAAGTCTATGTGTCCTGAATAAATTCATCCATATGGCATTAACACAGTAAACCTGAAACGTGATGCTGGTTTCACGAAACATGAAACCAATATGCTAAAATTTCCAGAAAGAATCTACCAATGGGAACAAAAAATTGTATAAACTCTCCGTTTTCATGATTTCTTGCAGATAAACAACGACCTGCCCGCACCTACATAGTTTGACAGTGAGCCTGTTTAAATCGAAAGTCCTTATTATGATGTTAGTGAACCATATTTATCTGACGTTATTCTTTAATGCTATATACACTAAATAGCTTATTGTTATGCTGGTAGTAATCGGATGGCCTTCTCACACAATTTATGATCCTGCTTAGCTCTGTCGCCCTGTCGTAATCATATAATACCGGTTAGAAAATAATAGTCGATTTTTACATAAATCCCCGGAATTGTGGTCAATCACAAAACCAAACCAAGAAACTAACGTTGTGGCCTTCTTGAACTGGATCACTAATACCTTGGGGGATTATTTACTAAGGCTTGACAAACAAGCACGAGGCATCAACCCAAAGTTGTTGAAATGTTGGACCAGTAATATCAGTGGTTCAAGTAGTTATTTTGTTTCAATTGGTAAATTAAAACTATTCCTGTTAATAAAATAAGATTCTTGAACCCCAAAAGGTATTGTGTATGAAGATGTTGATCTATTCGAAGTAATTAGTTTGTACAGTAAAAAAATGTCCTACAAAATGTAACCTGTCAGAAAAAAAACTTAAATTATTAAATTATGTCAGTCAACCAGTAAGATATATTGCTAAGTCAGTTGTGTCATGTTTGCGTCTTTCTATTATGTATGTCATCATATAGCATTACATACAGGAGTGCGATTCTGGTACTCGTCTTGCGATCCAGGATAAATAACAGATCCTATAACCTACAGAGAAACCCATAGCCCATTGTGTCATAGCAGCTGAATCTATAGAATATAGAGATACGAGCTCTGAGGCGCAACAACCACTGACATGTATAATATCTGTGGTTGATGCGCCTACAGAATGTTGTAGGCGTTATAAATATGTTATCATATCATTATATCGTATTTATAGCAAAATAGGGCTGAATGCTCTTTTGCGTCAGATAATAACATCAATCATAGGAACTATATTTAGCTGGCAACGCTTAAAGCAAAACTTTACAATCTGGCGGTAGTCAGGCAGACACTGAAATCAAGAACCGTTGAGCCTGTCTGCGTTAGCTCGATGTTAGGCCAACGTCGCAGACGGTCAACCAACACGATAACGTCAGGATAATGTCTTGTGTTTGCTCCTTGTTTTATTGTTCGCAATCAAATTCAATAATGCTATCGTTTCACATGGTCTTAATTTACTGGTGACACTAACCCGTTGAGCGTCAACTTAATGATTCACATTTTGGTCCACACAATTAAATTTCGTATATCACTATTGTGACCCACTACTTCAATTGGGTACAATTAATCATAGTCCTTTATTTTGAAACCAAAGCTTTGCAAGTATTGCCGATTAAGCAGGAAAATCAATCAATATTAAAAGCAGTTACTCTACGCTCACCCAGGCTCCACGAGTCGCTAAAAACATCCCGTCTAGTGGTGGGGGATGTGAGTATCATCACATCTGCCCTGTTGGCTATGAGCGGTTAAAAACATACTGTCTTACATGGGTAATATGGTCAGCTGTTAAAAAACCATCCAGCTGGGGATATGCGACTGTGAGCACATCTCCCATACACTACAAGACAGGATGTTAAAAGGATTGATGTCTATTAATCGTTGAAAACATCCTGTCCAGCACTGGGGGAGATGTGACCATGGGTCACATCTTCCTCAGTGCTGGACAGGATGGTAAAAGGAGGGGTCTTCCAGCGAGTGGAGTTGAAGGCGTGGGCGCCGCAGACGATGGAGATTAATCCGCGTGATTATGCCGGTGACCAGTCACCGCCAAGAGTTATTGACGCCGTCGTCAGCCCAATATTTATAATCCTTCAGGGTACAGGAGTGTGTATCTAATTGGTTAAGTCGTCTTCATGGCGTCACTTTGGCCTGCCAGACGACCAGCAGTTTCACAGTTGGCCGGCATCGGTCCCCAGGTGTGATAGCAACAGCATCCTAACCCTACTCTTTTTAAAACATCATTTCAGACAGAATAATAATTGATTGATTGATTGATTGATTGATTGATTGATTGATTGATTGATTGATTGATTGATTGATTGATTGATTGATTGATTGATTGATTGATTGATTGATTGATTGATTGATTGATTGATTGATTGATTGATTGATTGATTGATTGATTGATTGATTGATTGATGGATGGATTGATGGATTGATGGATTGATGGATTGAGTGTATCATCAATGTAACAACAAGACTACATAAGTCCAGGAGCTCCAGCTCCGAATTAGAATTTGATTTAAGCAATTTAGTGTGGGGCTAATAATGTAGTCCTAGGCCAGGTCAAAAATCAAGACGCAAGACAACTAGGTCTAAGACATTCAGTCTAAGAGGAAGAAAAGAACTAGACAGTCTGTCAGAGATTGCAAACCTCCATTGAAATTAATGATCCTAATCAGTATCCGATTTATGGTCTACCTATCTGGCACGGTTTACCCGCTATCGAGGTAAATAATGGCTGATTTGCGGTCATTTTGAATTCGCTAGAGACTAGTTAAAAAAATTCAGGGTGCATTGTCCCCCGGAACCTCACATTTTGTTTTATAGTAATGGACTAGCATCTAACACAGTTTGCAAAATATTGGACATGTGAAAGTAAATAATGGCCGATAGGCGGCCATTCTGAGTTTGATCGAGTCTGAATTTTTCAAGATGCATCCTCTCCTGAAATCTCACATTTTGTTTTATAGTAATGGTCTGGCTATCTAACACAGTTTACCAAATATCAGCAATGTGAAAGCAAATAGTGGCCGATAGGCGGCCATTTTGAATTCGATTGAGTCGGAAGTTTTTAAAAGGCATCCTCTCCGGAAACGTCACATTTTGTTTTATAGTAATGGTCTAGCTATCTAGCACGATTTACCTGATATCAGGCCTATCGAGGTAAATAATGCTGATTGTCGGCCATTTTGAATTCGTAAGTTAAAAAATTTCAGGGTGCATCCTCCCCCGAAAACTCACATTTTGCTAGTAATGGTCTAGCCATCTAGCACGGTTTACCAAATATCGGCCATGTGAAAATGAATAATGGCCGAAAAGGCGGCCATTTTGAATATGATCAAGTCAACATTTTTCAAGGTGCATCCTCATCTGAAATCTCAAATTTCGTTTTATAGTAATGGTCTAGCCATCTAGCACGGCTTACCAAATATCGGCCATGTGAAAGTGAATAGTGGCCGATAAGCGGCCATTTTGAATTTATCAAGTCGAAATTTTGCAAGATGCATCCTCACATTTTGTTTTATAGTTAATGGTTTAGCTATTTGGCATGGTTCACCCAATATCAGGCCTGTCGAGGTGAATAATGGCCAATAGGCGGCCATTTTGAACTTGACTGAGTTGATTTTTTTCAAAATGCATCCTCGCTTGAAACCTTACAATTTGTTTTATAGTAATGGTGTAGCTATCTTGAGCGGTTTTCATGATACTCCGCAATATGAGGCCTGTCGAGGTGAAAAATGGCCGATAGGCGGCCATTTTGAATTTTATCGACTTGAAATTTTTTAAGATGCATCCTCTCCTGAAAGCTCACAATTTGTTTTATAGTAATGGTGTAGCTATCTTGAGCGGTTTTCATGATATTCCGCAATATCAGGCCTGTCGAGGTGAATAATGGCCGATAAGCGGCCATTTTGAATTTTATCGACTTGAAATTTTTCAAGATGCATCCTCTTCTCTAACCTTACAATTTGTTTTATAGTAATGGTGTAGCTATCTTGAGCGGTTTTCATGATATTCCGCAAAATATTTCAGTCTGATTTACCGATGTTATAAATTAGGTCAACTTTAAGGTCAAGGTCTAAAAACCTGAAAAGGCACAACTAGGGACCTTAGAGAACATGTATGTGCAATATGACTGTAATCGGCCCAGTAATCTGCTCCAGAAACGAAGTGTGTGTCAAAACGTCTAAATAGGTCATAGTTCTGAACCAAAAGTAGGTCAAAGTTCATATCCCCCAAAAGGCACAACTAGACCCCCTAGAGGTGTTGTGTGTAAAATTTGAAGACAATCGGTCAAGTACTTTCAGAGATATGCTCCGGAAACGAAATATTCACGGACGGCCCAACGCCGTAACATCATCATTTTTTCCTCTGCGACCTTGCATATTGAATTTCGATTAAAAATATTTTAACCTGTCTATTATCCACCTGGAAGTAACCCATATACCAAAAATTGTTATCCTAGCTTATTTTCTTGCAAAGTTATAGGCAAAAGAAGAGGTAAAAAACAGAACGAAGGTGGAATCCATAACTCCCTCCGTCTCACCTACGGTGACGGCGGGAGCTAATAAGGCGCCAGTTGCAATGTCAGTAATCCTTTGGTAAACACGCCTAGTTCACCCTGTGCCGTTCCAATGCTTCACAGCTTCTGTGACGCTGGCCCAGCATTGAGCCAACATGGTATACATTCTCATGTCTGCTGGTTCTGGGTGACCCACTCTGCTACACATAACAACAATGGACAAGATATTGCTGATGAACAAGATACCCTCGTTTAACTCTTTCTGGTTGCTGAGCTTCATTCTTATTGGACCCGAACTTTGGAACTTTGAGTTAATAACCTAACAAACAACGTTTACCCAATGTTGATTAGAGTTGGCCCAACGTCGTAGACTGTGGACTAACTAACAATTGAACAGCAACAACTATAAGGTAAAACCTACGTCCAATGTTGGAAAATATGGACGAGAGCAGTCTGATTGACAGAGTCAGACAAACATCATAAGGGGGGGGGGGCATCATTTAATCCCCAGGGGATTGGTGGACATTGCGTGAAATAAATAATTTACCTCAAGAACTCTTCTATATAAACATGTAATAACATGTTAAATTTTCAGCGCGCCAACGAGCCGGGGTGAAATAAATTATTTGTCTGCGACAAAAACTTCAGCCCTCCTCCCGCGCCCTGGAGATTGAATGGTGGCCCCCTAACCATAGATAGAGACACTCTCTATATCTATGATCCTAACAACACTGGTACATTCGTTCTTTAATATTGACAGAAGTCTAGCATTCATAAGTAGAGTGATCATTTATACACGGAAGTCGATCGTACCGCCGCTTCTCAGCGCCGCTCTTCGGCGTGTACGACCAGCAGATCTCGTCTAGGAGCTCGATCGTACCGGCGCTCCTCAGCGTGTACGACCAGCAGATGCCATATAGGAGCTCGATCGTACCGGCGCTCCTCAGCGTGTACGACCAGCAGATCATGTCTATAGGAGCTCGATCGTACCGGCGCTCCTCAGCGTGTACGACCAGCAGATCCCGTCTACGGGCTCGATCGTACCGGCGCTCCTCAGCGTGTACGACCAGCAGATCCCGCCTAGGAGCCTGATCGTACCGGCGCTCCTCAGCATGTACGACCAGCAGAGCCCGTCTACGGGCTCGATCGTACCGGCGCTCCTCAGCGTGTACGACCAGCAGATGCCACCTAGGAGCCTGATCGTACCGGCGCTCCTCGGCGTGTACGACCAGCAGATGCCATCTAGGAGCCTGATCGTACCGGCGCTCCTCGGCGTGTACGACCAGCAGATGCCATCTAGGAGTTCGATCGTACCGGCGCTCCTCAGCGTATACGACCAGCAGATCTTGTATAGGAGGTCGATCGTACCGGCGCTCCTCGGCGTGTACGACCAGCAGATGCCATCTAGGAGCCCAATCGTACCGGCGCTCCTCAGCGTGTACGACCAGCAGATCCCGTCTCATCATCACCCATGCATCTATAATAATATCTATCAGGGTTTTTAAGGGTTGCTTAAAACATTCGGATGGGGCTGTAGATCCAACATTTACCAGCATTAGGGCCATCCCGCTCAAGTGAACACCAGAAATTGAAACAGTGTCCAAACATTATCCTAACATTAAACCAACCATCAGTCAATGTGTTTGTTGGGGTCGTCACTGTGATATACACAGTAAACAAGATACGTTAAACTAAAGCGGCCTACCGTATTCAACGCGGGTCCGACATCAAGCCAACATTAGTTTAACGACTCGTGTTCGATCCAAGGATAATATACCAAACAAGTACTAAGTGGTGATGCAATAAAATGACGCATAACATCCACCCCCACCCCCCATCCACCATAACGCCTCCTACACAACACATTACCAACTGATTACGTGTTAATGAGGCCAATGAGAGAACAGTTAAATGAGAGGGGTCGGCGTATGCTGCAATCTAATTAGTAGTTGCCACGGTTTCATTAACCCTTTAACCGCCAAATTATTCAATTGCAATTTTCACCCACTTGAAATTGTGTCTCGCTGGATCAGCGTCTTAGACGATGGGCCAGCATAGTAGAAAAACAACAGTAGGAAATCAACACAACAAGGCATGTCATAGGGGAGGTCTGATCTTTTAAAAATGCGGCGACGGTCGGGCGGTGTTGGGGACGACAATGCGGGCCCAAAGGTGATAAAACACTTCATATTACTGAATAATTATGCTATTCCCTGGGCTATTCACATATAATATTGAAAATGAACGGCTTATCATCCGACATCGCACGTGAGAAACTCATATACAATAAGCACAGATGGTGTCAGCAGGTGAACTGTTCCGCTGCAAAGCCGAAAGACAGTACCTGCTTACTTTTCAAATAAGCAGTTATTGCGTTTTAGCCTTGCACAGCAGTTTTGTAAGCCATCAAGATCGTTCAGATTATTGACACGAGTTATTGCCGAATAATATCATAGACCGATGTACATGATATAGGCTATTGAAATAACATTTTGCCACATCTGATAATTCAATCTATATTAAATCGGATTCATCTCATATAATTTTATCACCGCTGTCATGACAATAACATTTTATGGCGAATCGCCATGTATCACGATGTTTAATATATAGATAACATTTATTTATATAATAACAAAAAGCTATATTATTGCTTGTAAGGTAAATCAATCAATATATAGCGTATATGTAACATAATTTTTTCTGATAAAAGTGAACGCTAAAATACATTAAATTTTTCTATTGGTCATGTGCACATGATGCAGGGCCAGCGTCTTCAACGTTGGTCCTGTATTCATTCGGTGGGGTCTTCATTTCCTGAGAAGAGTTTTCGCTATGAGAAGCATACTTTTGATTAAAATTACACCATTTTGATTCGATACATGTTATTCAAAATATACCATGTGGTGCAAAATTGCGGCGAAAATAGTATTCAAAAGTAATGGTGTATACCCCGCAATTAAATAACCCTTTGCCTGCTAATCACGACTATAGTCTTTTTAATCTGTTTTATTAGCAGGTTGAATTTACAGTGATTGGGAATGAAATGAGTGCTTAAACACCAAGATTTGCGAAAGCTTGATGTCAAATTAAACAAATATCAGTAATTTTCAACCACTTGAAGTTGTGGGTCGCGGTAGCGAGACACAACTTCAAGTGGGTGAAAATTTAAATTATTTAGTTTATCAGGATAAGGGGAAATATGTTCTATATGTGCTTTCATTTGGTGTACATGTTTCATATGAAGGTATTTGATCAAATCCGGTATTTCTGATATTTTCATTCTCACCTGAACGTGAACGAAAAAGTCAGACATACCTGGGTGACAATTCAGCAAGCATGAGACGTTGACCCAATGTTAGATTAATGCTGGACTACAGTTTACGCCGCTGGCCCGACCTTAAACCAGTATTGGGTCAACGTCTCGTGTAACTCGGGAATAAGGTTACATGAGATACACATATATAACTATCCCACAGGCCACCTCCACCACAACAAATATATTAGTGCCAATGAGCTGAGCCAGGAAACACTTAAATGAGATGGGTCGTGTTTACAACGCATGATCCAGCCAGATGGTAACATATTGACAGTTGCCATAGTTTTACAATTGCAGTTATATTAGCATGATTAGTATTGCCTGTTTAGTTAATTACAACACAATAGGGTACACTTCTCACAATCCACCTTATTTACCAGTAAAATAGTTCAATTTTGTGTCAGGCCTGTTGCTTGGCTGTTTCCATAAACGACGTACAATTTTTCATGAGTCCAAAATTGGGTAAATATTGGACCTCATATTGCCTCGACGTCATAGAAATTGGGCCAGCATGAAACCAGCGTTTGGTCGGCATTAAGCGGGGCTAATATTGTGCCAATATAAACATGATAAAGCCATCATCTTTTGCTGCGATATGCATCCGCAAAAGGCATTTTCCAAAGCTCTATTTGAAGATTAGTAGCCTACATTAACCACCAGAGCTCTGACTTAGATACAATTTAATTATTTTCTCTCACTAGAAGTTATCCATCGCTACCGCGATGTACAACTGTCCCACTGAAAATATGTACTAGGATTTGTAATATTCAATTCACAGCGTGTATCAGCTATAAATACACATTTTCCATAACGAAAAAACAAAACTGGTTACACTGGTACTAATTCAAACTAGAAAAGACTGTAAATTAATCGATATCAGTGGTAATTAAGAAGGTAATTGAATTTAAATTACCCATTGAATTCACTATTCATGATTCCTGCGCTTATGCAATAGCTCACCACTCCCCCGCATATTATATTTTCTTAGAATCGATGGCACCTGAATACATTCCGCAAATAAGGGCGTATGTGCTATGTCAACTAATCCACCAGGAACCCAAGAGGGGGGGTTGCTTTCCATTGCGAGTACTAAAGGCTTGAAGCATGCACTCTGACATAGAAAGAACATTTAGAAAGAACATTTCAGTACTTTAACAGTATCCCTGAGTCGCATGGTAAAGTACTGAGGTGTTGTAAACCTCTAAAAAGAGTACTGTCACGGACAGGTAGAAATAAGTGTTTAAATGCAAGAAGTACATGAAAACCCTTAGTACACTTGAAATTATTTAATTGTATACAAAGTTATTTTACCAGAGAAAGGTGTCAGGTTTATACGAAACAAGGCATAATTACATAGCGACAAGTGGTTTCAAAGATATTTAGGTGACAATGCATTGATGTTGTGAAAACGAAAGATTTCATCAGAATGGCCACCATGACTTGGATATCCGTGTGAACAAGTTAAACAGTTGTCTTATTTTCTGTTTCCACTCACAGAGACTTCAAAATCTAGAGGTATGATTTGCCGGAAACATTGCAAAAAAACTATAATAGGGCCATTTTGAAAGGTGGATCACATTGTAAAGTGATGTTTGAATGCTGGTCTATACGGTCGCTACGGTGATTTAAACAAACAGCCAGCATGCCCGGCAATATCATGTATTTAACGATGCACATAAAATATATGCCATACACTTTTTACAATATAAAATACTGCGAATAACATGTTTTAGCGACCACGGGATCGGCTTGATCTCCAAACAGAAAGACAAAACATTAATCAACAGAGACTGAACATCTCGTGTGAGTCTGCACAACGTGTGGTGCTGGTGTGGACTGTCACTGTTGGTCGATACATACATTATTCATTAATTTATTAATCGGCATCTTATATACGGTACTGCAAATAACGCTGGAATTTCTGACATACAGGTACGGAATAGATGTACATGTATTGATTTGTAATATTCGCAGATACAATATATATGAGCTTCTTTATACCGTATGTACTGAAATACAGGAATTTGCTTCGGACATAGCTGCATGCTTCAGATTACTATGCGCATTGATATTTATAATTCAGATTTCAGATCAATAAGAACGTTTTTGTTCAGATCAACCTATACAATTTAATTGTGAATTTACATTAGGGTGTAACTAGCTGCTGTTTCTTTCTTGTTACATAACCTGAGTTTCATAGTTCAAGCCTGTATGATTATCTATGATTGATTGTCTGAATATGTTTTGACCATAACCGATTGTAGTTATTGCCACATAATATAGCTATCATCAGTCTTGCCAATACTTTCCTTGAATGATTAAGATCTCCAGATCGAGATAGCGGTCCAGACCTTCATGTCTATTGGATCCCACCAAGAATAAATCAAACGTGTTGATACCAGACAGAAAAAAAATCTCACCCAACGAGTTAAAACCATACATGCACTGTAAACCGGAAAAGTCAATTGAACTCCATTATATTGAGGGGACCTGTTGCCTAAAATTAAAAACTTTGATGGAAATCGTACATGCCAATTTCGTTCAACAAAAAAGTTGAGCGGAATTGTAAAGTCCGATTTCAATTTAATAAAGTATTCAAATTTAGACAACATGTTCCCTTAATATAATCGACTTCAATTGACTTACCGGTTTTACAGCTGTGTTTCAAATAAATCTAATACACTGCAAAATATATCTAAGTGTATGGATTTACATTGCGCCACAATATCAGCAATGATTCAACGATTAAATATAGACGAAATGTCAAATCTGCATACTAAATAAATAAATAAATAGTGGCTCAATATTATGGGGTCACTGCCATATATATACGTCTGAGATAACATATTACTAAGTCAAGGGGTGAATGATTCATCACAATATATATATATATATACATAGATTTATATATAGATATATATATATATATATATATATATATATATATATATATATACATGTACTATCTGAACCATAAGTATTTATTGTATATATATTGTATCACTTGGCATGGCATTAAAAGCATAAGGGACAGTCTAAGTTAGTTACCGCTAAAATAATTTGGAGAAGAAAGGCTCGTTTGTAAACATATACCAATTATCCGAATAATTTTAGGTTGGTTTGAAGAGACCAGCCCACCATTTAGCTTCGGGCGTGGTTCTCACAAAGTCTAAAATTGCCTTATGTATTACCCTGTCAACAGTTTTATTACTTATTGGTAAAATATTATTATATATTAACTGATGAATCACCAAGGATGAGTAAACCTAGTCGATTCAACTTTTCAACGTGAATGAAATCAGGTGATAACTCTTGAAACGAACCCTTTTAGGCCTGAATTTACCATTGTCATCTTCATCCACTACAAGTCGCGAATTGCTTTCGCAATTCACGACTTGTAGTGGATGAAGATGACCTTAAGTGGACGAAAAAATCCCATGTATCGGTAAACCATGTTCATGGAAATTTTTCTTCTAAAACCCTCGGTTGTAGGAAAATTAAGTCTGATTTCAGGGATGTAAAATGTTGCTGATAGATCACCTTTAATGTATCGTGAGGGCTTGAAGAGTCATTCAACTAACGTTGTTTTAATACTGGCTAAAACAACAATATTAAAACAACATTGGGTGAACGTCTACCTCTGGCATAAATGCTAGGGGCACCGTAAATACCATCAGTTTTGATAATTATCTAAAATTATCTTCCACATTCAACAGACAAAGAGTACTCACCCGCCGATACTCATGATTTTTGATGGAGGAAAATGCTGTTCAATCCCTCATAAGATTTTCCATGTGTGTGAGCGTATAACACATGGTCAATGGGAAATATGACATCTTTATCAGTCTATGCAGGTCCGATGTTCTTAAAAGTCTATAGTGGTTGAAATGTCCAATGTTGAAATGTTATAAGCTTATGAATAAAATAGATATCAGTAATACCATATATCAATGTCTACATCACACTGCACACCTTTATGTACATGTATGAACTTGAACCCGTTGTTAACTAAACCAGGGTGGACAAGTGCAGACACAAATACCTGTGCGTAAATGTAGTAAAATATAAACCAGACATGGCTCATCTCCTTGTTGATGAAACGTCTGAAGTTTATGCAAATAAATATGTGCTACATGAATGACACGGAGCAGTTTATCGCCTTCACTGAATCACACGGCGACACCGGCCGGCAGCGAATGGCTCAAACTAACACGCGCCAAGTTCTGTCACCAGAACCTGTGGAGTCTGTGCCTGCTCCTCTGTCTATCTGTGGCTGTAGATCACAGCGTTAATCTTTCACGGATGATGACGGTTGCTGCAGCTGCTTTACAGACCCGCTGGTTTCCGGGCTGCATTCTACGGCGGCGCACTCACCAGGGGGCGATGGAGACTGTCAGTGACCTGCAGCGTGACCTGCGCAGTGACAGATGACCCGGCCCAGTAATAACGACACGTTTTAACAATGCCCGATTAATATTGGGCCAGTCTCGCAGATGGTGACTTAATGTCCCCCCCTTCCCCCCGAACAGATTCAGTTCTTGTCTTAATCGGAGAATTCGGGATTTGTTTCCCGGTCTCGGCGGTTTGAAAGAAACAAACATGTTTCTTCTCCATCCACTCGCAAAACTCGTATTGTGGGGAGTCTCTGTGACCGAGAGGTAGCGTGCTCGGCCTCAGACCTCCAGGGTTTGAATTTGGAATCCTGTGTCTGGAGGACAGTTTCATTTCACTCATCTCACCATCCTCACGAGGTTTTCCTGGCCCAATTTAGCCTGTATGTGCACGAAAGTGGCCTAAAGCCCGATTCATTTCATTTCCACCAGCAAGAAATGATTCCAGACAAATTTAAACAGCAGTAACTGTTTACCTTTCAAGCAAACAGTAACTGCTGTTTGTATTAGCACAGCTGAATGACTCAACGTGATGCAGCATTGGGCCATGATTCGGTCACTATTGTTCCTGGGGGCAACCCTATAGCCTGGTCCTAATGCCACAGCTGCCATTCGCAACCCGGGCTCGAATTCCATCAAAAATGAATCTGTCTCACGAGACAGTGACGCTCAACCAGTAATTCCCAACAGACCGCCCGAAATGCTCTGCTTCTCGACTGAGACTCCATAAAAATCACCTGCACCATCTCACGGAACAGAAAATTCAATAACGAAAAGAACCGTCGCCAAACAAAGGCAAACCCATTTTAAGCCTGAATCAGAGAACCTGGATTGGTTGACAAATTAAAGAAAATATCCATATATTTTTCATGGAAATATTCGTCCTAAAACCCTTAAGTGACGGAAATTAGTCCATTTTTTCAGAGATGCAAAATAATGCTTTGAGGCATGATAAAGGTTGAAAATAGCCAATTTCCGCGTATACATGTATATTTCAAGCAAAGTTTTTCAGTGCAATTCTGCGCTTCCGTCAGTTAAATCAAAACTACAGAAGAGCTTATTAAAGCTATAGGTCTATATACATTTGCAATTATTTCGCTTGTTTTATTCCAGTACATAACAACGACCAGACTACGCTGTATATTCTGCTTACCATAACTAAATAAATTTAAACAATTATAAGAATACTAGGCAATTATACGTGAATTTGGAATAGCTGAATAGATCTAGCTGGTTTTCATTATATTGGGCCTATAGCCATTTTTAATTTTAATATATTTACCTCCGCCAGGAAAGTTATGTTTTGGTCGTGTTTGTTTGTTTGTCTGTCTGTCTGTCCATCGGATTACTTAACAAGAGGCCTGAAGTCCTATATCATCCCCTGCCATAAATTAGGTTAGAGTTTTTGCGGTCACAAATATTTAAAAAGTCGAAGTGTGGTGGCCATTTTAAATTTCAGTAAAATCACCTGCACATTACCAGATGGTGGGTAATGTGATGGTAAAATATGATTTATTTCTGACTTCAATGTTTGAGTTGTTGCGCCCACAAAAAATTATGAAGTTCATCCATGGCGGCCATTTTGACTTTCAGTGAAACCTTAAAAAAAATCACCTGCACATCTCCATATCGTGGGAAATGTGCTTATAAAAATTTTAATAATTTCTGACTTTAAGTTTTAAAGTTTTTGCGCCCACACAAATGATAAAGTTGATCAGAGGCAGCCATTTTGAATTTCAGAAAACTTTATTAAGGAAATTTCTTTTTGAATCTCCATATTATGGGGGATGTGATTGAAAAATGTGAATAATTGCTGACTTGAATTTTTCGAGCTTACAAAAAATTTAAAGTTCATCCGTGGCGGCCATTTTGAATTTCAGTAAAACGTTGAAAAAATAACCTGCTCATCTCCATATCGTGAGGAATCTGATGGTAAAATTTAACTATTTTATGACTTTAAGTGAGTTTTTGCGAGCACAAGAAATATAAAATTGATCAGTGGCGGCCATTTTAAATTTCAGTAAAACCATTAAAAATCTTATGCACATCTCCATATCGTGGGAAATGTGATTATAAAATTTGAATTATTTGACTTTAAGTTTTTGAGTTTTTGCGCCCACAAAAAAAATGAAGTTGATCAGTGGCGGCCATTTTGAATTTCAGCAGATCCTTAAAAAATCACCTGCACATCTCCATATCGTGGGGAATGTGATTGGAAAATGTGCATAATTTCTGGCGGCCATTTTGAATTTTGGTAGTATCGTTGAAAAACCCGCGCAAGCACTCAAATAGCCCTCGCTGATGCAGGAAAATCTGACTGTCTAGACTGACTGTCTAGTTGATTAGATTTGTACCCATTAAATGTGACCTGTGATGTAAAGATGGAGGAGTGAAAGATGGAGGAGGGACTCTACAAAGATGTCCATGTGAACTTTAATTTACACGATTGAACTCTTTCTTTATCCTCAACAAAGCCAACCAATTAATTAAAATTGTAGAGTTCTGAATAATAAAACCTTTATATTGGCTATATCCCTAGTATTTATTTTATGGTCTTAAAATAAATAATCGAAGATTTATTATAGTCGTCCATTTTAACACTTTTTCACACATTACTTGACTTTCCTTTGAAACTCGGGACATAAACTGTTCCGAATTTGAAGTGTCAAAGACATCTTACTTTAAGGAGTTAACTTGAGATTTGAAAAATGTTTGTGTACACACTACTTTGTGTGCAAAATGTTTGTGTAGGTCGACATGGTACCGGCTCAAGGTGTAGGTTACGAAAATTGTTCCGTACGCTCATCACATAACAAAAAATGTCCACGTAATAAGTATTTAAAAACGCCTCATATTCTCTGGAAAATTGCTGAAACGCCATCAAAACGACAATAAATCATTTTTTAGAAATTAACTATTTTGCTCACACCATGAATGCACCCACTATGTCCACTTTCACATGTTATGTACCAGATCGGCACGACGATTTATAACAAAGGAGTAATAAAACAATATATTGATTTGTTTGTTCATTGACCGTTGATGGACGGCTCATTATGAAACACGAGTAATAAGACAACGGTTTAGTGGACTACAGGAGTAAAATATCAACAACCCTAGGAGACATGAAACGATGGTGATTTAATGTTGTGTCACCCTCTATAACGTTCACCAAAAATTTTGTGAATACAAATGTCCTTATTGTATAAAATTATATCATTCAAGTATAATATCTCTGATTAAAACTCCTGTGATGAAATATATTTATTCATTGCTATCTTTTTTCAAAATAAGTTATGTGATGCACAAATGCGACGATGGAGCTTAACCCTTTAAGCCCTCACGTTGCATCAAAACATAATTTTCCATCTCGGAAGAATGACTTAATTTCCTAAACCTAGGGCTTCTAGAAAGAACATTTTCACGGATACTAACGATATCTTTTTACATTTTTCACCCACTTCAAGTCATCTTCATCCACTACAAGTCGAGAATTGCGACAGCAATTCGCGGCTTGTAGTGGATGAAGATGACAACGGTAAGCTCAGGCTTGAAAGGGTAATTTAAAATAGATGTCTCGGGTTTGCTGAGACGAAACTAGGTGATTTCCCTCACGTCTGTCCGTTAAAAATGCAAGCGAATCAGATGGGTGTGCAACCGCCCACTTAGACAGCCAACACCGGGCCAACACCTTTATCAAGTGATATTCTAAGCCGGGAAACTGCATGATTACAGTGGCGTCACCGCGGAAATTACTCGGCAATCATCCTAACCTTATACGCGGGATAGAACGCGATCCAAGGTCACGGCTGCCGGCGTAGCTGACGTTTAATAAAATATTTACAGGCCAGAGTGAGGAAAGCCCCAGAGTGTAGATCACTAGAGCATAGATGCCGTGCAAAAGCAAACAGCCGTACCTGATTACTTTCCAAGTAAGCAATTACTGCTGTTGGCTTTTGCACGGTGATGATTTCAGTGAGAACAAATATTCATGAGTGATAGTAGCTATTCCTTATAACGTTTAAAACTTTACCTACTAGTTGAAGTCGCTATAATTTGTGTTGCATATCACACAATACTTTACCTTTAACAGCTGCTCACCTTAGCTCTGGTTATGCGTTGTACATGTTGTAGAGCGAGCTAAGGTGAGTGGACATGTGTTAACAACTCATGTCAACTCATTTTGAATAAAATACATAGTAAGTACTTTCTGAGAGCTCGTTTTACTAATTAATATAATACTCGTTTTTATACTCATTTTATAGAGACACATTTTTCTTCACCTTGAGTTGCACCTCACGGCGAATGCGAACTAGATGAAATACTTTGATATTAACCCTTTAACCGCCGGTGCCGAATATATTCGGGTTTTCATTTTTTATTAGCACATTAAGTACCATGTTTTAAACATGCTAAAGATAAAATGTGACATCAATCAGCAAGATTAGAAAAGACTTTACCTCCATTTTGTCAAATCTTAATAATTTTCACTCACTTGAAGTTGGGGATCGCGTCAGCGAGACACAACTTCAAGTGGGTGAAAATTCAAATTGAATAATTTGGCGATTGAAGGGTTAAGAGGATTATGCTTTGCTTAGCAACTGCGTAATTATATAATTTAGCCGTGTTCTAATGTAAACATTATATCGAAATCTCGTGCGAAACAATCGACGATATAAAAAGTGTTTTCGCAATATGCCAAGGAAGAATGCAACTGCTCCCTTCTCATTGGAATCAAAATGTGTAAAAAGAGATATCTGTAACATGAAGAAGGCAATAACGCTAGTGCAAGATAATCTTTTTAAAAGATCTCTTCATTTTATTTCCCATAAGAAACAAATGTTCCTTCTCCAGCTCTGCTTGTAAATAATCGACAATAAACTAGTCGTAGACTTGCTTCACTGCAATACCTGCCAGGGGCCGTATTCTCTTATAAGTAACGATATATCGTAGGCTTCTGATTAGTCGAGATGGCCATCTCGACCAATCAGAAGCCTACGATATATCGTAACTTGTACGAGAATACGGCCCCTGCTGATTGATAAATGGCTAGAGAGGGGGACGTGGCGCTTGGGTAGAGCGCCGGCCTGCAGGCCAGTCATGCAGTCCTGAGTGGGGTTTTCAGAGAAATTTCCTTGTTTCTCCATTCTCAATGTGACAAGGCGATCACATTCAGGACATATACAGGACAAAACGAATCTCTGATGGACATCGCCGAAGATGAGGCATATCTATCGAACAATAACAAAACATAAAACGGCTACATTCTGGGTACATTCGTATCCAGGAGAAAGTGCTTGTTAAATAATTTAATGAAAGACTAGATCGTGTCGCTTTGATCATGGATAAAGTGCTTCCAACCACAGCTTAAGATTGCTATACATTTTCAAAATTCGACCATGATTGAGAAATTTAAATAATTAAAAAAAAAATGACAAGACACATATAACATGTATAATATAATACGATCGTTAATTTAGAACGGAGATAATTGCGGGTATAATTGCTGATAACACTTTGAGCCAAGAAAACGTGCCACCTACTGGATAAATGGAACAAAATCACATTTCATATTAAGGATATACATTTTGAGTGAATAAGGAATCGAGCGCAAGGGCTTACAATTTCTTGAAATCTTAATATTTAAAACGTCCTTTTATTTCAGGAAAATAGCCATGCCTAAAATGTCGCTAAGTGATGTGCCAGGCAACAATCGCATTATAAATTTGCTCCCTCCAAGATTTGATTTTGATCGACTGAAGCCCATTTCGTAAAGCCCGATGGTTAAAATCTCATAAAATTCATTGGGAGATCGTGCGGAGAATGTGAGAATGTTGCAAAGGAGATGAAGCCCCCCACGTGTCAGGCCGCCGTGGTTTACATGATGGGACGGCGTTGTCGACGTAGGCCCAACATTTACCCAGCACTGGCCCGTTGAAATAACACGAAGAGAAAATCTTCCACTTACCCCATTATTGATTGTCAGATGGTGGGTCGGCTGAGCTTGGTGTGCGCACTGTAGACTGGTCCGGTCTGCCGCTTAAACAGTAAAAAAGCAGCCATCAAAATCATTGATGGCACAAAAACTCAAAGTGGAAAATCACATTACCAAACAATGAAATGCGTTTTATGAAGCGGATTTTTCTATGGATCAAATGAGGTGTAAATTGTATTCGACATTTTAAGTGCTAAACGAGGGAATGTTTTCCCCTTTAGACATCGTGTGCCTGTACTCTAAAGTGAGTAAACATTCCGAGTACATGTGTATTATTTGTAAAACATGCACATCGCATTACTCTGCATAGACTTTCTGTCGTTAACAAAAAATCTGTCTATATATGTTTTTTGAAGGTTTATTTTCTTAGCCACGAAGGATAAAACTCATAATGAAAAACACACAAGCGCTGATAACCATTAAATATGCGAGATAAAAATATTGCTATTAGTATTGTAAAATATTCCACCACCGACCGTGGCATTCCTAGTCAACTTAAAATTATGATGCACATTCTAAATATCAGTAGTGTATACTTTAAAATAATGCGAACTTGTAAAATTCTTAACTTATTGCCAGATTTATATGTAGACGTTTTCAGATAAGTTTGATCAGTGATAACAATTGAAATATTATTATCGAGACAGACAAAAGAAAATTGATGTTAGAAAAACTACATGTATATGATGTGAAAATCAAGCACCAATTTAAATAATTATGATTTTCACCCATAACTGCAAGCAGGTTAAAAATTGTTAAATTTCAGACATTAGTAAATCCCGCTGTGTTAACATAAATTTAGCTCCAACGAACCGCTACTTGTTTTGTAATAAAAAGGATCTAACACGATTAGAGTGGTGATTGGCGCTCCAGGGGTTAACAGGGAAAGGGACAAATAGCGAACGGACGGCTATTTGGGGATCAAACGGGTTTCTGCACGCCCTTCCCTATCTCTCCAATTTCACCGTCTGCGTCTATATTTAGGGACGGCTCTCTATGCATAGCCTTCCTATTGATTGAAGCAACAAGATCATATCGCCGTCAGAAATTTCCCACTAGACACATCGCTCTGCCATCTCGCATATTTGACACGATTTTACACGGACGCCGCATCTCCGCGAACACAAAACGTTGAACCAACGCGTGGAGCTGCTGGGATGTGGTCTCGTCGGTACGAAGATGCAACTTGTGTTTTAGTTACATATTAGTTCAAAACAGCTCCTATTATTATAAATTTTACAAAACGCGGTTTTTTTATCAAGAATATCTAAGATCAATATATAATAAATAGGCGCAGTAGTAGTAAATCATTGCTTTACATAACACAAATGGCCTTTTAAGTGACATTGTAATACAATAAAAACGTTGTACTAACTGTAGTCAATTGATGAGATGAATGATGTAGTCAATTGATGAGATGAATGATGTACAGATGATGATGTGAAGGTGGGGGTGGTAGGGCATGGTGGGTTATTGAGAGCGTTTTCCTTCGCTCGCTCGATAAGGGGTTCTGGGCATGTCTAGGGTATATACCCCCATACATGGCCAGACGGCCGGAGACTTGGGTTTCGCTGTGCAATTTAATGCTGAAACTCCATGGTAATTCGCGCAGCTCCGCTATCCTCGGGTCGGATAGTCCCCAGAGTAACAAAAGAAAGGTTACCTCCATTCATTCCCCGTGAGGGACCTAATGTCATCAAACATTCTATTGCAGATTATTTAAGGCGATCACGGCCTACACCAGCGTCAGCACTGATGCGGGTGCTGCATTGGCTCCGTCCGAAGATTATGGCCAGATACGAGGAGGCTGCAGCTGCCCTTGGATGATTACTGTACACTTGTGCTTCCGTACAATGCCGTACACAGCATTCCACACACGGAGCAGATCCCTAATATAATGACCCTCCCCGGATAGGGGCGGAAAGTACTACTGCTAGCAATCATTCCCGAACTGAGTACCCGAATATCATAAATATACCAGCAAGAAACTGTTAGTTTTAGTAGAGAAGTTTATGATGTTTATATATAATGATAACTTCGTCAACAACACAATTTTTACATTATCTGGCGGTCGCGGGGTTTTAGATATAATTATTCTAACCCGAATATCCACAAAATCGTAAAATTTATTCAATAAAAAAATACGTAGCCACTGGAGACTAACTACAATTTTTTTAAATATTTGGAGGTTTTGTTGAGGCAAACGTGAATGTCACAGGTTACATTTAATGGGTGAAAATATAATGAAATACAAAAAATTGGCGATAACATAATAACAATTGGTGAGCACCCAAGAACTCGTTTATTTGTAAACACGTTTATTTGTTGAAAAGTTTAAGATAAACCAGCGAATCAATCACAGTTACAAAGATCCGTGCCATTTTCGAACTTATCTAGTAAGGTTATCTAGAAGTTGTAAAATAATCAAATAAATACACGTGAGTCAATTGTGCTTACAAGGGAACGCGAACGGACCGACGGACGGATGTACGACCGGTGGACAAATTAGCTGAGGGTTAAAAACCATTTAATCTTGTTTTACCTTTTTTCAAATACATGTAATAATGCGGCCTGGCTTTTTCTAAAGTTGAAGCATAATATACAGCGTAGCCTTAACATTGCAATTTAAAAATAAACAGAAAATGGCATATGAATATATATAGCTCGAAGACTTTCTGTGGAGAAGATGCGTGTTTGCTAGTATAAGGGCAACGTATATGATTGCTCACCTTTTGTTGAGATATAGCTGAATAAATACATGTAGGCCTGACATGTACTTCATGTGTGGTCCTTCCGGACATTTTGGTGGAGTTGCCGAAATAAATCCATCTTACTTTGTGTGCGAGCCTCTGCAACATAATTGTAATACAACTTAAGTGAGAACAAAACTGGCATTCTCAGATCAACTTATGCCACTGGTATTATAAACGATGTCTTGTCAGAAAATATCAGACACGTTTTAGCCAATGTTCCCCTTTAAGGCTAAAACAAAAATGAAAAAATAGCTAATTTATCATTGGAAGTGTTTACGTGACCAGGCTTCAAAGTCAATTCAGGTCAAAATATAGGTTTTTATAGGTTTATTTCATAAAAATATAGGCTTTTATAGGTTTATTTGACATAAAATTATAGGTTTTTATAGGTTTTCTAGTGACACTAATGTAACCGCCATGTGAAAATTCATACTTTTTTACTATTTCAAAGTCATATCTACCGTATTCCAGGAAGTATACTGTATAGTACACACATCTGAATATACAGTATAATACATTGTGCCAAAAATGCATACTTTTTTATACAGGTCTGTCCATCGTCATTTACCGGGTGATCAGCTTATGGTTAAATACATGTAGTATGGTCTTTCAAACTTAAATAGGCAACAAGACGAACTGCTCGCCTTAACGGAGCCATGTTCAATCAGAGGAGGGCTGGAGTGTTTGAATTGGACAAATTATTTATTGCACTTACTAAATTCTTCACACAAGTTTAGCTATGGAGGTTTATATATATTATTTATAGAAAAAAAAATTGTCCACATAGGTTGAACCAATATCAGACAAGGTGTAGTAAAATTTATGCCGAGCGAAGCGAGGCTGGAATTTTTGAAAGAAATTATGTAGCTAATAAGCATAAATAATTATAAATTTCAGACTAATTTGCGGAATTAAATTATATTTAAAGCATTTCTATCTGAAACACAAATTATTTGACACATTCCCACAATTAAAATATAGTTCAACATAATGTTTTTGTTCAAGCAAAATCAAAATGTAGGTTTTAATAGGTTATATAGGCTATTTTCAGAAAAATATAGTTACTTTTTCAAATATAGGTTTTTAAAGGTTTTAAAGGTTTTTATAGGTTTATAGGTTTTACTTTGATGCCTGCGTGACTCTTTAGACTTCAGCAAATCACATAACTTTTGAATCAGAAACATTCATTATCATGGAAATTCCGGCATTTTTGTCGACATTTGCTCTTAACCCTTTGCACATGTTATACCCAGAAAACACAAAACATTTGTAAACCATTTATACATTATCGCGATCGATTAATCAATCAATCAATCAATCAATCAATCAATCAATCAATCAATCAATCAATCAATCAATCAATCAATCAATCAATCAATCAATCAATCAATCAATCAATCAATCAATCAATCAATCAATCAATCAATCAATCAATCAATCAATCAATCATTCATTTCTCGACTCACTCACTCCCTCAATGAATCACTCAATAACTTAATCACTCAATCATTCATCACATTAATAAATTCATTCCTCCAGCGCACATGGGGACTGAGCGAGGGGGTAGCACCAGGGACATTAATTACCTGAATCCCAACCAGTGGTCGTGTCCCGGTAGTCATCACTCATGACAGCATACAACCACCAATACACGGAGAGCTGACACAAAGCTTAAATGCTGGGCCAGCTTCATGGATTTTGACCCAGCATTAAATAATCATTGTGTTTGCTGGGAAACCACTGGTCAGTAAGCGGAGATACTGCCTTCTGTAATTGCCGGACGATGCTATGTGGGTCGCCAGGATACGAGTATCACATCCCAGCAAACATGAAATGTTAAACCAATCTTGGCTTAATAACGGGTAAACTTGGTTTAACGTCAATTTATCAGTAAATCAGGCTACACAATAATATTTCATCGTCACAGACCGTTTTAATCTTCTAGACAATATTTCATCAACTTTTTACACACTATTTTGATACAACATTTCTTTATTCTGTATCATAGGCAGAAACGAGGTGACGTCATCAGAGATCTTCTTTTTTTGGTTACGAAGGAGAGAAAGCTAACTAGGTGGAATCATTGGAGCTGCAGTCCCCCTCCCCCATACTTCATTGGTATATCCCTACAATCGTATCCAATTATTATTATTACTATTATTAGATCCCCATGTTTTGCAATATTCGCATCATAACACACAATTTCAAAATTAGTGTGTTATTCAAAAGACCATAAAAATGCATAGGACATCTTATGTATTTTTTATAATTCCAATGACATTTGAAGTGAGGGTGTTTTTAATCTACAGTAGAGTAACAAACTAGAAGAGTCTAGTTTTTTGTAAAAAAAAACTGGAGATGTCTCCCGTCCAGCAACATAACCATACAGGTTGATAGATAATAGATGTAGTGTCAATGGTTTTTGTAATTAATGTTATTAAATGGCTCCTGTGCACAGTAGACACTATGTAGTTTGATGTGGTGGAACACTTTGTTAATAACTATAGCATCTTCCCCCGCACTGTTCGCTACTCCTGAGGCCTCACTGTGTCAAGACTTGCTGCCGGGAAGATGATCTATAGTCTATCTCTCACCTGGGCTCTTTAGGGAAATGGTGTTCACTTTATGTTTGAAGTTGGTTCTAGACTGAAATTTCCCCAGGAAGCCGATAGTGCCGACCGATTTTTGAAAAAAAGTGCCCAAATGGTCTAAAGCCAAGATGGCCGCCAAAATACTCAAAAATGATCATACATCACCAAATAAGAAATTTCTGAGTACTTTTTCTCCCAATAAAAGCAAGTTACTCGACAAGAATAATATAAATAATAATCAAGGAAAAATATTTCGTCAATATTTTAGTCAAATGGCTACCAAAAATACAAAATGGCCGACATATAATGAAATCGCGATAACTAAATCCTATAATACATGTTTTTATTTTGTATGTTATTGTGGTACTGAAATAAATATGTAGTTTGAGCTACCAGTAATGAAAATAAAATGTAAGATCTTTGGCAGCACAATACATGGTGAACAGACAGCTTGTCTTGGATCAATAGAATAATGTACAATTGGCCACGTACACCTGTTCTGAAGTACATACTACACTAGTACTGCTCTTCATCATCATCAAAATCCTCATTGTCTGAATTGTCACTATCAAAATCCTCATTGTCTGAAATGTCAATATCCTCTAATTCAGAATTAGTGTTATCCTGAAATTCAGAACCAGACAGTTGATCTGGAAATGGTTCAATGACTTCCTGAGTTGATTGCTCTGTCTCGTACATATGTCTGTTTACTTCATCTTTGCCTAGAAGTGCTGTGCCATCATGTCATATAGCGACGAGTAGGCCACCTACCAGTTTCCATCCATGTGTGAGTGGGTCTAGTTGTCTGTAGTCCTGGTTTACGCAGTTCACTATACTATGTGCAACAAGATTCATGCTTAATATGGGAAATGTGAGTGAGCTTTTGCCCGCGGAAGACGCTTGAGCGGTGCAAATTTGCTCTTTGCTTAATCTCTGTAGATCATGGCATAACGACATTCTCCAGGTGTTTTCCCTCTCTTAGGTCTGCCAGGTGTTTTCTCTCTCTTATGTTCTGCTACTGCCTTGACATTGTGATACTTTATTCTCTCCTTTGGTGACTTTGTACTTTGCCGGAATACACAGGGCTTTAACAACTATTAGCAACAAATAGTAGCAAAATATAGACATCAGTATCAGCTGCCACAATACATATGCCTGTATGCATTTGAGATGCATACACAGCATATGTAATGCAAGTCTCGGGTCAGCCTCTCGATGAAATGAATGAAGCTTGGGAATTTCTACTGCTGACTTAGAATGATTAACTGGTATAGCCCATAGAGACACGCATTGCCCTTCGTAACAAACATGTCATTGTGGTTGTGTGCACCACCACATATCAAGTAATCCTCAAGTAGTGAAAATAAACAGCATATAAGTGTGGATGACGCAAGCATAGTATGATTTATACATACCACATGTACGTGTTGATATCAGACACTACATAAAACAACATTATTGTCATAAATGCAACCTTCAGTGACTGGAACTTGTTGACATCATTTGTGAGGAAACAGTTCCAGTCTCCCAGCTTTGGTAGGGTTTGACTGAGGTTAGCAATCCGCCGCTCTCTTTGTCTCTTTGTCTGGTCGCCCTTTGGATACAGTCAGCTGTCCTTCCTCAGATCGGTAGTCATCAAAGACAACGTGAAGGGATGTGCCTGGCGGGTATTTCTAGGTATCAAACAAGTCAATCTGCATGCCCAAAACTTGAATGTAGGGGGCCTGAGGTCATTGATAGGGATAATGTGAACCACTCGCATAGCATCAACTATGCATGCTTCAATTTCTTTGGATGGTTCCGATGTTGGTAGCTGGGGAGAGAGAAGTCGAAGGTTGTTTCGGAATAAGGACTTGCTGGAAGATCTGCTCGTACTTTGTTCATTGCAGATAGCTCATGGCTTGCTTGTGATTGGCCATTCCATAATGTAGCGAAGATCTAATTTCTTGTCATCGTAGCCAGCAATGATTGCTGCAAATGCCAGGCACTCATCTTATTTCATGGACATCTTCTTTTCTCTGCATCCAGTCTGTGAAATGTTAATACTGGCTGTTTCCTAATTGGATTCAAGTACTTCAGGCTTTGTTTTTCAGTTCCTGTTGTTTTATTACCCTCTGTCACTCCTGATTATCCTTGAAATGAAGTTCTGGCTGGCTTGAAAAGTTGTTCACCACATTCTTTGGTGGTTGAGACATTTTGTGTCATTTCAGCTGGTGCTTTTACCCCAGTAGCGATATTGATTAGTGGTTGATTTGGTGACCACATATTTGGTGCTCACGCCTGCAGCCCTGCTAATGTTCTTACAACTGCATCCCCATCCTGTTGCATGCGCTTGCTACCTGGCTCAACATGTTTCGCTTTCTTGCCTTTGGCGCGTTCCACCAGATGCTGTTTCAGAGCTGCAAGGTAATGATTTATCCTCATCCATCGTTGGCACCAACATTTTATGTATTTCCAGAGAGACCTCCGGTTTCTTTTCAAAAGCGATTCAGAGTCATTTCAATCATTTGGTCCATGGGTTTGGCGTGCCTTTCACCAGGGATGGAACCAGTGAATCCACCATCACAGAGAAACTGATAGGCATCAGGGTTTCTATTCTTCAAATCTCTCATGTCTACATAATAATAACTCATATTGCGATCATAGTTGTGGCGATTCAATCCGAAACATCATGACAGAAATTTATGGACGGTTTTCAGGAATCCTTCAAAATTCCCAGTGCGTTGGAAATGGATCATATTCAGGAGAAAATCAAACTGTTCGATGAATGAGTCCATCCATGCCGTCATTCCTCCAATCAGTAGTGGTGGTACAGTCATTGTCGGGTGTTTCAATACCTTATAAAGATTATCTGCGGTCTGTTCAATTCGCAAAACTGTCAGTAAGGAGTTGCTCACTATGTGTACTGTTGGAATTACTTGGATCACCAGTTGAAGATGTAGTATCTTGAACAGCGTCCTCTGGTGGGTGACCTGAAGCATCATCTGAGCTATGGGGCATTCTAGTATGATCTGATGCATCATCTGAACAGTGGGACATTAAGCTATCTGCTGCATCATGAGTCATCTGGCAATCAGAAGCATCAGCAGAAGTCTCATGTGTTTCTGTGTCCACCCTGTCAATTTGAAGGTCATCCAGGTACGTAATCTTCGATCTCAATAATGCTTCAAACAACAAGTTGTAGTAACGGATACCTTGTTTGAAATTGAAACCACTCAACCCTGCTTTGATTGTTCCCTCTGACCCTACACCAGCTTCAGAGAGGAGTTCTACAAGTCCATATTCTTGAAATCGACTGTAGATGGTTTTCATGAGGTACATCGTTATGATAAGACATATAGTATTACCTACCTTGTTGTAAATGGCTTGGTCTGCTCCCAGAAAGATAAACTTTAACGCCAATTTTTTAATGCATCCCACAGTTTTGTTGAGGATTGCCAAAATGACATTCATGCTTGTTGTGGTGGCTGTAATTGAAGGGATGTAGCCAATATTCACTCCGGGTGGATATTCCATGGCAGTCAGTTGCAATAATGCACTCACAGCTGGTAGGCCTACATCATGTGCATGTTGGGCATCTGCATGTGTGTTCATCCGACATTTTTCCCAAGCAACAGTCTTTTTACTAGAAGTAGAACTCTCATTCATGTTGATAACTTCATGTTACTCAAGAGGAATAGGACCTGCTTTAGTGGGTATTTACTGGAGCAATTCAGTTCGCTCAGCTCTGAATGAACGGTGCTCTTTCCGTGTGAAATTATAGTCTGGTACAACAGACACCTGTGCTTTCTGCCTCATTTCACTCGCAGCAGGAACTGGGAATTTCTATTGGATATGAATAGAGTGTGTATTGTGAGTTTATGTGCCAATAAGATCCTTATTCTTCCAGTCTATGTTATCTGCAACGTGCATGTTTGGTTGAAATGCTCTTTCTCATAGTTGAGGGAATATTTGAATGCCGCTACTTTGTCCATACAGCCCATTTGAACCTGTTTTTGCATGCATAGTCAGTGACAGAAGTACCTGATCCAATGATGGTTGAGCATTGGGGAGTGGCGCTTGGAGATCTTGACTAATCTGACTAACTTATGAAGCCTTCGATGGCGCTAAATTCACCCTGTCATTGTCATTCCAGCGTGCATCAGGAGGAATTATCAAACACAACATATTGTATAAGTCGTTGTTAATATCAGGCTCATTATCAAGTATGTCCTGGGGTGTTGAAGGCCACGGTATTCAATTCTATAAAAGCAGCTTTGCAAAAATGGTCATTTAGAAAATGACTTTATACCCGCCGTCAGATTTTCGCCGATTTCTCAGTCAATTCTCAACCGATGTTGATGAAATTTTGCAAGGACTATTTTCGGGTCACGCGACGACTTTCATTAAAAAAAAATTGTATAGTTCCAAAGTTAGACCATTTGACATGTAGTAAATATCTAATTTTACGACGTCTCTCTATAAACCCATTAAACTGGTTAAATTAAAGTTTGTTTCTAGTCCTGAATTGCATTACATGCCAGATAATCTAACTTTTTTTGCTATGCAATATTTTACGATGAAAATTTCACGGTAGTCGCCGCGTGACCTGGCAATAGTCCTTGCAAAATTTCATGAAAATCGGTTGAGAATTGACTGAGAAATCGGCGAAAAACATGCAGTCAAGTTAATCTGACGGCGTGTACAGTGAAAATAGGTCATATTTGACTGCAGGCCTACCCTTTTTTAGAAGGCCCATTCCATGGAAAGTACTAGAGCAGCTCATAATTTGCAAACTACAACAACATACGTTATTTTATTTGATTCCTTGACCACGAGAACATAGGTAACACTTGTTTACTATTTTCATCACTCATAATTCATCCAAATGAGATTACTTGATGAAGAAAATAAAAACATATATTATAGAAAATAGTTATAGCGATTTCGTTATATGGCGGCCATTTTGTATTTTTGGTGGCCATTTTGACTATGCTGGCGCCGAAAGATTTGCCCTTGATTATTATTTATATTATTCTTGTCAAGTAACTTGCTTTTATGGGAGAAAAAGTACTCAGAAATGTCTGATTTGGGGATGTATGAACATTTTTGAGTATTTTGGCGGCCATCTTGGATTTTGAACACTTTGGGCCCTTTTTTTAAAAAATCGGTCGGCACCATCGGATTCTTGGGGAAATTTCAGTCTAGAACCAACTTTAAACATAAAGTGAACACCATTTCCCTAAAGAGCCCAGATAAGAGACGGACTACTACAGTAGCTAAATCGTCTTTGGGTTCAATCAGTTGGGCAACGACCGGAACAGTAAAAAATAACAGTAGATTCGTAGATCCGAATCTACTGTTTTAACAATAGACTGACGTCACGGGTGTATTTTAAGTATTGTGGGGAGTCTCCGTGACCAGCCAGCTAAGGTTCGAAATTCGAATCCTGTGTCTGGAGGGTAGTGACATCTGATCCATCTAATGAACTATCACGATGAGGTTCTCCTGGCCCAGTTTAGCCTGTATGTGCACACATGTGGCTAACCCTCATTCATATTTGGGACAGTGACTTATTGTGAATGCAGATTTAATAGAATTATAAGTTTATCTCGTACCAGAAGGAGGCAAGTAGATGTAAAAATGTACAGGACCCCGAGAAATTTACCAGACCCCACGATTCATGACGGCCCACCTACTTTATTGCATGAGAGGTATTAACAGATTACTACTCTTTGATAATGTGGAAACTAATATGTGCCCGCATACATTTTAAATGAAGAATCAGAAATGCTTCGGTTGAATTACGTGGCAGTCGCGCTTCAATGATCCCACCATTATCGCCCAAATGGCTTGTCTTTGGAATGAATCTCCCGTACTATTGTCTCACCAACCAATCCTTTCGAAATGCATGTATAATGCGATAAGGGCGGATTTCAACACTTTTAAGTCCGTACCTAACCGCCAAAGCTTAAGCTGTCCCTTCGCCAAACACTTGGCCAAAAATGGTATGCTAGATACGCCTCCTGATCAGTGGAGGTAGTCATCGCCCAGAATATTCCTACGCACGTGCCCAAAATTAAATTGCTTTTCACCAACTGTGTTCTTCTGAAAGTTTAATAAAACGCCCGAATGTCTTATATCCTAAATAAAGAAAACAATATGTTGATGAAATTAATGGCGGTGTCATATTGTAGATAATAACTATTTCTTAATAATAGGGTGAATGTTTAAAAGTACAATCATAGTAAGGTTTTTTAGTGTTTTTATGTCCATCTTTATTGAAGTTATTAGAATAGCAACACAAATGTATTTAATTTATTTAATAAGTGAAATGTGATGTAGGGTGAGATCATTAATTGTCGTAAATTGTGACAGACGGAATTCAGAGACAAATCCCTAGGTGCAGTTCGCAAAAAAGTTTTTATGTTTTTTTTTAAATCTATTTGAAATACTTGAGAGAGAACAAAGTTAATTACACAACTTTTTATATGTTGGCACATATGTGTTGCTTAGCAACTGATAAAGTATTAGCGTGACGGACGGAATCACAAAATGTGCCTTTAACTGACCCCCCTTATGTATGCTCAAAATCCTCTGATTTTAATACACATGCATCATATTGAATACCTGTTTTGAAAAGTCTTAGTTAGATGCTATTTAGTGCTTATATATTTTTTTTATACCTCATGTCATACATTCAGGATGAGTAAAAACCCCGAGTAAAGTCAGTGTGACGGACGGAAAGTGATGGACGGAAAACTTGTTTTTATAATGTGGCTTCCATCCTCCCATAAATCCACACAGTTTATCTGATCCTGTTATTATTATAACTAGATCGTACATTTGCATAGCAAATATTAAAGTTTCCACCTTCCACAATGAAAAGTTTTATTGCCAATACAGTAACGATGAGGCTTTATAACATAAGTGACATGGCGGCCATCTTGGATATGCAAATTAGCTGATTTTCAAAGTCAACCAGGGTAATCTATCAGAGGGTGTTCAGAAGAAATCTGGAGAAGATCGATGAATATTGGCGACTAGAGAGTGTTTACATCGATCTTGGATATGTAAAATAGCCCATGGCGGCCATGTTGAATATGCAAATTAGCTGATTTTCAAACTCGACCGAAATAATTCTTTCGTCGATCTTGGATATATGCAAATTAGCTCAGCATAATATGCAAAATAGCTGATTTTCGAACGCAAACATGATAGTGAAAAAGGGAATTCCGTGAATCAGAGGGTGTTCAGAAGAAATATCGCAAAGATCGGATGAATATTAGAGATCGGAGAGAGTTTACATCTATCTTGGATATGCAAATTAGCCCATGGCGGCCATTTTGAATATGCAAATTAGCTTATTTTCGAAATAAACCAGATAATTCCTTTAAAGGGTATTCAGAAAGATATCGGATGAATATTGGCAACTAGAGAGCGTTTACATCGATCTTGGATATGCAAATTAGCCCATGGTGATCATGTTGAATATATGCAAATTAGCTGATTTTCAAACTCGACCAGAATAATGATAATCCTTTTGTGATCTTGGATATATGCAAATTAGCTCAGCATAATATGCAAAACATCTGATTTTCGAACTCAAACAGGATAATCCATCAGAGGGTAGAGAGCGTTTATATCGATCTTGGATATGCAAATTAGCCCATGGCGGCCATTTTGAATATGCACATTAGCTTATTTTCGAAATAAACCAGATAATCCTTTAGAGGGTATTCAGAAAGATATCGGATAATTATTTGCGACTAGAGAGCGTTTACATCGATCTTGGATAAGCAAATTAGCCCATGGTGGTCATGTTGAATATGAAAATTAACTGATTTTTGAACTTAGCCAGAATAATCCTTTAGTCGATCCTGGATATGCAAATTACCCCGGCATAATATGCAATATAGCCAATTTTCTAACTCAACCAGAATAATCCATCAGTAAGAGGGTGCGCGTTCAGAAGGAATTTCGCGCAGATGGGACGAATATTGGCGACTGGAGAGCGTTTACATCGATCTTGGATATGCAAACTAGACCATGCCGGCCATGTTGAATATATGCAAATTAGCTGATTTTCAAACTCAACCAGAATAATCCTTTAGAAGGTATTCAGAAAAGTATTCGCAAAGATCGGATGAATATTGGCGACTGGAGAGCGTTTACTTCTACCTTGGATAATGGATATATGCAAATTAGCACATGACGGCCATGTTGGATATGCAAATTAGCTGGTTTTCGAACTCAAACAAGATAATTCATTAGAGGGTGTTCAGAAACAAATTCCTGAAGATTGGGTGAATATTGGCGACTGGGGAGTGTTTACGTAGTCAAATTGTTGCAGAATGATAATAATAATAACAAAAGTAGACACTAAAACAGTAAGTCTCCAACCACATACAACGCTAAATTATTGAATTGGAATTTTTACTCCCTTAAAGTTGTGTCATGTTAAGTGTACTGCAAACCACAACTTCAAGTGGGTAAAAAACACTTATTTCTGTATGATTTGAATCAAAACATATATATGCGAGCCAATCTAGCAAATTTAATTTTAATGCTCATTTCTCACTCAAATCCATCAATGTCACTCATCTTCGAACCACAGCTGTATCTAAATACCAAATGCTAATTCAAACGATCCAAAAGATATGACGCATCAAAGGAGTTTTAGCTATTATATGCTTTGACTTTGGTCATAAAAATAGGTCAAGGTCAGTCATTTTTAAACTCCACCTGTAGTTTCCTCAGATGCACTTCGTCTTGGGTTTCAAATAGGGAACTTCCATCTTAAAAAAGCAAAATTAGTGTTTATGAAACTAATTGTGACAAACTGGACAGTGGTGTGACCTTGACCCTTAAAATAGGTAAAGGTCACTGATCTTCAAACTCGAACTGTAATTTCCTAAGATGCATCTGTATACCAAATGAAGACTACCTGAAACGATTCAGGTAGTCCCCCCCCCCCCCCATGATTCCCCCCTAGCCCCAAACCCTACCCCCCCCCCCCGAATATGTCCCAGAGACTACAGACAGCACATTATTGACTTTGCATGCATTTAAAAATCTGTTGGTAATACTTGGCTTTGCATTTGCCTCTTGTGTTTCCCATGCCAAGAGGCAAGTGAAGAAAGAAAATTTCATTTATAAGTCATGTTAACATTACGTAAACAAATTATGGTACTCATGGTAATTACTTCATTTTAGGCTGGGGAATTTTTTATGTACAATTGAAAATAAATTAGCAGCCTCATCTTACATGTAGACCAATTCTGAAATCGTCATTGGGTCGGTCAAATTCGCATGAAATTTGCTTCGGGTAAACAAAAAAACACATTTCCGTCCGTAACACCAGCAAATTACGCCCGTCACGGCAATTTTTTCGCAAGGTTTTTCTTTAATATATTTTGTACTGGCACATCAATGTAAATGATCATCTTTTCTACTAATTAGTGTTAGGGAGCAGTAAGAGAAAACAGAAAGTGTCACTAAATAAATTTACTATACGTGGCAGCACATTAATTGAAAGACTTCAAAACGTGACGGACGGAAATTTCATTAAACAACCCCTTAAAAACACTTACCGCCACAATTTTTTTTTTTTTTTTTCAAATGCACAATATAGACATACACTATCAGACAGACAGACAGACAGATATTTTATTGACAGAAAAGAAAAGTCATTACAGACTTATTTGTCATAGAAATGAAAGAGATATATGTACATGTATATACAAGATTGTTAGTTTGTTAAAATCATATGATAATATACATGGTATGACATACACAGCTAAAATCATGTTAAGTGGCATTGCCAAAATAAAAACTGGGTATTTCGATAATATAAATGACTACTACTAAAAATGAAATAAGAGGCATTGCCAAGATAACATAGAGGTCTATCATTTTGTTTCCCGCACCAAAACCAGAGATAAAATAGCTACTACGTATGACATACTAATTATATATAGTAGCAAAAAAGACACTCTGGAAAGCGTAGAAACCTAAAATATATAAAAGTGCATGATTATGCTACAGTAACAGGAGTATGCAATAAGCCAATGGTAAAAATTATATGGTATTTTTTAAAATTAAATAAAATATCATGCAAGTACAATAAATATGGCATAAACAGGTAGCTCCGTGTCATGTGACCATGCAAGCACAGTCGCTATGAGCGCGGAGATTCCCTGAGATTGACTAGTGGTGCAAACTTAACGACGTAATAACAGTAGTAATGGCGGTTAAAAATTATTTGTGCAATTCACACAGGACATGGCCCTCGCACAAAAACATTAGGCCTTTTTATAATTCACTATATTGTTTAATTCATACTGTTTCAATCACGACCCAGTTAGAACCACATACTCGGAGTTACAATCGAAGAAAAACATTCCCGACCTCATGGAGAAAATCAGTTGACTTAGCAACTCTGAAATCCTCCATAAGGCCCCACCTCGTCTGATAACAAAGGCGACGGAAACGTCCCTAACCGGCCCCAAAAAGCCAAATAATAAGATCCGAGAGCAACAACCGTCTTGATAAGTGGTAATACCCAAGTCAGATCATGAGGGCATGATAATATGAATAATATAGCAAAGGTGACAGATTTATTATACTCAGTAGTTTTAGCCCTCAATTTGTTTAAAGCAACCATATATAAATTGCGCTAGTGACTTCACCACTGTTATGTCTCTAGATGTCATAATTCCTAGAAACATTTCATTTGTCGGTTGTATATTGATAATTGCGGCTACAGAATCATACAAGATTTCGCGTTCATTCTTCATAGCGCAACAGTGGAGAAGAAGATGTATTTCATCGTCAATTTCGTTTAATTGACACCTTGTGCATATTCGCTGATTTTTTGGAGTGATCGGATTATTGAATCGTCCTCTTTCTATATTTAGATCATGTGAGCTCATTCGATATCTCGCCATTGCTGTTATGAGGTGGTTCCCCCTTATGTGCAAGATATATGGTTCAACACAGAAATATTTTTTTACTAATGCATATGTGCGCAGCTTACTCGAGCTCTCAATATCTCTTCTCCACTGCTGTGTAAATATTCTAACTATTGATTCTTTAAATGAAAGCATGAATTTATTTGTATCCCCGATATTCTGTGATTCCCAAGTTTGAGCAAGCCCGGTTCGTTCGAGGACAGAGCGAATACGGGAACACCAGTTCGTGAAGCCAATGGCATCTAGCTCAAGTAGCATATTGTAGGCATTTCTGACTGGATGGCTCCGAGATAATTTTAGAATTCTACACCAATATTTTACAGCTTTTATGTGTTGCCGGATGATCAGTGGAAATCGACCCGTGTCCCCATATATTGCAGGAGTAGGTGTTTGCTTTCTTACGCCAAGTGTGGATTTAATAAATTTTAGATGGATTTTTTCCAGATCGTTAACATCATCGCCTGTATACCATATATCACTTCCATATTCTAGTATGGGCAATATTTGGCAATCAAATACCTTGAACGCAATAGTGGGTGGCAATTTACCGACCACAGGACGGGACTGTTTACGTAGAGCAAAGATTGCTTTCCCAGCTTGGGAAGCAAGATGAGAAAAAGTTTCTTTTAACACGTTATTAGCGGACTTGGTGCTATACACTACACCAAGGTATTTATATTGTTCAGCCTTTTCTATAATGTTATCACCATAGTGGAAGCTTCCGCATACTATTGTGTAACGTTCATTAAAGATAAGAACTTTTGTTTTAGGAATGCTAACTATGATATGCCATAGGGAAGCATATGAATACAGGGCAGTTAGCTGTTTTTGTAATCCCTCGGCAGATTCTGAAAAAAGGACAAGGTCATCTGCAAATAACAGATATACCATTAGTAAGGTGTCCACAGCGATACCTTGATCTTGGTCAAATGATGCGGATATGTCTTGTAAAAATTCCGTGAATAGTTTGGGACTGAGCATACCGCCTTGTAGAACCCCAAATTCGCTTTTTAATATGTCACTGATACGCGAGTCCCATTTTACACGGCACTCTGCTTTAGAAAACATGCTTTTTATTATGTTTAGCAAATTGCCGTCTATTCCCCTGTTCAATAATTTGTAGTATAATGCTGTTCTATCAATATAGTCAAATGCTTTTGTGAAATCGACAAAGCATGTATACAGGGGTTTAGAAAGACACCTTTGTTTATCTATGATGGCACATGGTATGAATATATTGTCCGTAGTTCGCGAACTTTAGAAAGACACCTTTGTTTATCTATGATGGCACATAGTATGAATATATTGTCCGTAGTTCGCGAACTATCAGAAGACATATCTACATCGAACATTATTAACTCTCTGAACTAGGTAGACAGTTTTTTTTATTTTCCGTCCGTCACGGCTCAAAAAGACATTTCAGCTATTAATGTGTTGCCAGGGCAACATAATTTTGAAAAAAAAAAAAAAATTTTAGAGAATCTAATCTGCTCAGATGTTTTCTTCAAATTAGAATCTTGATTTAGATAAGAATTGTGCAATAAAATTCTAGCCATTTGGTTGACACATTAATGATATGACCCTGTACTGGAATTGTAAAATGTCATGACATTTTCCATCAATAATATGGAATTTTCTATGAATAATATGGAATGCTATATGCAAATTTCATTTAGTAATAGCTAATAGCTGTCCAGCCGATTATCATCACATGACCAGCATTTCGTTTATTAGGACAATGAACTCGCATCATTTGTTCTTAAAACATATCCATTAGGTTGCCTCGTGGGGTTTAATGGGCTACATCATCCCTTTAAAATGTACACATGCAGGTTTAGGTTCAATGCCATGTCATGCATGACTTAACAGTTAACCCACATAGTCCTACACAAGACTTTAGGCCATGGGCTACAGGCACCCTACATGCACCCCCAACCCCCCGCCTCCCCGCAACTAACCCATACCCAGCTATTTTAAACCTTGAGAACCCTCCCCCGTACTTCATTGTATTAGCCAGCTCGGTGAAAACAAAGGAGGTCGAGGTCATTGAGTTTCACGGAATATCCAAAAGATGAAATGAGATGTTAACAGCAAAAAATAGGGGAGAACTTTACATTTTGACAGCTTATATGGGGGTACCCCCAAACCTGTCTAAAATTAGGGGGTATGGTTACGCAAACGTATGTCGTTGCTGTTCTGGTGAACAATCTACACATGTAAACGTTTATTAAATTTCCGCTCTAATGGTGTATTGCATAATGCAGTGGATTACCCTTTGCCTGCGTGGATTAACCCTTTGCCTGCTGATCACGACAATAGTAGTTTTTAGTCCATTTTATTGGCCAATTATTTTACTGTTATTGGGAATGAAATTACTGTTTAAATATAAAGATTTGTAAATGTTTGGTCTCAAATTAAACAAATTGAGTAATTTTCAACAACTTGGTGTTGCGGGACGCTGTTGCGAGACACAACCTCAATAGGTTGAAAATATAAATAAATTAACTCAGCATGATAAGGGAGTAACCTCTACACGTTGAAACATTTTTTTTATTTCAAAATAAACAAAATCTACAACAAAACAAACTAGTCAACATGGCCAATGGAAACGACTTAATAAAACATAATTATTGGCCATACATGTATCTATATTTGACCCATGTTTTCTGAACCCAGACGGGTATATGCTTAACACGCTAAAAGCCTCCCCCGGTAGAAGGTTGCTTTTTTACAGACAGGATAGACATCAAACGCTCGTTCAACGTACATGCACTTAATGGGTGCAAATATTTTAAAACTGAAGATATATTATACTTATAGTGACACCGCATATAAAAGACATTATTATACACGTGAAGCAAAAAGGCAGTAACAGTTTATTTTTCAAGTGAACAGTTACTGCCTTTTGGATTTGCAGAGCACTATAACACTGAGATAAGTCCTCCTAAATCACATATACCACGGTTCACAACTTTAAAAGAACCAACTGATAATAAATTAATATTTTAATAAATCATTATTTTTGTAATAATTTGTATTTATCCAGCCGGGGTAAAAAGTTGTTAATTTTGTTTATCGACGAGTGAAACATTATCTATTTGTCTGTTTCATTTTTTGATAACCAAAAAGAATTCGACACAAAAGGCCAGTAACTTGAGTTTTTCAAGCTATACACTATCTTAGATAGTTACTAGGAAAATGATTAGTTGTACATCTCTATAGATTCTTTGACTGTACACAAAATGTATATAAAAGCCAGCGTCATGTATGGCTGAATTAGTTGATGATAGAACATCTTCGACGACTTTTAATTATAATACATGAAATATGAACATTAACAGATTAATATTAATAAACATGCAAAGTCAGATTGTATAATGTTCTGTAGATGCAAGAGTATCTTACTTTTGCAAATTTTAGTAAACGAAACACCATGGAAATTGTAGCAAACAAAACTGAGCATAACTTCATTATGTATGTTCACAGTTCAAAATAAGACTGTCTATAGATACAGAAGAAATGCGTTTGGCAGGTTTTGTAGAATTCAACTATTATGACGATAATGGTAAATTTACAAAATGGTAAAATGATTTTTTAAAGGAAGATATTGAAGCTATGTTTTCGAAATTCGGACATCTAGGTGAAGATAACATTGAAGAGAATATTTGATATAAAAAAAACAAGTATAAAATAATATAAGAAGTCAAATCTGATTTCCTAGGCTTATATTGACGGATTACACAATGACATATATTAAAAATATGCCATGTGATGGTCAGATGGATAATATCGTAAATCTAGGCGAGTCCGTGGACCAGACTTGCCGGTGGGCCCTCCCCGGCACGTGGGAGATCAGGAGGTGGCGCCCTATCAGCATCACACTGACAGAGGTGTGACAGTCCAGGCAAGATGCAGCCAGCCAGGGTTTCACTGTAATTATCCACATCCTGATGCTCCAGGGAAGGTACTGTCTCACATATCCGAGACAATAACACGACACAGGCGTCCCAGCAAACACAAAACATTTGTAGAAAAAATTACAATGTTGGACGAGACGTTGGTCCGACGTTGTACAAAAGTTATACAAATGAGCAACATCAAAACAACATAGGCCTAACGTCCGGTGTTAACTGCCAAACAGACACGACACTTTGAGCCATTCTTGGTTTAATGTTGCGTTCAAGGCATTTGATTGTCAAATATTGCCCATACTAGAATATGGCAGTGATATATGGTACACAGGCGATGATGTTAACGATTTGGTAAAAATCCATCTAAAATTTATCAAATCTACACTTGGAGTTAGAAAGCAAACACCTACACCTGCAATATATGGGGACACGGGACGATTTCCACTGATCATCCGACAACACATAAAAGCCGTAAAATATTGGTGTAGAATTATCTCAGAGCCATCCAGTCAGAAATGCCTACAATATGCTTCTTGAGCTAGATGGCATTGGCTTCACAAATTGGTGTTCCCGTATTCGCTCTATCCTCCAACGAACCGGGCTTGATCAAATTTGGGCATCGCAGAATATTGGGGATACAAATAAATTCATGCTTTTATTTAAAGAATCAATTGTTAGAATATTTACACAGCAGTGGAGGAAAGATATTGAGAGTTCGAGTAAACTGCGCACATATGCATCAGTAAAAAAATATTTCTGTGTTGAACCATATATCTTACACACAAGGGGGAACAATCTCATAACATCAATGGCGAGATATCGAATGAGCTCACATGATCTAAATATAGAAAGAGGACGATACAATAATCCAATCCCTCCAGTAAATCAGCGAGTATGCACAAGGTGTGAATTAAACGAAATTGACGACGAAATACATCTTCTTCTCCACTGTAGCGCTATGAATAATGAACGCAAAATCTTGTTGCACTCTGTAACCGCAACTATCAATATACAGCCGAAATTTGAAATGTTTCTACGAATTATGACATCTAGAGACATAACAGTGGTGAAGTCACTAGCGCAATTTATCTATGGTTGTTTTAAACAAATTCATTGTTAAAACACTGAGTATAATAATCACAAGTCACCTGTCGCTATATTATCCATATTATCATGCTTTCATGATCTAACTTGGGTATTACCACATATCAGGACGGCTGTTGCTCTAGGATTTTTTTTTGGCTTTTTAGGGCCGGTTAGGGACATTTCCGTCGCCTTTGTTATCAGACAAGGTGGGGCCTTATGGAGGATTTCAGAGTTGCAAAGTCAACTGATTTTCTCTATGAGGTCGGGAATGTTTTTCTTCGATTGTAACTCCGGGTATGTGGTACTAATTAGGTCGCGATTGAAATAGTATGAATTAAACAATATAGTAAATTAAAATAAGATGTTATGTTTTTGTGCGAGGGCCATGTTCAGTGGGAATTGCACAAATAATTATTAACCGCCATTGTTACTGTTACTAGTTGTTAAGTTAACAGGTTAATAACAGGGAATCTACGAGCTCATAGAGACTGTGCTTGCATGGTCACATGGCTCGTAGCTACCTGTTTTGCGGATTGCCACATTTATTGTACCGCATTTTATTGTATTTGGTATCTAAAAATACGATATAAATTTTACCATTGTCTTATTTCATACTCCAATTACTGTAGCATAATTATGCACTTGTATATATTTTTGGTTTCTACGCTCTCCAGAGTGTCTTTTTTGCTACTATATATAATTGGTGTGTTATACATAGTAGCTATTTTATCTCTGGTTTTGGTGCGGGAAACAAAATGATAGACCCCCATGTTATCTTGGCAATGCCTTTTAATTTATATCACCGAAATACCCAGTTTTTATTATGGCAATGCCACTTAACATGATGTTAGTTGTTTGTCATACCATGTATATTGTCATATGATTTTAACAAACTAACATTCTTGTATATACATGTATATATATCTCTCTTATTACTATGACAAATAAGTCTGTAATGACTTTTATTTCTGTCAATAAAATATCTGTCTGTCTGTCTGTTGGGCCATTGTCGCAGACGGTGGACCAGCTTTAATCCAGCAATGGGTCAACATATTTTCCCCCAGCAAAAATTCAAAAAAACATGAAACAATGTTAGGACAAACAGTAAGGCCGCCTCGTCCGGAAATAAGACACCTTACCATAGTCATTGCCGTTTAAAATGTAATCTGATAAAATACGTAACATCCTGCTTCGGATACCATGTCTACGTTTTTACATATTCACGAATGAGAGCTCGAAGCATTCCAGCGATAATAGATATATACATATGTATATGCATAAATTGTGACACAGAAGATGTTATCAAGTCAAGTTTTATTTATAGAGGAAGCCGTGACAAGAGAAGCTAAAAGAATACCATCCCTCTGGACGATTATCATGATTATGTTTAACAGTAACTGGTAAACCTAAAAAGGACCAAATTTGCAAACATTATTGGCCATACATGTATCTATATTTGACCCATGTTTTCTGAACCCAGACGGGTATATGCTTAACACGCTAAAAGCCTCCCCCGGTAGAAGGTTGCTTTTTTACAGACAGGATAGACATCAAACGCTCGTTCAACGTACATGCACTTAATGGGTGCAAATATTTTAAAACTGAAGATATATTATACTTATAGTGACACCGCATATAAAAGACATTTCATCGCATTATTATACACGTGAAGCAAAAAGGCAGTAACAGTTTATTTTTCAAGTGAACAGTTACTGCCTTTTGGATTTGCAGAGCACTATAACACTGAGATAAGTCCTCCTAAATCACATATACCACGGTTCACAACTTTAAAAGAACCAACTGATAATAAATTAATATTTTAATAAATCATTATTTTTGTAATAATTTGTATTTATCCAGCCGGGGTAAAAAGTTGTTAATTTTGTTTATCGACGAGTGAAACATTATCTATTTGTCTGTTTCATTTTTTGATAACCAAAAAGAATTCGACACAAAAGGCCAGTAACTTGAGTTTTTCAAGCTATACACTATCTTAGATAGTTACTAGGAAAATGATTAGTTGTACATCTCTATAGATTCTTTGACTGTACACAAAATGTATATAAAAGCCAGCGTCATGTATGGCTGAATTAGTTGATGATAGAACATCTTCGACGACTTTTAATTATAATACATGAAATATGAACATTAACAGATTAATATTAATAAACATGCAAAGTCAGATTGTATAATGTTCTGTAGATGCAAGAGTATCTTACTTTTGCAAATTTTAGTAAACGAAACACCATGGAAATTGTAGCAAACAAAACTGAGCATAACTTCATTATGTATGTTCACAGTTCAAAATAAGACTGTCTATAGATACAGAAGAAATGCGTTTGGCAGGTTTTGTAGAATTCAACTATTATGACGATAATGGTAAATTTACAAAATGGTAAAATGATTTTTTAAAGGAAGATATTGAAGCTATGTTTTCGAAATTCGGACATCTAGGTGAAGATAACATTGAAGAGAATATTTGATATAAAAAAAACAAGTATAAAATAATATAAGAAGTCAAATCTGATTTCCTAGGCTCATATTGACGGATTACACAATGACATATATTAAAAATATGCCATGTGATGGTCAGATGGATAATATCGTAAATCTAGGCGAGTCCGTGGACCAGACTTGCCGGTGGGCCCTCCCCGGCACGTGGGAGATCAGGAGGTGGCGCCCTATCAGCATCACACTGACAGAGGTGTGACAGTCCAGGCAAGATGCAGCCAGCCAGGGTTTCACTGTAATTATCCACATCCTGATGCTCCAGGGAAGGTACTGTCTCACATATCCGAGACAATAACACGACACAGGCGTCCCAGCAAACACAAAACATTTGTAGAAAAAATTACAATGTTGGACGAGACGTTGGTCCGACGTTGTACAAAAGTTATACAAATGAGCAACATCAAAACAACATAGGCCTAACGTCCGGTGTTAACTGCCAAACAGACACGACACTTTGAGCCATTCTTGGTTTAATGTTGCGTTCAAGGCATTTGATTGTCAAATATTGCCCATACTAGAATATGGCAGTGATGTATGGTACACAGGCGATGATGTTAACGATTTGGTAAAAATCCATCTAAAATTTATCAAATCTACACTTGGAGTTAGAAAGCAAACACCTACACCTGCAATATATGGGGACACGGGACGATTTCCACTGATCATCCGACAACACATAAAAGCCGTAAAATATTGGTGTAGAATTATCTCAGAGCCATCCAGTCAGAAATGCCTACAATATGCTTCTTGAGCTAGATGGCATTGGCTTCACAAATTGGTGTTCCCGTATTCGCTCTATCCTCCAACGAACCGGGCTTGATCAAATTTGGGCATCGCAGAATATTGGGGATACAAATAAATTCATGCTTTTATTTAAAGAATCAATTGTTAGAATATTTACACAGCAGTGGAGGAAAGATATTGAGAGTTCGAGTAAACTGCGCACATATGCATCAGTAAAAAAATATTTCTGTGTTGAACCATATATCTTACACACAAGGGGGAACAATCTCATAACATCAATGGCGAGATATCGAATGAGCTCACATGATCTAAATATAGAAAGAGGACGATACAATAATCCAATCCCTCCAGTAAATCAGCGAGTATGCACAAGGTGTGAATTAAACGAAATTGACGACGAAATACATCTTCTTCTCCACTGTAGCGCTATGAATAATGAACGCAAAATCTTGTTGCACTCTGTAACCGCAACTATCAATATACAGCCGACATTTGAAATGTTTCTACGAATTATGACATCTAGAGACATAACAGTGGTGAAGTCACTAGCGCAATTTATCTATGGTTGTTTTAAACAAATTCATTGTTAAAACACTGAGTATAATAATCACAAGTCACCTGTCGCTATATTATCCATATTATCATGCTTTCATGATCTAACTTGGGTATTACCACATATCAGGACGGCTGTTGCTCTAGGATTTTTTTTTGGCTTTTTAGGGCCGGTTAGGGACATTTCCGTCGCCTTTGTTATCAGACAAGGTGGGGCCTTATGGAGGATTTCAGAGTTGCAAAGTCAACTGATTTTCTCTATGAGGTCGGGAATGTTTTTCTTCGATTGTAACTCCGGGTATGTGGTACTAACTAGGTCGCGATTGAAATAGTATGAATTAAACAATATAGTAAATTAAAATAAGATGTTATGTTTTTGTGCGAGGGCCATGTTCAGTGGGAATTGCACAAATAATTATTAACCGCCATTGTTACTGTTACTAGTTGTTAAGTTAACAGGTTAATAACAGGGAATCTACGAGCTCATAGAGACTGTGCTTGCATGGTCACATGGCTCGTAGCTACCTGTTTTGCGGATTGCCACATTTATTGTACCGCATTTTATTGTATTTGGTATCTAAAAATACGATATAATTTTTTACCATTGTCTTATTTCATACTCCAATTACTGTAGCATAATTATGCACTTGTATATATTTTTGGTTTCTACGCTCTCCAGAGTGTCTTTTTTGCTACTATATATAATTGGTGTGTTATACATAGTAGCTATTTTATCTCTGGTTTTGGTGCGGGAAACAAAATGATAGACCCCCATGTTATCTTGGCAATGCCTTTTAATTTATATCACCGAAATACCCAGTTTTTATTATGGCAATGCCACTTAACATGATGTTAGTTGTTTGTCATACCATGTATATTGTCATATGATTTTAACAAACTAACATTCTTGTATATACATGTATATATATCTCTCTTATTACTATGACAAATAAGTCTGTAATGACTTTTATTTCTGTCAATAAAATATCTGTCTGTCTGTCTGTTGGGCCATTGTCGCAGACGGTGGACCAGCTTTAATCCAGCAATGGGTCAACATATTTTCCCCCAGCAAAAATTCAAAAAAACATGAAACAATGTTAGGACAAACAGTAAGGCCGCCTCGTCCTGAAATAAGACACCTTACCATAGTCATTGCCGTTTAAAATGTAATCTGATAAAATACGTAACATCCTGCTTCGGATACCATGTCTACGTTTTTACATATTCACGAATGAGAGCTCGAAGCATTCCAGCGATAATAGATATATACATATGTATATGCATAAATTGTGACACAGAAGATGTTATCAAGTCAAGTTTTATTTATAGAGGAAGCCGTGACAAGAGAAGCTAAAAGAATACCATCCCTCTGGACGATTATCATGATTATGTTTAACAGTAACTGGTAAACCTAAAAAGGACCAAATTTGCAAACTTGATTAACGTCGATACACCGGTTTCCTGTTCGACCGTAACTCGACGTTGCCGCCAAGTGACTGAGAAACATAGAATGTCAGTGAGATACCGACGTGTTGTAGAATCAGCGGGGATCGAGCCCGGGACACGTCCGTCCCGCGTTTTCCGTTTGGTCCCGCGTTTACATGAGCAGTCTGATGGCAAGAGGGTAGTTTGTATTTTCACTGAAGGAATTAAGAATTAAAGGAGAAACTATGCACTTATGCGATTACGAAGAAGAGGCTTTTCTTTTTGCAAAATTTGCCAATATCTGCACAGGAGATATTCAACAAGACAGTCAAATTGCATGGTAGTTTCTTTTCTGATTGTCAAGACCAATATGTTTCCCTCGTAGTAATCAGATAAAATTTCTATTTCTAAAGTGATACATTTATAAAAAAAAAACATTCAATAATACTCAATTCTGTGATTCTACATGGATCAAACTTGCACAATAAAGTGCAAGATTGGTCTGGCGCTGAGACTGGTTCACAAGTCCTTCCAGCTAAAGGGATTTTCAAGGCTGTAGGCCTACATTGGACAATTTGAATCACAACAGAACCCCTTATCAACAGCAGCTCATGGTTCGTTCCACGCAAATGAAATGAATCCGGCTTTAGGCCACCTTTGTGCACATATAGGCTAAACTGGGCCAGGAGAACCTCCTGAAGATGGTGAGATGATTGAGACGACACTGTCCTCCAGACACAGGATTCTTAATTCGAGCCCTGGCGGTCTGAGGACGAGCACACTACTTCTCGGTTACTGAGGCTCCCCACAATACTGACTTTCACACGTGGGTGGGGAAGAAACATTTGTTGTTTCTCTCAAGCCGCCGAGACCGGGAACCGAACCAAGAGCTCTGGCGTGAAAGGCAGCGGTGCTAACCACTACCCTAGGGCCCCCGCCGTCGTTCCATGCAACCGGCATCGGCATAATCACTGATAATCCAGCAACCAACTAATGAGAATCTTGGCATCCATGCAGCATAATCTGAGATTGAAATGGTACAGACAAACATAAAGCCTTCATTGCCAGGATCATATCTCCCTTTTCCTGCCGTGTCCACGAAAGCTGATATATATAATAGATATATCTGTTCAGCGGGCCCGTACAAGACTTGGGAACTTGGGAAAGGACAATACATCTCATTGGCTACATATCACGCCACAATGCAATCTGAACAAATAAATCCACCTGTCATTATCACTGATTATACACTACCCTCGCAAAAAGTATCACACCCAACCGATGCACCCCACAGCATGGCGGACTGGGTGTCTTTTTGGCCAAGACGTTGAGCCAACAGTAGGCAACATGTATATTAAGTAATCCAGCAAACACAAGACATCGCAGCAAATGTTAGATCAATGTTAGACAACCGTCTACGATGTTGGCCCAATATTGACCCAACAATGGGTCATTGTGTATGGGAAATGGGTTGGTTTTAAAATAATTGGTTAACCCAAGGAGGTTAACCCTTACAGCGCGGGGATCGACTTCACGCGTCAGAATCTGACGTCTGTAGACGTCAGATTCAGACGACTAAAGTCGATCCTCGCACTATAAGAGTAAAAAATATTTCTAATGGCCGTAGACCCATAACATAGGTATTCAAATGAATCAGAAATAGATGACTAAGCCGTTTACGATGATTTCAAATTGAAAAAAAACCTTTGGCCTCCAAGGTTTTCATAAAAAGATTTGCGCTTTAAGGGTTAACTTGGTTAACCCTTTAAACCCACATATCGCACATGTATAACATGTACAATGTGGCATATTTTTCAAAAAAATGACTTAATGAGGAACTGCTAGAACCGGTGATAATTGTGGTAGCAATTCACATCTCAAAAATTTATGAAACTCTCGGGTAGTCTCTGCGGTAATCTCATATATGACGTTGCCAGCTCCATAATTGTCGGTCCGTTATATTAGTCTATATATATATGTCAGTAATGCGTGTCATAAATTGACTGGGATATAAAAAGACTAGAAACACATCAAACAATTGAATCAATATTGGTTTAGTGTTGGACCAGCGTCGCAGACGACAGTCCACATTTAAACCAATATTGGTCAATATTGGTTCAAAGTTTCGTGTTTGGCCTGAATAATCCAGAACAACACAACATTCACAAAACTCTGCAGAAACCAAACGGGTATGCCAACAACAAGCAAAACCTGTACAGTGATACCCTGGCTTATTATGTGAGAGGCGCGATGACAAGCATGTCAGATCAATCTTGATTGGATAGAAACGCTGCCGTCATTGAGTGGAATCAAGCCAGGAAGCTATTATTCGTGTGTCACCATGTGGTGTATGGAAACTGCCCAGCGACATAAAAACAAGAGGCCTGAAGCCGTTGGCTATATCATCCCCCGCCATAATTTTTTGCGGTCACAAATATTTAAACAGTCGACTTGTGGTGGCGATTTTAAATTTCAGTAAAATCACCTGCACATTTACAGATGGTGGGTGATGTGATTGTAAAATGTGAATTATTTCTGACTTCAATTTTTTACGCCCACCAAAAATTATCAAGTTCATCCATGGTGGACATTTTGAATTTCAGTAAAACCTTAAAAAATCACCTGCACATCTCCATATCGCGGGGAATGTGATTGCAAAGTTTGAATAAAATCCGACTTTAAGTTTTTGAGTATTTGCGCCCACAAAAAATTGAAGTTGATCCGTGGCGGCTATTTTGAATTTCAGCAAAACCTTTAAAAAATCACCTAGGGGCCTACACATCTCCATATTGTGGGGAATGAGATTGTAAAATTTGAATAATTTTTGCGCCCACAAAAAAATAGAAGTTGATCTGTGGCGGCCATTTTGAATTTTGGTAGCATCTAAAAAATCACGTGCACACCCCCAAGAGACTAGGAATGTGATGTTAAAATTTCAAAAAAAAAGTTTTTGAGTTTTTGCGTTCCGAAAAAACGTGACGCTTGACGCCTGACGGAATCCTGGTGTGACTAAAATCCCCCTTCCCCTACGGGCGGGGGATAAAAACATAGCTAAGATGCAGGAAAAACATAGACTTCACATTTTTTCAGAGATTTCATTTCATTTTTATTAACTTGGATATTTTCGTATTCACATCAATTTTTCATCAGAACAGATTTGATATAGTTCAATTATGAGCAGATAAATTAAATGGGAGCTTCCTACGATTCAATAAAAATTGTATTGCATTAATGGGGGTTTCCAATTCATTCTATCCCGATCGCTTCAAGCGCTGGAGCTTGTGGAATAAATCAAACCGTCTGGGGGTAAAGGGTGCGAAAAGCATTAAATATTAACTGTAATACGGTGTGCGGTAGAGCGCAGTAGATCAAGTGAAGACGCACTTGCCTGTTTACCCAAGGGGACCACACGCCTGCTTCAATACCGACGTACAGCACCAGCCCAGAAAACTTCGTAGACGATCACTTGGTTTGATGCTGGGCCAGCGTCGCAGACGTTGTCCCAGCATTAAACCCACTTGGTTTCAATGACTCATCTGAAACTTTGTCCCATCATTGAACCAGCCTCGACCAGTGTTTTTTGCATCGCCGGCTCCCATTCCCATCTTCTCAAATAGACTGGCATAGTCCCCAGATCCCCCAGATATAACCGGAGACGCCTCACGCCATCTATAATAGTGAGGGCTATTCAACGAAATCATGTGGCTCCTAAAAAGGTTCTGATGGAAGCTGGTGTACATGTAGTTGTGTTTCAGAGTACATAGAAAGTTCTTTTTACGATTCTGGTAGAGCAGAGCCTACAGAACCCAAAACCGCTTGATGCCACTTTGTCACCCTTGAGCATTTTTTTAATGGGCAAAATTCAAAATGGCCGCCAACGGAAAGCGCAAAAATCGTTTTTCGGCTATAACTTTATCAGAAATTGACATAGGAAACTGATTTTAGTGACTAAACGTATGTGAATACGATGCAAGACATAATTATTGTTTATTTTCTTTCTTTGTGTTGATTTCGCTAGCGTTCCATTTTTTAGCCAGTGTTTTACTGTTGTGAACTTTCATTTATTGTTAAAAATTATGCTTTGAGCTGTGCGTTGTGTATTGACGCTGTAATGATGATTTTTAACGTTCCTTTACGTTTTTAAGAGTCAAGTAGGCCTAATACGTTTAAGAAGTATAACATATTCCAATACGTTTAATCAGACAAGCATCAACAAGAATAGAATGCGATCTGATAAAGTCACTAAACAACAATATTGATATACATATAAGCGAGCTCTTTTATTCATAAACACTCGAACTAGAACAAAGAATAATGTGCCCCCAAAACAACAGTTCATTCGTCCTCGTCCTCAACGGGCAGGGTAGACGATTTTGTTTGCTCATTACAACAGTCTTCTGCACCATGGCAACCACAAAACACTGAACATGAGAGTCTTGCTGCGGAGCAACTGTATCTGGCCGTTGCACAAGGTCGGGTTGAGCTGCATTCACACCTGATCATTTTCAATACATCATCTGGGGTAGAGGACATGCTATCAATGCGCTGGATACTTCATCCTTTACCCAACCATGTGTAAATTCAACTATTGGTGGATCAACTGACAGCGCCACGCCTGTACGTGTGCCCTGTGTACATGTGCATTGAAGGCAGCTATGATCGGTGGAAGAGTCTTGAGCTCTGGGGCTACAGTGAGCTTCTTCTTTGCCATCTTCTGAGACCAAACATCAAAACGTATTTCAGTCATGCCTTCTTTCTCCTTCGACCCACAACATCCAGCGAAGAACACCATTGCTTCCGAAATAACATCCAATATATCTGTTTCTAGGTCACCTAATTTCGTTAGCTGGCAAACTTTCTTCAAGTTGTTCACCACAGTAGGCCCTACATTTGCCTATGCCCCATAAGTATGAGATAGTGTCACACCAAGTGAGCACATGTGCTGCCAGGACCGAGGAGATGAACTGGAGTAACAACAGGACTGGAGCAGGCTCGATCCGATATTTCTACTTAGTCATTTTTTACTATTCCCCTCCAGCATAGAGAGAGGTACTGGTGCCAACTCAAACTCGATGATATTTTTCAGACTGATGTCACGTACCTTATGAGGACCCAGAACCCTGGAATATATGAGGTTTGTGTCATACACATGTACTTGTCCAACCTTGATGTGTTTACGGGACACTGCCATGGCATGCTGACTACTTTTTTACTAAGATGCTTGTGAAAGCTGCTAGGCCACTGTGACTCGTATTCAATAGTCATTTTCGTCCCAACACTGGTAGCTGTATGAAAATTAACATTCGCTGCGGCAATCTTTGCAGATACACCATTGACAAGGTGATTTGGGTGGTCTTCTGAATTTAATGGATCGATGCAGGTTGTAAGCCTCTCTCTCAAATTTTCTTTATCTGCAGTATCTGATTGCTTGCGTGCTGGCATCTCTGAAACATCGAATCCCAGAGGTGGAGTGGCCAGTCGGCCTCACTTTCTGCCCTGACGAACATCATCATGATCATCACCGGTATTATGAGGTTCTCAACCCAAAGCTTTTCTGTGCGACTAGTCTTAGCCTTGTCTTCCAGCACTGTCATCAAACGACTCCATCATAACAATGATTTCACTTCTGTGATAAGACGTAGTGCTCTAATGTTCTGAGGGAACTTTTCACCAGAGAACATGGTTGATACACCACCAAATGTCACCTGAAAAATAGTCTTTAATTCTGTGTCTGACATCAACACTCCAACAGCTCCTGCAAAATGCCGCCTGGTCTGGGAATAAAGTTCTGGAACTGGGCTGGATATGCCATGTGACAATGGCAACAATACTATATAGCTTCTGATCGTTGGTAAAGATCGTATACACTTGTCCGGTCAGGTTAGTGGGACGCTGAGATTCGACCATGGCTGTCAACATTATGTGTGGTTCCGCAGGAGTCATATCTACTAGAGGTTACTAGATGTGACTGTTTTCGGCATGAAAACATTAAAATGAAATGAATCGGGCTTTAGGCCACCTTTGTGCACATATAGGCTAAACTGGGCCAGGAGAACCTCCTGAGGATGGTGAGATGATTGAGATGACACTGTCCTCCAGACACAGGATTCGAAATTGGAGCCCTGACGGTCTGAGGCCGAGCACCTACCTCTAGGTCACGGAGGCTCCCCACAATACTGACTTTCACACGTGGATGGGGAAGAAACGCCGTTTCTTTCAAACCGCCAAGACCGGGAACCGAACCCCAAACTCTAGCGTGAAAGGCAGCGGTGCTAACCACTACCCTAGGGCACCCGCCCATGAAAACATTAAAAGCATCCCCGTTAGATAAGCCTATTTCCTAGACGCCAAACCATCCTTCTCACTCAGCTCAAGGACTGAAAAGGTAAGGGTCTCCTGTGGATAATGGCAGCTTGCCAACTCGAGGTATCGCGGCATCTGAAAAGTTCTGAAACCCCCCCCCCCCCCATGGGTTAAGTTTGGTAGAAGGGGAATTCCCACTGACCTGGTTTTTGATCGCTATATTATTATCCAAGCCAAGAGACGAACGAAGGGCACCAGTGTCTACACATGGACAGGTGATACTGCTAAAGGAGTGTAGATATTTACAGGTCAGTCAATGACCACTCAAGTATATATAAAACGAATATTGACCCCACCCCCCCCCCCATTTTTTTAAAAAAAGCTGCGGTAGCCATTTTGTTTTTAAAGGATTCCTTCCAAAAGTTAATCAGATGATCAGAGATACCTAGAGAACAACTCTTCCAAATTTGGATGCAATCCAACCTACGGTTCATAACTTATCATGCCCACAAGCTTTTTTGTCGACCATCTTGGAAAATGGCTGTTTATGGCTCGATGCGTCCCCCCACCGCCAAAAAAAAATATCCGAAGAATAGCCCAGTCACATAGGTCATATAATGTAGAAAATAAATGGGTACAAAAAATGAAGGAGTTTAGATATTTCCAGGTCAGTCCATGACCCCTCCAGTATATATATAAAAAAATATATAAAATGACTGCGGCAGCCATTTTAATTTAATCAGGTCATCAGAAATACCTAAAGAACAACCCTATCAAATTTGAATGCAATCCAAAATATATGGGAAGAATTGCCAAGGCACATAGGTCATGTTTGTAACAAATAAACAAAATTCATAACCTTCTTAGTAAGAGCTTAATTTCTGATATGCCCGCGGCGGCGGCGGCAGAGACGGAATAATGATAAACACTATAAGCATCCCAATATTTTCAGGGAAGGTTAATGTGCCTGACAAGACCAAGACGGCTGGTCCAAATGTTCTGATAACTTGTTCAGCAAAGTGCGGCGTGTCAAATACTCTCCTTGATATAGTGTATACTGCTCGTGCAGTTGCACAGAGTTTCAAATGCGTTAGCTGTCTTCGGTCAGATAATGCACAAGACGGGTTAAAACTTCATCTACAGCTTATTCAACCTTCACTGAACAGGAATATTTCAGGTTTTTAATGTCTCACTCATCAGCACGTACACCACAAGCGTTCAGCATGAATTTCCTGAATGAGTCCTGGTTTGGTCCTCTATCAGCAGTTGCACATTGAACCACACGACGCCAGCTCTTCCTGTTCTTGAGATCGGCCTCGGTCAAATATGTGTCTCCACATATCAGACACTGAACCTGCAACTTGAAAACTGTAATGTCTGATCCACATGACCTCTCTACAACTGGTTTTTCTGTTGACTCTGGCTGCTTTTGTAAACAAGAGCGCTGACGCTAACGATATCCCCCGCCATTAATTAGAGTCAATAATAGCCTCAAAGTCAAATGTTAAAAAATAGGTCAAAGGTCACAACCCCCCAAAAGGCACATCTACACCCCCTAAGGGATGTGTGTGGCAATATGCAAAAAATCCACCAAACGCTTTCCGAGCTATCGTCCGGAAAATGAACTTATCGTCTGCCATCGATTAAAGTCAATAATGGCCTTAAAATCAAATGTAAAAAAATAGGTCAAAGATCACAACTCTCAAGAGGCACATCTACACCCCCTGAGGGATGTGTGTATGCAATATGAAAACAATCCAGAAAAACGCTTTCTGAGATATCGTCCGGAAACTGAACTTACATCCGCCATCAATTAAAGTCAATAATGGCCTCAAAATCAAAAGTCAAAAATTAGGTCAAAGGTCCTAACTTCCAAAAGGCACATCTACACCCCCCGAGGGATGTGTGTGTGCAGTATGAAAACAATCCAGCAAACGCTTTGCGAGATATCGTCCGGAAACTGAACTTATCATCCGCAATCAATCAAAGTCAATAATCGCCTCAAAAACTAGGTCAAAGGTCATAACCTCTAAAAGGCACATCTACACCCCCTAAGGCATGTGTGTGTAAGGCATGTATAAAAGCAATCCGGCTAACGGTTTCAGAGATATCATCCAGAAACGAAACACGGACGCACAGACGGTGATGTGCACAGACGGTGATGACAATATCCTCCGCACTTACTTCTTGGGTAGGGGATAAAAACGTTTAATGTGGGTCTTGGATGTATACGCTGATGAACAATTTCTATGTGCGTGCAGCGGTTTTGATAAACACAACATGGACCCTAAATCAATGTGCAAACCATCATCTCTGAGCTTACTGGATTCTACAATGGATTTGAGTCGGACAGAACTAGCAATTATTGGTGGATTAAGCGTGCTCCATCCCTGTAAACAATAAAAATCGTCATTACAAGGCAAAACACAACACACAGATGAAAGCATAATTTATATCAATAAATGAAAGTCAACAGCAAAAAAACACTTTTTTAAAACGAAAAGGTAACGAAATCTACACAAAAATGGTCTCCCATCGTATTCATATACCTCTAAAACATATGTTTAGACACCAAAATTAGTTTCATATGTCAATGTTTGATAAAGTTATGGCCAAAAAACGATTTTTACGGTTTACTTTGGCGGCCATTTTGAATTTTGCCCATAACAAAAAATGCTCAAGGGTGACAAAGTGGCATCAAGTGGTTTTGGGTTCAGTAGGTTCTGCTCTACCAGAATCATAAAAAAAAACGTTGTATATACTCTGAAACACACCTAGGCTTTAAATTTATATTCTGCCACAAGACACCTTAGTCTAATGTTGGTTTAGTGTTGATCCGCCAGAGATGGGTTGAAAAGATGCTGGGCTAGTACCATTGATCTATGACACTAGCCCAGCATCTGCTCAACGGTTCGCGTTTGCTGGGATTGAAGTCCGGTCTTCTATAAAATCATTCGAGAATAAGGGCCACCACGTACATTATCTGTGCATATAATAACCATCTTCCCTGAAGTCAAGCCCTCACTCAACCATTGGTTCAATGAGATATGGGCTTCCACGTCGGCCATTTTTTACTTAGATCAAGTTGGACATTTTTCAGGTAATATCCCTGCATCTTTTGTTTTATAACAAGACTACATAAGTCCAGGAGCTCCCGCGACGAATTAGAATTTGATTTAAGCAGTTTTGTGTAGGGTTTTTAATGTTGTCCTAAGCTAGGTCAACAAGACGCAAGACAACTAGGTCTAAGAAGCCCAGTCTAAGAGTAAGATAAGAACTAGACAGTCTGTCAGAGATTGCAAACCTCCATTGAAATTAATGATCCTAATCAGTATTCCAGTAATGGTCTACCTATCTGGCACGGTTTACCCGATATCAGGCCAATCGAGGTAACTAATAGCTGATTTACGGTCATTTTGAGTTCGATATAAATTAGTCAAAAACTTAGGGTGCATCCTCCCCCGAAACCTCAAATTTTGTTTTATAGTAATGGACTAACATCTAACACAGTTTGCAAAATATTGTGCATGTGAAAGTAAATAATGGCCGATAGGGGGCCATTTTGAATTTAATCGAGTCAGAATTTTTCAAGATGCATCCTCAGCTGAAATCTCACATTTCATTCTATAGTAATGGTCTAGCCATCTAGCACGGTTTACCAAAAAACGGCTATGTGAAAGTGAATAATGGCCGATAGGCGGCCATTTTGAATTTGATCTAGTCATTTTTTTTCAAGATGCATCCTCTCTTGTAATCTCACATTTTGTTTTATAGTAATAGTCCAGCTATCTAACACAGTTTACCAAATATCAGCAATGTGAAAGTAAATAGTGGCGATAGGCGGCCATTTTGAATTCGATTGAGTCGAAAGTTTTTGAAAGGCATCCTCTCTCAAAACGTCACATTTTGTTTTATAGTAATGGTCTAGCTATCTAGCACGGTTTACCTGATATCAGGCCTATCGAGGTAAATAATGCTGATTGTCGGCCATTTTGAATTCGTAAGTTAAAAATTTTCAGGGTGCATCCTCCCCCGAAAACTCACACTTTGTTTTATAGTAATCAGGTAATGGTCTAGCCATCTAGCACGGTTTACCAAATATCAGCCATGTGAAAATGAATAATGGCCGAAAAGGCGGCCATTTTAAATTTGATCAAGTCAAACTTTTTCAAGATGCATCCTCATCTGAAATCTCACATTTCGATTTATAGTAATGGTCCAGCCATCTAGCACGATTGACCAAATATCGGCCATGTGAAAGTGAATAATGGCCGATAAGCGGCCATTTTGAATTTTATCGAGTCAAATTTTTTCAAGATGCATCCTCTCCTGAAATCACACATTTTGTTTTATAGTAATGGTCTAGCCATCTAGCACGGTTTACCAAATAACGGCCATGTGAAAGTGAATAATGGCCGATTGGCGGCCATTTTGAACTTGGACAAAATGATTTTTTTCAAAATGCATCCTCTCCTGAAACCTTACAATTTGTTTTATAGTAATGGTGTAGATATCTTGAGCAGTTCTCATGATATTCCACAATATCAGGCCTGTCGAGGTGAATAACGGCCGATAGGCGGCCATTTTGAATTTTATCAACTTGAAATTTTTCAAGATGCATCCTCTCCTGAAACCTTACAATTTATTTGTTATTAATGGTGTAGCTATCTTGAGCGGTGTTCATGATATTCCGCAATATCAGGCCTGTCGAGGTGAATAATGGCCGATAGGCGGCCATTTTTGATTTTATCAACTTGAAATTTTTCAAGATGCATCCTCTCCTGGAACCTCACAATTTGTTTTATAGTAATGGTGTAGCTATCTCGAGCGGTTTTCATGATATTCCGCAAAATCTTTCAGTCGGATTTACCGATGTTATAAATTAGGTCAAAGTGCTGGGTCAACTTCCAGGTCAAGGTCCAAAAACCTGAAAAGGCACAACTAGGGACCTTAGAGAACATGTATGTGCAATATGACTGTCATCGGCCCAGTACTTTTCGAGATCTGCTCCGGAAACGAAGTGCACGTCAAAACGTGTAAATAGGTCATAGTTCTGAGCCAGAAGTAGTTCAAAGTTCAAATACCCCAAAAGGCACAACTAGACCCCCTAGGGGTGTTGTGTGTAAAATTTGAAGACAATCGGACAAGTACTTTCAGAGATATGCTCCGGAAACGAATTGTTTACGGACGGCCCAACGGCCCAACGGCCCAACGCCGTCACATCATCATTTTCTCCTCTGCAACCTTGCGTATTGAATTCAGATTAAAAATATTTTAACCCGTCCATTAGCCACCTGGAAGTAACCCACATACCAAAAATTGTTATCCTAGCTTATTTTCTCACAAAGTTATAGGCAAAAGAAGAGGCCAAAAAAAAACGGAGGTAGAATCCATAGCTCCCTTCGCTCACCTACGGTGACGGCGGGAGCTAATAAATGGTCTAGCTATCTGGCTCGGTTTGCCAGATATCAGGCATATTAAGGTAACTATGGAGTCAATGTTTCGAGCATATTGGTCATAAATAAAGTATATCCTTCAGGCATGTATATAGATCGACATAGTCTGAGTCTGAGAAATGTTATGAGATTAGTGGCTTTGTAAAGTGTGTACAATTGAATATATACAAATATGTTTGGTTATTTTATTATTAGTGTTCATTACTCAAAATGACTAGCGGGTTTTCTATGGATTGGAGTGGTTTAAATACTTATAACGAGGCGATTTGTATGGCACTCCCTGAAAAAGTGCTGCCAAATTTGTTAAAACCTTCCACCCATGTATATATATTGATACCTTAATATCCAATCACCGATATCGAGTGTTACACGTGCGCATGTATGGTATGAACATACACATAGCAACAATATGAGGGTCCAGTGGTCCGCCAGCCTTATAAGCAAAAGCTTCCAATCCGCAGTTGGTGGCTGACCAACATCTGCGACGCTGACCCAGCATTGGGCGAAAGTCTCGTGCTTGCTGGGTTATAAATAGCAGGCTTGTTCTACAAAGGAGAATCGACAATTACAGTGTCAAACTAGACGATGGCAAACGCGACAGAGAAGTCCATTATCATGGTTATTAATGTGACAGAACCACTCGTGAAGAAGTTATAAATAGCTTCAGATTTGGGGCCACCACAATCGGGTAAAAATAGATGTGATTGAACATGTCATGGCAGTTTTATGTACAGTATAGATGAGAGTGACCAGTGATATTTTTCAAGGAAATTAGACTAAAACACACACAAACAGTCATTTGTGTTGCTGAGTGAACTATAACAGCGAAGGCGTTACATCCCATTTTGGGATTTAATCGAGTCCACAAATGTATTACTGTTCTTCATAAAAGTAATCTGATACAAATCACGATTTATCCATTATTGTTTCAACCAACACAAAATTCAGACAGTGGTTGTAGTAAATTGAATGGCTTTTTTGTGTTAAAAATATTAAAGTATTATCATATATGTTGCGGCATATAGGATTTTTTTTGAAACTAAAACTCTTGAATTAACATCATAAAAATTAGTCGTTTAGTATTGTTTATTGAAGTTTCCGAATAAAAAATCATATATTCAAAAATTAATATATTGAAGGATTCAGTTCACGTTCAAATTCAAGTGGCGAGATGACATTTAATTTGCTCGTTTACGAAACCAGTATTATGACTATAGCATAAGTATTTCCAATAGCTTCACATACAATTAATTATTCAACTATACTGATGTGACTGTTTTCTGCACGAACACATTGAAATGATCTCCGTTAGATATTCACAGGTCAGTCGATTTTTTTGACATTTTCTTTTTAATGGATTCATCGCAAGCTAAACCCCTGCTGCTTAGAACTTAGCATTTTCTTTCACCTGACTAAGCTCAGTTCTGTTTTATCCTGATGAATTATACAATTTGCACTGTGACTCAATTAATTTGATAATTATGTGATGTGATGTACAAATGCGACTGGGGACCTCACGGGTTTATGATATAAATCACCAGCACAAAATACTCGACGACGTTGATAGTCTCTGTACCTCAACGCCAAAGGGTTAGAGGAGCATGCCCAGCAAACACTGGACGCTGACCAAATGCTGGCGTAATGTTGGACCGACGTCTGCGACGGCAGTACAGCATCAGGTGAACGTACTCTCACTGAGCGGCGGTAGCTGGGACAGGTGCCCGGCAACGACGTCCATATACGGCTCTCAATTTGTCTGACAATAAATCAGCGGCAAAACTACAGAAACTTCGGACGACAGCCCAGCTTGGCGTATAAACAAAACTGTCTGTTAAAGCATGTTGGTCGTTTCGTTTCACTGATCACTGATAATATTATTCTTGTGACGCCCCCACTCCTTAAGGAAAGCACACATCGTGTGCTCAGCGAATCGTGACGACCCAACTACTTTAATTTTGGCCAGCATGTACGTTGAACCAAAATTGAGACAGACATGGGCCGACGAGTTATCTTACGCCGGAAGACAAATAAAATATTTTTTTCCCCTGTAAATTTAATACAATTTTTGTTTTGGTGACGAAAGTGTGTGCGGGTATTTTGTTGCTTACATTTTTGAACCTATTACAATTTCTAACTTCGAGATGCACCAGAATTATTGGATTAACCATGTAGGCCTACTCCATGCTGCACTGCCGAATCATGACGACCCACCAACTTTAATGTTGACCAGCATGAATGTTGAACTAAAATTGAGACAGATCTGGGCCGACGAGTTGTCTTACGCCGGAAGACAAGTAAAATAATAAAATATATAATTAGTTTGGCAGTACAAAATGAAAACATTTTTTCCACTGGAAAGTTTATATAATTTTTGTTTCGGTGACAATATTGTGTGCGATTATTTTGTTGCTTACATTTTTTAACCTATTACAATTTCTGACATTTAAGATTTCGATATTCACCAGAATTATTGGATTAACCATGTAGGCCTACTCGATGTTTTATAACGTGTGCCGCTGGTAAGTTCTACAAAGACAGCTTCGATTTCAAGCAAAAATCAAAGAAACCCGTCAACGGTTCGGTCTGTATGACAACGATACGACCACTGTATTTGGCTGGAAAATGGCGGCCAGGTAAGTTGTAGACAAACATAGTTTTAACCAGAGGAATTCAACAGGCGTATAAAATGCATATGTAAACTCGCATAGATGCTTGTACGACACCGACGGACACGGCGGCGAACAATGTAAAAACAGCAATCATCCATAAAAATGTTAATAAACAACCGTGATACAGAGGAGAAGTGCCTCATGACTGCAACTAAGTGTATATTTTGATTCGTGACGTAAACATATAAACACTTAGATCACGCGCAAGCAAGTTTGTATCTCATTTACTTTTGCTGTGAATTGTTATCAAGTATTCAGTTCTGTGAAATAGCCGTGTCATTTTTTCAGCATTTGCATTTCGCGTTCGTATTTTTGAAGATACTACATGTATCCAAGCAGATACGATGTTGGTTTAAGGCTCTCACTTTGCTTCAACACCTCGTATCTGCTGGGATTATATCTGTTAGGGGGTATCATTCAATTACCAGGGCCTGGGGGGGGGGGCTGGAGTTTTTAAACTGGACAAATTATTTATTTCACTTCCTGTCACACTCTGTCTAAAGCAAAATATGTATTTCACTTTCTTCAAATGTATTTTTTTTCAGTGTACAAACTTTGATCCTAAAATAGGCTATAGATATTGGGGTTAAGGAGAAGAGCTAAGCGAGGCTAAAAAAATCAAAGCCTCATTTAATAATAACATTTTTCTTTGTAGCCATAAAATATTTATTTACAGCATGTCCTTCAGACAATTATTTATTTCATGAAAAATCAGTCTCAAAATATTTATTCAAAAAATACTTCAGCCCCCCCCCCCCTCGAAATTAAATGGTGGGCCCCTTATAGGCGTCATAAGTGTGATAAGTTACCACCGTGTATAGCATGAAGTTCAGATAGTATAATATACATGTGATACGTGTAATCGTTCATAGCGCACACAACCGTGTAAACATATACGTAAGACTTGTGTTCTGCGTGGTCTACTCGGACAATAAACAAAGAAACCTGCCATTTCATTGAAAGCTATACACAAATCAAATATGTGGCTTGATATATAATAATAGCAACATGTTGATATAACACTACCCACTTTGGCACAATCCCAGCTTACACTCCATGGTATAACCAAGGTTAATCAGGTGAGCAAGCTCATCCAATCTGCCAAGTTACATGCCAAAAGAAAGTCAGTCAGCGAGCCCAACATTGCCAACAACCTCTTATAATTTAATAGCGTATACAGTTATATGCCTCTTCCACATGTTCCAGTTACAATAACTTAATTAATAATTTCAGTAGAATCAGAAATACTCAAATACTCGATCGCATATGCTGCTGAAGTGACTGTTTCTATTTTTCATTTATTTAAAAATGGAATTGCTGACGCAATGTGTGCATCATTGTATTGACATCTACCCAAAAATGTGTTGAGGGGCACCATTCAATCTTCAAAGAGAGGGGGGGGGGGGTGGAGTATTTTCAAAATAAAAAAACTCCAGCCCCCCTGGAGATAGAATGGTGCCCCCCCCCCCTAGCAAAATGAAATGAATCGGGCTTTAGGTCACCTTTGTGCACATATAGGCTAAACTGGGCCAGGAGAACCTCCTGAGGATGATGAGATGATTGAGATGACACTGTCCTCCAGACACAGGATTCGAAATACGAGCCCTGGCGGTCTGAGGCCGAGCACGCTACCTCTCGGTCACAGAGGCTCCCCACAATATTGACTTTCACACGTGGATGGGGAAGAAACATTTTTTGACCGGGAACCGAACACCGAACTCTGGCGTGAAAGGCAGCGGTGCTAACCACTACCCTAGAGCCCCCCCCCCTCCCTCCTAGCAATGTTGGTGGCCTTTCATTTAGTTTAAAACTCCCTTGAAAGCGTATGCCAGGTAAAGTGCGGCTATTTTGGGACAGGCTATTTGGAACGGGTGATATTTGGGACACAAGTGGGGCTATTTTTGACACCGGTTTTTAAGTGTCAGGTAAATAATTATGATTCATGAAATCAAACAAGCATTATTTTTAAGAAATAATGACATTTATATCTACTCTTGGTCTATCTGCCATGAATATTTATCTGCAGTATAATGTATGATGTTTTGAGTATTTTCACGGAGGAGCTGTAAAATGCTATGACAAATCTCCGCTTTATGTACTCTGCCTATGGAGAACATGCACTGTCGCAGTGCTCCAGATAACATGCGTATATGCGTAAAATACGCATGTAAAAACAGCAAATACTCATTGACAGAAAGTCTGAGGAGTAATATTACTCATAAAAAAACTATTAAAATACCCATCAAAGTAAAAAAAAAACACAAAATGATACGATTGTTTTATTTTGTACGTGAGCACTCAGCAGAACTATGTGACCTGAGTGTAAGAAAAAAATGATCAATGAAGCTTTCATGTTGTTGTATGAAAAATACTCATTGTTTATTTTTTCATCATATTTCACTCTTCATCACCCATTTCAATGAGTGAAATACTCCTCAAACCAAAAAATTATCTGGAGCTCTGCTGTCGGAAGGCGCATGAGCTGACCGAATAAACATTGTGCCCAGGCTTGGCATAGGATACAATAAATGTTAGCGACTTATCATTCAATGGATGGAAGAAAAACGAATTATACATAAAACAATTATTAAACCTTTTGTAATAGCAATGACCATCCAGAAACCGCTACACACACTAGCTAAATGGATACATTGCAACAATAGCAGATTAAGTAAACGAATACAACCGATTTTTATAAGCTGTAAAACCAAATGAATCATTATTAGATGAGTAAAATATTACATCAAATCAATTAAAATTCGCAACAACTAGGTAAAATTAACAGTTGAGAGGTGGAGAGACCCAAAATCATTAAATAAAATACGAGCTTCCATTTGCTTAACAAAAAAACAGAATATGACTGAGAAATTAGATATCATGAATGGCGAAAGATATGTAATTTAATATGAATTATCAGTCAACTGCTTAACAAAAAACAGAATATGACTAAGAAATTAGATATCATGAATGCAATTTAGTTTTAGAAAATAAAGAAATATAAACATTGATGTGGTGGTACAGAGGTTAATGTGCTGAGTGGAGTAATAGTGTCCCAAATAGACCACTTTACCCTACATGTATATAATTATATACGGTCACAGTAGTATAAGAGTTAAAAAAATACTTCACAAACACAACTCATAAATCCATGCATCAGCTCACGCACGCAGTATATCCTGAAACAATCAAATATCAGAATTGATATTCTAACATTCCCCCAGGCGTTGGCACGTTTATACACACGGAAGTAATCTGGCAGTGTATCATGTTGTTTTATTACAGATGTTGCTTTGTCTGTATCATATTGGCTGAAAACTGTGCAATATTTACATACACACATCATTTCACGAATTAAAGATTTTGCTGACCTACTCATCTAAAAATCATTATCCCAATACTGAGCTAATATTGACCCAGTATCTAGTTGAAGAGATTTGTCTGATGAAAATTTATTAGCGGATTCTGCTGTATTGTGTGACGTGTAAATATCGTTGAAAACTTTCCATAGAACACCAGATGACCCAAAAATACCGTGCAAGCACTCAAATACCCCTCGGCTCATGCAGTGACTCTTTATATGCCAGGTTTCAAGGCAATTAATTGAAAATAAGAACGATTTATTAAAATTGATAAAACCAAAATGGACGCCGCAGCCTCGTTTTTTAATCTAACATGAAAACGGACAATATTAATAGACTTGCAGACCCAGAAAACCTATATATATACCAGGTTTCAAGGGAGTTCTGAAAAAAAAGTTTAAAAAGAATTAGTCGCCAGGTGGCGGTCATTTTGATTATGGCCGCCATAGCCTCGTTTTCGGTCGCACACTAAGACGGACAATGCCAATAGACTCGCAGACCCTGAAAACCTAATTATACCAGGTTTCGATGGAAATTTGAAAAAATAGTAAAAAAAAATTAATCGCCAGGTGGCGGCCATTTTGATTTTCGGTTGAAAGCTGAAAATCTAATCAGGTCATCTCCATACTCATGGGCAACATCACATAAAAAATTGGAGAGATCCAATAATTATTTTTCGCGTTAACAAAGAATTTTGTAATTAAAAAATAAAGATGGCCGCCATAGCCTCGTTTTCGGTTGCACGCGAAAACGGATAATGCCTACAGACTCGCAGACCCTGAAAACCTATATATACCAGGTTTCAAGGGAATTATGAAAAAAAAAATTTGGTCGAAAATAAAAATTTAGTCGCCAGGTGGCGGCCATTTTGATTATCGGTGGAAAGCTCATACTCATGGGTAACTTCACGTGAAAGATTGGATAGATCCAATAACTATTTTTCAAGTTATCGCGTTAACAAGATTTTTTTTTAATCTTTGACCTTAACCTTCGACCTATGACCTTGACCTTGGGTAAAAATGAATGTTTGAATGTTTGTATGAATTATGAATTTAATCTTTTGCACCATTTTGGTGTAGTAGCCAAAAGAGTGTGTGCGGCGGCGGCGCACGAAGGGGACGACAATACCCCTTCGGGCCCAACGGGCCGAGGGGTAAAAACCATATAATGGACTTGGTGGAGAAGTGCAGCTCTCAGTAGCTTATGAGTAGCTGACGCAAACAAACTACACAAAGTAAACAGCCTACTGTGTAATAATGAAATGTGATAAGAATGGCAGAGAAATTGTCAATTGTTCACAATTATGGGAATGAATGCCGTCAGACGGGTATTAACACATACCTTCACTGAACCAACCGATCAGAACCTTACGACCTGTAGGATACATGCATGTAGTTTCTAAAGCATTGGATTCCAACATCCTGCTTGTATTGACATGATTAACCTTTGTACAGCTAGGCCCGTACATAATATACGATGTCAAGCTAATTCCGAACAAAATTAAATTGCACTATAATTGGTAAAATAGTTTGTGAAAAGGGATCCGGTTGTCAAATAATTCAATATTGGAGGTGTCTATATTTCATCAACAATAATACGTCATTTCGTCTCCTTTGATATGAAAGGGTGTATCTGCCACTTTACAAAGTGGCAGATACACCCTTTCATATCCAAGGAGACGAGTTTTGAATGAATGAAAAAACAGTAAACAAACAATTCAGCAGCACAGTGTTAAAACACAAGACAAAATGTTACAAGTGATATCGTACAATTCAGCATAATAAGAATGACTAATAAAGAAAACGTGATGAACAAATAAATGAATCGCTACTTACGCCGGCAGTAATAAAATATTCCAATGTGGCAAACAGTACTATTTGGTCACCATATACGCCTTACTAGGTGGGGTAAACTCCACACACTGTGGCCAAGCGCAAAATCTCTACAGCTTGACAGGAGGAAGACGAGCATGCAGACTGCCAAACCGAGGTGGGCGAGTTCACAAAGGCAAACCCCCAGGCAATAGGTAGACCACAAAAGTTCCTGGAGTTCATTTGTGCCAGCCCAGCTGTGACCGACGCTTAACCTCTAAGAGCCAGAAGAACACTTGTTAATATCCTTACACCTTTCCTTACACCTTATGATAAATAAGTAAACAATGGCTATTGCATTAGAAAAAACAGTCAGAGCAGAGCAGTATCGCGGTTTGGTAAAATAGAAGAGCATAACGCCACACTCTGCGCCTATAGACAGATAGCTGTGGACTTGAGGGGATCATTTCACGTTTACTTGTTCACGGGTGAAGTGTAAAGTTGGCGGCGCCGGCAAACATAATCCGCCTGTGGCTTGCACGTACACGTACATGGATCAATCCCGACAAACGTCACATGTTCACCCGGCGCTGGCTCAAACCATACTACAAAAGTCCCTGTGTTTTCTGGGATTCCACCTATGTAGGGCCTACAGTCCAAAAATTGTTCGTACAACATTGGTTCAGCATCATTCTGGCTCACCCGCAGATCATCGTCTGTTACATACCGTCAAGCATTGTACCGATGATGGATTTTTTTTACAGGGACATTTGGTAAACTGTGGGATTGCCAAGCAAACTAGAACAGTAGTTTTAGGATCATTATGTGCTGCTGCAACGTTGCGAACTATTACAACCAATTATTTTCCTAAGATCAATGTCACCTTCAGGTTGAGAAGCTAAAAAAATTCCAAAAAAAATCAGTCGGTGTTTTTCCACCAGTACGGTCATTTCTAGTCACTTTCTAATGCAATAAAATGTGTGTAATCTGTAATTAGAAAATGAGTAATGTACAAATGACGATATGATCTACTGCACATACGAGACGTTGCCCCAATATTGGATGACAATTGGTCCACAGTCAGTGACGGCGGCCCGACATTAAATCGACATTGAGTAAAAGTATCGTGGAGTAAATCTTTTCACTCATTCAAGGATCTGGATTCAACCGGTGAGGCAGGTATGATTACCACGAACATATACTTAGGAAAAAAGTGAGGCGTTCTCTTCCGCTACGATCGGGGTCGGAGAGTGCGCAGCGTAACAGAAAGCTAACTCAATGTTTGATACTGCCAAAGCCTCTATTCCTACATAAATTTGAGGGCTTCCAAAGGCACAGCGTTTCTGATCAATAACTAATGAAAATGAACAATGCCAATGGACTCGCAGACCCCGAAAACCTATATACCAGGTTTCAAGGCATTTAACTGTAGCCGTGGGTCAGTGAAAATTCCGCACCAAAAAAAAGTATCATATATATATATGGCTTTGAGTGGGGTCTACGCAGGCATATTAAAGTAATCATGGACGATTCATAAATCCCAAAAGGCACATCTACACATCATAAGGAATGTGTGTGGGCGATATGAAAGAAATCCCCTCATGGGTTTCCACGATCCGCTCCGGAAAAGAAACTCGGACAAACGGACTGTCGGACGGAAATCTAAGGCAACGCCATAACCCCCGCCACACTTCGTCGGGCGGGAAACTATTTCTCTGTGCATGTATTCGGAGGTGTGAACACACACGATATTCACATAAATTGAGGCGCAGAAGCATTATATATTATGTCCCTGGGGGCGAAGACGACCGGAAGTTAGCCATTGTATGTTAGGGAGGGGCACTCAATGTTGGTTTATTGTTGGTTCATCGCCTGCGAGGCTGACCCAACATTTAAACGACATTGGATCAACGTATCGTGTCTGCTGGGACCTGTCCTTGGGAGGTGTGCGGTTATCACAATAGAGCTTCACTCGAGGCTTTTATAATTATATTTGAGCCAACATGAATAGACCAGTAAACGTGTATGGACCAACAACAATAAATAATGCAATGGCATGATGACCTGCTTATAGATTTTATCATTTAGAATTTTTGCTATAACAGTTTATATACAATATACAGATATAGTAATGATCTAGCTATTTGGCACAGTTTGTCAGATATCACGCATATTAAAGTTAATAAGGGCCGAGAGTCGACCATTTTTAATTTAATAGAGTTGACATTTTCAGGGCATATTCCTACCTGAAACCGCAATTTTTTTTAATAGTAATGGTCTAGCTATCTGGCACGGTTTGCCAGATAATCAGAAATATAAACTCAATTATGGCCGATAGTCTCCCATTTTGAATTCGATCGAGTTGATTTTTTTCAGGGCATATCCCTGGCTGAAAACACACATATTGTTTTATTGTAATGGCCAGCTGCTATCTGGCACGGTTTGTCAGATATCACACATAATAAAGTTAAATATTGCCGATAGCTGGCCATTTTAAATTTGATTGAGTTCAAATTTTTCAGAGCATATCCATACCTGAAACCGCATATTTTGTTTTATAATAATGGTCTAGCTATCTGGCACGGTTTGCCAGATATCAGGCATATTAAAGTTAATTATGGCCGATGGTTAGCCATTCAAGTAGTTCAAATTTCATAAACCCCCGGGCCGACATATCACTACACCCCATGAGGGATGTGTGTGTGCAAAATTGAAGAAATCCATCCATGGGTTTCCGAGATCTGCTCCAGAAAAGTAATGTGGACAGACGGACGCCAATACCCCCACCCCAAGTCAACTTCGTCAGGCGGGGGGATAACAACTGTGGCAGCGTTCAATACACCTTTCCCAATAGCAACACGCCACACAGGGACTAAAAACTGAACTATTTAGTTGGGAGTCCTGTCGCACTGTTTTCTATTACAAAGCGCCACACAGTGATTAAAACTGAACTATTTAGTTGGGAGTCCTGCTTATGCGCAAAATCGTGCAAACAGTGTATAGTCAGTTGGTTGACTAGGTCTATCAGCCTCATTTCCCCACCCAGCCTGATGCTCCACTTGAAAGTCAGAGGTCAGACTCCGCGATGGCATGTAAATAGCGTTGTTCATACCATTTCTTAATCCATACACCACGCCATGACCCAGAAGCAATATCTCAGTGGACCCACGTCATTTAACGCAATATATGGGATAGCTTTTGACTTTTTGAATCGAGATATTATTCTAGGATCCATGCTCAATAAAATAACTATGATCCACTGTATACATGCAGGATAATTTGAAGGTACATTTCTGCCTGTGATAACAACTAAGCAATTGTTGTTTGTATTAAAGATGCATACAGCTGTGAAATGCGCATGTGTGGGACGGTCAAGTGTAGGCCTGCATTAGCCTATAGAGTACACTTTGACGGCATTAATATCAGCGACTGAACTGATTACAAGATACTACTCCAACGAGAAATTGGCCCAATGCTGTTTTATTGTTAGACCAACGTCTGCGACATTAGCCGACATTAAACCAACGTTTGGTGAGTGTGCGTGTTGGCTGGGAAAGCTCTTACTGTCAATATGCTGGAAGTCAACTTTTTCCGGACCCCCACGGTAGCAAAACCGTTTGTGTCTCAACACAAAGCCCACATGAGAGTAATGGTGAATTATTTCCTTATAGACGTCGCTCAAGTATATAGAGTTTATATGATTTGGGAACTTGCTCTTAATGCGGCGATGGGTATGAAAGACATATAGTATTATTATCTTGGCTGATAACTGTGGATGTGGGGTGATATGTCATTGTGGAATGTCCAGGGACCACAGTGGCATTCTGGGGACCACATTATCCCGCGTATTTTGACAGTTGAATATACCTTTAAGGATTGTTTTCCTGTGAAGATATGTGTTCATTTTATGTTGTTGAGAATTGGCGACTCATATCTTCGATATTAACATACTATTTTTCATACATGCATTCGTTTTATGTCGTGTGGCTACGACAATTAAACTTGTTGAACTAAAATTTCAATTAATTGCACATGTGGAATTATTCATATAAGGGAAACACCAAAGTGCGCGAAAGAGAAGAGCAGTTTTCGTCTTTATCTTATGGGATCTGATAAGAATAGCGAGATAGTGGCAGCGGAACAAAACGGAAAACGGGGAAGTCCATCATCCAGCTTAGGAGGTCCCCAGCAGCCACGAGATGTTCGCCTGCTGTTGGTTTGAAGTTGGTCCACCGTCACAGACGGTGGCCCAACATCAAACCATCACCGGGTGAACGTCTCCTGCCCGCTGGTTTCCCTGTCAGTACAGTCACCACCAGCTCTCGATCGCCGCACTCTGTAAATAGCACTTTGGGGAGTTATTTTTAGCGCGCTGGAAGCTCAACTCGATCATCTGGACACTGTCCATCTTAATCCCCTTAATCTGGATCCTGGCCCCAGGACTTGGTGGACAACACAGCACATGGCCATTACCACAACCAGGACATTCAAGCGGAGTCAGTGCTGTGTTTCGACTCAACTACCATGACCGTAGATAAGATTTATCTACCGCCTTAACAGGTCTACGGCACGCACTGCAGGTCTGCGCACATCACACCTCATAGTAGGGTGAAAAACTTAAATTCCATAAGCACTTTCTGGTTTGACGATTGATCTGACTAACTTTTAAAAGATGGTGTCCCTTATACAAAGTAATGTCATGTCAGATGCTAAATTGCTGCTGGGAGTCATTAGCATTGGGTTTTGCTGGACTCATTGTGTTAGTAAATATTAACAACATCATGCACTGTAATTGTAAATTAGGCCAAGAGTATTAGGGTCTATATGAGTGAGACTTGGAACAAATTCATAACAAGCTGAAAATTTCAGAAAGGTTCAGAAAAATATCCCCTATAGCCAGACAGACAGACATATATTTTATTGACAGAAAAGAAAAGTCATTACAGACTTATTTGTCATAGAAATGAAAGAGATATATGTACATGTATATACAAGATTGTTAATTTGTTAAAATCAAATGACAATATGCATGGTATGACATACACAACTAAAATCATGTTAAGTGGCATTGCCAAAATAAAAACTGGGTATTTCGATAATATAAATGACTACTACTAAAAATAAATTTAAAAGCATTGTCAAGATAACATAGAGGTCTATCATTTTGTTTCCCGCACCAAAACCAGAAATAAAATAGCTGCTATGTATGACATACTAATTATATATAGTAGCAAAAAAGACACTCTAGAAAGCGTAGAAACCCAACATATATACAATTGCATAATTATGCTACAGTAACTGGAGTATGCAATAAGACAATGGTAAAAATTATATGGTATTTTTTTAAAATTAAATATAATATCATGCAAGTACAATAATTGTGGCATAAACAGGTAGCTTCGAGTCATGTGACCATGCAAGCACAGTCGCTATGAGCGTGGAGATTTCCTGATATTGACTAGTGGTCCAGACTTAACGACGTAATAACAGTAGTAATGCCGGTTAAAAATTATTTGTGCAATTCACACAGGACATGGCCCTCGCACAAAAACATTACAGCTTGTTTTAATTCACTAAATATTGTTTAAGTCATACTGTTTCAATCACGACCTAGTTAGTCCCACATACTCGGAGTTACAATCGAAGAAAAACATTCCCGACCTCATAGAGAAAATCAGTTGACTTAGCAACTCCGAAATCTTCCATAAGGCCCCACCTCGTCTTATAACAAAGGCGACGAAAACGTACCTAACCGGCCCTAAAAAGCCAAATAATAAGATCCGAGAGCAACAACCGTCCTGATATGTGGTAATACCCAAGTCAGATCATGAGGGCATGATAATATGAATAATATAGCGACAGGTGACAGATTTATTATACTCAGTATTTTTAACCCTTAATTTGTTTTTAAAAAGCACCCATAAATAAAATGCGCTAATGACTTCACCACTGTTTTGTCTCTAGATGTTATAATTCGTAGAAACATTTCATTTGTCGGTTGTATATTGATAATTGCGGCTGCAGAATCAAACAAGATTTCGCGTTCATTATTCATAGCGCTACAGTGGAGAAGAAGATGTATTTCGTCGTCAATTTCGTTTAATTCACACCTTGTGCATATTCACTGATTTTTCGGAGTGATTGGATTATTGAATCGTCCTCTTTCTATATTAGATCGTGTCAGCTCATTCGATATCTCGCCATTGCTGTTATGAGGTGGTTCCCCCTTTAATATGTGTAAGATATATGGTTTAACACGGAAATATTTTTTTACTAATGCATATGTGCGCAGCTTACTCGAGCTCTCAATATCTTTTCTCCACCGCTGTGTAAATATTCTAACTATTGATTCTTTAAATGAAAGCATGGATATATTGACAGAGCGAATAGGGGAACACCAATTCGTGAAGCCAATGGCATCTAGCTCAAGTAGCATATTGTAGGCATTTCTGACTGGATGGCTCTGAGATAGTTTTAGAATTCTACACCAATATTTTACAACTTTTATGTGTTGCCGGATGATCAGTGGAAATCGACCCGTGTCCCCATATATTGCAGGTGTAGGTGTTTGCTTTCTAACGCCAAGTGTGGATTTAATAAATTTTAGATGGATTTTTTCCAGATCGTTAACATCATCGCCTGTATACCATATATCACTTCCATATTCTAGTATGGGCAATATTTGGCAATCAAATACTTTGAACGCAATAGTGGGTGACAATTTACCGACCACAGGACGGGACTGTTTACGTAGAGCAAAGATTGAGAGATTCAAGATGGCGTCCAAGATGACCGCCAATTTCATATTGATCATATCTCGGGATTAAATCATCATGGAAACGTAAATACAGCGTCTAAACACATGTTTTTGAGGGCGAGGAGTTCGATTTTCACATTTTATTAATTAGATACAAAAAATATAAGTTATTTATTTTTCACATTGAAAAAAATATGTTTTCAATATGGACTGGTCGCTTTATGCAAACAACCACTCATACCACATAAACATTCAAACAAAAGGTTTGCCAGTGGTTTTGTCAAACATGGGAAGTATTTAATATCTGGCAAAAAGTATATGGAAATCTGACAACCGAAAAAGTGTTAAATCAAAGATGGCCGCCAATGACTCCGACTCTAATGAAATTGCTCTGAAAAATTTATTGTGTTTACTGTTGTTCTATGTCTACTCAATGTCCTGAATACTGAATTATAACAATACTACAAGCTCCATGTGTTTGTTTTGTGATGTAGGTATAACTTGTACTAAGTTATTGGATATACAGTGCAGTTATTCCGACTGAGTTGTTGGTTAAAGGGGGACATGGGGTCTTTAAAGGCAATGGGGAGGTCTGAAAAAACGTGAAAGTGGTGGTAAAGCGCGGCAACGAGGCGTTAATACTAATAGGTGAGGAGTAAGCACTAAAGGATAACTAAGGGAGGATAAATGGCGATGGGAATGTGTTGAAGGGTGATTGGGAGGCGTCTGAGAGCGACTGGAGGGGGGGGGGGGCGCTAAAAGGGGACAGAAAAGCATTAAAGGGAAATGGGGAGGTTTTGAAGAAAACATCATTCGGTCCAACATAGTTAATTAACCATATAACTACAAATATGACATTGAGCCATCAAAATACTACAAAAAAAGCAGTAAAAAACACATCAAAAATATGTATTACACTTGCTTTCTATTTTTATTTGTGGAAAATGTTTTTGGATATGCCTACGAGACTTTGGATCATATCAAACAACTACCAAAAATAGATTTTCTAGTTCAAAATCAAATTAAAACAAGGTCTTACCAGATTTCATTGGTTGTTATTTTTATTTGTTGGAACAATGTCTTTGCTCATTTGACATTTCGACTGGAGTTAAATCACTAAAATAATACCAGAAATGGATTATCCATTAGGTTAGGCTAGATCGGCTACTTTTTTTACACGTAAAAGAGGTATTACACTTGTTCTTAGCCTTACTTATAAAAAATGTTTTGTTGGTCATTTGACTTTAAAATTTACGTTTTGAAATTCAAGATGACCCCTAATCATCAAAAAATCATCTACTAAATTTTATTCTTGGAATTTACGTTGACATCTTGAAAATATCCTTGTTTCACCAAAATAATACACCAAAATAGTACCATAAATGGATTCTCCATTCAAAATCAGATCAAAAAGAAGTATTAAATATCAAGGTTACAGCAAGATCAAATCAGCTCAAAACGGTTGAAAATAGCTTATTATCGTTGTTTTTGCTAACATTATGTTCACTTAAAATGTAAATACAGCGAAACATACCTCAATCCCAACAGAGACATACACCAAAACACCCCCGAGAGGTTACAGGGATAACATAGGAGTCGGAGGGTTTTTTTGACCCCCCCCCCCCCACCCTTCAAATCATCCTTATGTCAACACTGTCTGATATGGCAGAACTAGACCAAATAGCACACTGAGGTTATATTTTAACTAATATACATTGATTACATCTGATAAGGCTGCTTTGACCTTGCTATGACCTTGGGATGACCTCACCAAGACCTTGGGGTAACGACCCAGTAAAATACAACCCCATTTCACCATGTTTACATAGGTTGAGCCTTATCAGATTCTGCCACATCAGACCGTATTGACACAAGGATGATTTAAGCGGAAGGGGGGGGGGGTAGGATGTAGGCCTACCCACCAAATTCCGGTTCAATGTTGGGCCAGCATTGCAGCCCATTGCTGACCAGTTCAATGCTGGTCAATCATCTACGACGCTGGCCCAGCTAATCCATCACCGGGTATGTTGTATACTTTGCACAAACACGTGGCATTCAACCAATGTTGACTCACAGTCTTCGACGCTGGCCCGTGATTGAAACAGCATTGGGTTATTGTACTGTGTTTCTGACTGCTGCACTGTGCTTGTGACCCTTTAACATCCCAGCGTCAGAAACACCAGATAACACGATACATTGGTCCAGTGCTGATGTAATGCTGGGCCACCGTCTGCGATGCTAGGCCAACATTATTCCAAAACCCTTTAAGCTCTTAGCCAGAAATATAATCGTGACCATTTTTTTTCTGAACACTTGCTAAAGACAAAAGTACTTAACCTAAGGACCTGAAATGTTATATTGCATAAGGACTGGTGTACAGGAAAAGTGAACCGTTTCCCACACACAGCACCCCTATTTCCCCAAAATAGGACACAAACTCAGGCATAATAAACTTAATAGGAGATGACCTCATCAAGACCTTTGCATAACTCTTCTATGGAACCAAACACCAACCGCTGTCATCATGTGTATTTGGGTTGGGTTTCGACCGATTTATTTGAAGTGTTGGTCCAATAATCCACTTTCAACCATTTTGAACTTATTTGACCTTGCTGTGACCTCACCACGGCCTTGGGATAACTCCCCTATAAAACCCAGCCTACCCATGTCACCATGTGTACTTGGCTTGAATTTCGACCTATTTATTCTCATACCACACTAAGGGTCAAGGGTACCATACTTCGATGACCCCTGGTGACCTTGTCCATGCATAGAAAATCTGCAGACCACCTAAAAGTAAAGTGGTGGTACATAATAAGGTTCAAAAAAAGATGGTCTACGAAAGTACCCAAAGGGAGGATGGGAGGTACAGGTTGCGGCAAGGTCTATAAACATGATAAAGACTACATTCCGCGATATAAATAATTTGCTTTCAACTAAAAACCAACCTAATTACGTTTTATATTTATAAAATAATAATAATTTGTTCAGCAAATAACGTTATGCTGTTTCAGCAATTATCGTTTCCCGTATAGGTATACATTTGGGGGAGAGCATATGGGGCTGTTGACATGTGATAACACAGCCTGCAAATACCAGACGTTGAATGGTGCTGATTCAATGTTGACTAAGCGTCTATGAACTCCATGCCGAAACTCAATGCATACATTAATTTGACTCAACGGTAGCCCACTTACGAGCAGGCGACACTCACTGCTGCAGGAGTGTAACATTAGGGCTATATATTGTTTTCTTGTGACAAACATTAGCCATTAAACGATGCTGCTGTAATGTCGCAGACCGAGGACCAACATTAAAACTACATTTGGTCAATATCTCGTGACAGGCTGGGCTGTTGACAGAGGTGTTTTTGTGAGTCACAAAATTGATCATCATTTCGTCAATTTTAGGGTTACGGGTGGGGGTGGGTGTGATATATCACACCCTCCCGTAAAGTTTTACCTGAAAAAAAAAACAAATATGTAATTTTATTCTGAAATATTAAAAAATAAAATATATTTAGTTCACAGTCACGACTGATGGCGAAGTGTATTATATAATCACAGCTGGTGCGGGAGACGGGCAATATCTGCTCAATAAACTGCTTTAATTGTGACCTGATCTGCATGACAGAGTTGGTTGTACCACCTCTTACTCCATATAATGGAACATTCCCATGACTAGCTGATGACATGGACGCTTGACCCAGTTTACACTCAATGAAATGAACTCAATCACTGCTAGCACTTGCCAAAACACATTGACCTGCATTGGATTGACCACAAAAAAACGTTATCTCACTGTTTAAAAATGCAACACTGTTAATTAGTGCCGGAATACCCTGGACTCAGTGAATCTTTCTAGATAAGTGAAAGTATGATATACGTAAGAGTTCTCTGGTTTTTTACAAGATGTTCACTTTCGTTGCATGTAAATTTATTCATGAGGGTGACAATCATTTTATTAAGTTCGTCCTGAGGCACTAACTTAGAAATTATTAAACCGATTCTGACGTATTAGTATAGCTAACACATTGTGACTCGAGTAATTTTCTTTGATTTCTCTTTGACAGTCAGTCTGAGACAGCAAGCCTCCACCGCAGTGATTCTGTGTATTAGATCATAATCCGGATCATTCCTAAAATTTATTTATATGTATTTGTTCCTTGGCTCAAGACAGACCTCTGGTAAAAGTTTCATGCAAATCTGCTTAACATTACTCTGTTGACCAGTAATCCTGCTGACCCGCAGACAAACAGACAGAAATGATAAGGAAAAGAAGTTGGAAAAATAATAGGAGGTAGAAAAGTAGGAGGAGAAGAAGGGGAAGAGGAGAAGCTAATGAGTAGAAGATGGGAAAGAGGGTGAGGAGGAGGATGAGGAGAGAGAAGAGGAGGAGGAGGATAAGGAGAAGTAGAGGAAAGTGGAGGAGGCGAAGAAGAAAAAAGGATCAGGAAGAGAAACAGAAGGGAAAAGAAGAGAAAGGAAAAAAGGGACAAGCGAGAAAAAGAGGCGGCCCTAGGAAAAGGAGAACAATGATGGTGTATGAAAAGAAGTATGAGGAGAATGACAGATGAGGAGGACAATGGTAGGAAGAGTAAGAATAGGAGGAGAGAGAAGAGGATGAGAAGGAGGATGAGAATAAGGAGAAAGAGGCAGAGGAGGTAGGAAGAGAAGAAAAAGAAAATAATAATGAAGACAGCGAAGAGGAGCAAGAGGAAGAGAGGGAAGGGAGAATGCAGAGTTGGAAAAGGAAGAGAATATGGAGGAGGGTGGAAGGAGGAGGAAAAGCAAGAGAAGAAGGGAGGTGGGGGAAGAGAAGAATGATGATGAAAAAGAAGAGGAAGCGAGATGGACAAGGAAGAGGGGGGTAGAATATGGGGGAGAAGAAGAAAGTGGAGAAGTTGGTAGAGAAAGAAGAGGAAAACAAGGGGAAGAAAGAAAAGATCAGAAAAAGAGGTAGGGAGAGTAGACAGAGCAAGAGGAAGAAGCGGATGAGATTGAAGAGAATCAGGAGAAAGAGGAAATAAGTTGATTGATAAGACATTGATTAACTGTTATTGGGAATGAGATGTGTCTAAACATCAAGATTTGGAAATATTTGTGCTCAAATTAAACAAATATGAGTACCGGGTGATTTAACTTGAACTTGTGGGTCGCAGTAGCGACACATAAATTCAAGTGGATGAAAAATCAAATAAATTAACTTAGCAGGATAAGGGTTTTAACATGCTGGTAATGTGTATGGTCCCTTGCTAATTTGTATTTGTGAATACTTGAGATGGTCCCCTGACTAGTAGATATCATAATAGTAGTACCCATAGTAGTAGGCCTATGACAGATCGAGGAGACCACAAACTGATTCACCCAAAAAATTTTTTCTATTGAAATCAACTTGCCTTAAACCTTAATCACAGCGTGGGGATAGACTTTAGTCCTTAGAATCTGACGTCTGTAGAAGCCAGATTCTGAGGACTGAAGTCTATCCCCGCACTGTAAGAGTAGACATATTTCTACTGGCCGTAGATCCATAAGATAGGTGTTTAAAAGAATCAGAAAGAGCTAACTAAGACATTTATGATGATTTCAAATTTAAAAAAACCCATTTGTTGCCATGTTATTTTACAAATTAATTCAGTAGGGTTCAAGGGTTAAGGCGCTGAAAAAATTTTCTGAAATAATAAGCGCTGAAATAATTTTTTTAAGGGTTGAAGCGCTGAAATAATTCCTTATAATTATAAGGGTTAAAGCACTGAAATAATTCCCTATAAACTGTGGAGACCGAGGTGTTTTTCCAATTTGATATCATCAAAAAATTAAATGTCTTAAGCTAGCTCTTTCGCTTCATTTGAATACCTATGTTATAGGTCTACGCCTACGGCCATTATCATGATTATGATTATAAATATTTTATTTCTTACAGTGCGGACATACAACATTTCAGTACATGCACGTACACAGCATTATGGACATATTGAGAAACGAAGCAGTACATACACAATATATCAGTACTGCGTATCTATATTGCATCAGATGAACAATATTGACTTTGCTAGACTCAATATCTAGCTATAATATTGATCGTGCACAATATCCTACATTTCAGATATACTATGAAATGCTATTGTCCTAAAAATAAATGTTATTTTATAAGCATTAAATTGTGTTCTTAATAATACTTTAAAAATGTAACTTACCTCAGAATTACCATTCAACTGTGCACTATCAAGCAGTGTACGTTTTCAAGATAGCGAATATTTGTATATAAAGCCTTCTAGAAAAAAAATACACATACAATCCACCACTAATGGAGATTGACCGGACGCGTATACATGTGCTGGAACCTGGTCACATTGTATACCTACACTTTGTACAATATCTTTCAATATATCATCATCAGTACACAGGGGGTCTACAGACACAAAATAGTTCGTATCGATCTACAGCCTTTTAACAATAGATTTTAATTATTTGTCAATTACTGTAACTTTTCTTGTGATCTGATTAAACTAAGTTACTGAACATTTGGGCAAGGCTAAATAGGCTGATAATATGAAAAATAAATGTAAAATTTAACCATGTGGCATGAAGAGCAGGTTAATATTTACACCTGGGTGAAAATATATATACGCCAGAAGTCAGTTTGCCATATAAAGATTTCCATCCGGTAAAGATTTAAATGCGATAGTATTTATTGACATGGTATCGAACCTGGTAGGCCTAATCTGCTAATGGACAAAATGGTTGCATGGGCCAACGTTAAGGACTCACCACCCTAGATAAGCCGAAATCACGGCAGGTGTATACTAATGATGGAATCATCACACAAAATATTTTCAATGCGGCTGTTTCAACCTCTGTTAAATTAAAAACAAATACAAAGAAGTTATATTTCTGTGAATATTTAATAAGTACATGATGTCTCCTTCATCTCGGATATCAGATATGACTGTTTCGTGATAATCTGACAGGGATACAGTGGGTTAAAAGGATGTATGTCTGGTATGTGAAAGTGGGTATGAATTTAAGCGTAATTTGAACTATATTGACCTTTTTGCACACTAGGGGGCCTAGCTCAAAATCTGTCTGGGTAGCAACCCCTTATCGGAGCTGTTTTTGAAAATGCACAGTCCAGGCTTCATTATGATATGCGGCACTAGATAGGGGGGAGGGCAAAAAGAAGTAAAATCTGCTCGTGGAATTGAGGCATTTTACATGTATTTCAATGGGACTGGCATTTGGGGTGGTGAGACCATGAGTATGCAGAAGGCCATTCAGGTTTTCTTGGTTTAATTGACATATTCTGACTGGTTAATAAAAAAATGGTGCTTTAAACCTATATTTAATGGATGTTTATCGTCGCTGCAATTAAAAAAATTCACAATTTTGATTAGAAAGTGTATAATTGAGAATATGGGGGAATAACTAAGCCTAAAAGAGATCTGTGAAGGTCGTGTTTTGAGGATAATTCATAGATAAAATACTTCATTTGTAATTTGAGAGTCATATGGGAGCAAATAAAAAATCAAATATAACGAATTTGCGAGCACATAATAATAAAAACAGGTCACCCTAAAGTATATGTCCTCTTTCATCAACAATTTTTTAAATAAAAAGTAACCATGACAACTTTTTATGACGAAATAGTGGCGGGAATAGTCACTCTATTTAAATTTTGTATGCACCGCGACATTTACGAAAAACAGACTGATTTTCAGTACATCTACGATTTTTCAAAGTGCTGCCAGGGCAACAGTTTTTACAAGATCTACTTAATTCTAAAAATATATTGCTCAGAACAACTTGAAGCTTCATCCCAGGCTGACAAAAAATTAACAACTACATATACATTTCTATATATGGTCTCACCACCCTAAATAAGCCGAAATCACGGCAGGTGTATACTAATGATGGAATCATCACACAAAATATTTTCAATGCAGCTGTTTCAACCTCTGTTAAATTAAAAACAAATACAAAGAAGTTATATTTCTGTGAATATTTAATAATAATAATCTCGGATATCAGATATGACTGTTTCGTGATAATCTGACAGGGATACAGTGGGTTAAAAGGATGTATGTCTGGTCTGTGAAAGTGGGTATGAATTTAAGCGTAATTTGAACTATATTGACCTTTTTGCACACTAGGGGGCCTAGCTCAAAATCTGTCTGGGTAGCAACCCCTTATCGGAGCTGTTTTTGAAAATGCACAGTCCAGGCTTCATTATGATATTCGGCACTATATAGGGGGGAGGGAAAAAAAAAAGAAGTAAAATCGGCCCGTGGAATTGAGGCATTTTACATGTATTTCAATGGGACAGGCATTTGGGGTGGTGAGACCTTAAACCAGTCCTAGTATTTCCTTATAATATCGCTCAAAATCATACTTCAGTTCATAGTCAATACAACTTTACAAGTTTATTATAAATAATATTTTACTTTTGTAGATCTGAGTTCTAAATGATCTAAGCTTAGGTACCTAAGCCTAGGTAAACTAGATCTAGATTATGAGCAATCGCATTTTTATGGTAGCTTACCAAATTTTAAGTTTGACAAGGCTCGTAGACGTAGTCGTAGAAATGTCAACAGAAACTTTGCCTCACAGATCTGTCAAGTTGCAAAATGTAATCACTGTGTGGCGTGTAACTCGGGATTACTATTCACCAGATGGCGCGCTACCCATGCGCTATTCTTCACAGTATAATAGACTGTTTCCCTGCTCTACGCCACCTGCTCGACTAGGACAGCGAAATAGTCTATCACTGTGCACAGAACATACATTAAGTATATTTCTATGTCACTGTGTCCTCTTGAGACCTAGACTATTTCCCTGCTCTACGCCACCTGGCCATAAGAGTCGGCTCGCCAGATGGAGTAGGACAGCGAACTAGTCTATCTTGAGACCGTGCTTATACAGGATATATTTTATCGGCACTGGAAGTGCAACTTATTGTAGCAATGGGCCTACATTGGCAGTCTCCAACTGGAAGTTTGCTGTGACAACTCTGCAGCTGGCAATGCATTATCACTGGCAGTGAAATTCTGGTGACAGATTTTTTAAGAGAACAAGCAAATATAGCCTACCGGTATAGAGCCTACCTGAATGTAAGATTACTGGTGCCAAAATAATTTATGGTTAGGTCTGCTATAAAGCTCAACTTATCTGATATATATTTTTTCTTTTCACTACAAAGAGTCACTAGTTTGCCACTGAAAATTCAGCTTGTGGTGACATGATATATTTATTTGTCAATTGAAGTTCAGGTATCACGATACATGTCGGCCTATTGTCTCGTCACCATGCTGTCATATTTTCCGTTATCACCATGTTTCGTCCGGTTTCACGTCTGTTTTAGTATCTTGAAAATAAACCTGATGCGACATGCATCATTGTAGTAGGCATACTTGTATTTTAAAAAATATAGCGCAAAATGTGATTAGGGCCTACAACCAGACTGGTCGGAAATGCCCCGCCTCTGGGGCATGTCCGACCAGTACCGTTCAAACATGCCCCGGCTATTAGGGTAAAACCAAAAATTGGGGTAATTTTGTAGCATCAAAAATGGCAGTGAGGTGACCAGCAAAGAGGAGGAAAACTACTTGCTGGGTTTGGTGCACTGATCCCAATAGAGCATAAAAAAGTCACTGGCTGCGCTAGAATTTTTTTTTTCACTTTAAAAACGTCATTTTAAAAAAGTTGCAACATTTTACTTACTACTCCGTTACCAAATCCAAACCATTTCAAAAATGATGTTACTTTGTTTAGCTTGACATCACACTTTTAAACGTGATATCATTATTGAAGCATAATACTAAAAAATCGTACCTCAAAACTGCTCAAAATTTAGGAAAATTTGACGGGATAAACAAAAATCCTTATTTCAACTCCGTTACCAAGCCAAAAAATACTCAACTCCGTTACCAAATGTTTGGCTTGACATAAATATAAACTGTATATTTTCTTATCATAACATCGATCATAAATGGATGCTCTATTTATATGGGGACAACGAGCCATGTTTGAAAAGACTATCATCAATCATTATGTCTGTATAACCAATAAAATTTGGCAATTCACTACTCCGTTCCCTTTTCTTGGTAACGGAGTAGAGTGGAACGGAGTAGTAAAATTACAAGTATTCTTGGGATTAATGAAAATATATGGGCAATAATTCAAAGATATATCATACGGGTGGAAATAGTCCCCATAGCAACTGTTCTAGGCATGCAAGCATAAAACCAAACTCCGTTTTTATACTTAAAAGGCTAGGAACGGAGTAGTAAGAACAAAAGCATATTTTCTAACTTTTTGGTAATACCTGTTTCGAATAACTTGTCACTAAACAATATTAATTCTTTCAAGGTGAAAAACTAGTGTAAGGCCCTTCAGTGTGTCAAACTACACTTGATATAATTTTAGTTCATGATTATTCACTTGATGGGGCATGCTACAATGATGGTAACGGAGTAGAGTGCAAATGTGGGGACATGTATATTCATCAAAATTAAATTTATGGATATTAATTTCAAGTCGAATTTTGATCATTGATTAGTTTAAGTGAGCAATGTCTAACCATGAAATGTAATTATTAGAATTATATTGTGTATTTGTATCCTACAGTGAAGTTTCAAATAGTGGAATTTTCTATGGGGACATGTCATTTTTCACGTTTCCATGACGTAGAGCTCTTATAAAACCATATATATATAATTTATTTTACAAATAATCTAAACATTATTAAGTAATAATGCTTAAAGGTGAAGTTGAACCATTTATTTTTAATCTTATTATATTTAAATCAAAATGCGGACCTTTTAAGTCTTGGGGACACAAATTTTACGTAAAGTTACCCCAATTTTTGGTTTTACCCATTAAAGTGCAATACAACAATGACAATAATTGGCAATCCTTTGCATTTTATTATTGCATTTTGCATAAATAGCAACAGTGTGATGTTGCCCTTCACAAGGTAGCAGCACATTGTCAGTCTCCCATAACGTTGCCAGCAGTGGGCAATGAGAGTTTGTCCATCAGGCCACCAGCACACCACTAGTGGCATTTATCACAGTTATCCACCAACCGCCAGGTTACTAGACAAAACAGCATGTGTTGTATAAAAAAGTGTGATAATGTGTGGCTGAGTGAGTGCCAGCGTGTATGGGTGAGTGTGGAAATGTGTGAATAAGATGAACTATGTTGCAATTATGACCATTGGTTGTGAGGCTAGTTCGGGGCATGTTCACACCCTTTCCGGGGCATATCCGAACGCGTTTGAACGTGCCCCGTAATGCCATTTCAGCTTCAACCCCGATTATTGCCAGTACCCCTTGTGATGGTTCAAAAATACTTCCCCTGTATGTTGTATACATCTGTGTTCTATTTATAGAACAACAAATGGTTACTTAACTACTAAAACTGTAGTTCACACAGTATTTAGAATAATTAACCTAAATAACATAAAATAAGACGAAAATCGCATATTTGAATCGAGAGCAAAACAGAAAAACTGTAGCTGATGCATTTTGGGAGAACCAGTGACTTAGGGGAGAGGTACATCATGAATTATATTTTTAATTCACCAGGTGACCCTCAATTCTGAGTTACCAGCAGGGTTTGAACATGCCCCGTCCTCCCCTACTACACATTATGATGACTCAATCTTTGCCATGTCACATTATGCATTATTTTGTAAGGAGGCTTCGTTTCTGTTCCCACAAATAATGTTTTATATTGCCATTGGAAATGTGACGCCATGAATTGCTTTTTCATTGAGAGTGTAACTTCTGATGATGTTATTATCACAAACGTTGCTTTGTAAATTAAATAGCACTTCTCGTTTTTCCATTTTTACCATTTATTTTTGTCACTCAAAATTAAACTTCAATGGAGGTTCAACTCATGGTGACGCAAGACATGGTATTGTCACTAAAATTCCAAATTCAGGCAAGATCATTCATTGTATTCAATGCCACTGGAAATACAACTTTTGTTTACACCATCGATTGTCTTGTCATTAGGAGGGTCATTTCTGGTGGCACCATGAATTGTGTTCTTACTGATAGAGCGACGAACTATTTTGTCATGGAAATTCCATTTTATGGTAGCAACATGGCTTATCTTGAAAGTATGGATTGCCTTGTCAATCAAAGTGCAGTTTTGGCTGAATTTGTTTGTCATTCTTGTAATTATAATAGTATTTTGTAATAATAACATGCATTGTCTTGTTATTGACAGTGTAACTTCTGGACTGCCGTATAATTGCCTTATTATTGGAAGTAGGCCATATTGCTAATGTTAGCAGGTATTTATGGAGGGGGGGGGGGTGTCAGTGGAAATACCCCACCCAAAACATTTGTCTCATCTGGCTTTGAGTGGGGCTCCCAGGGGAAATACTGCACCTCCCCTCCTGGATCAACCACTAGTCTTGTCTGGTCATCAGACGTCTAGGTTTTGGTGGCACCATGGATTGTCTTGTTATTGGAATGGTAACTTTGGCACCACCAAAAATATCTGATGGTAACATGGGCTTATCGAGTTATGAATTTTCTTGTCATTGGAAGTTTAACATGGCACCATAGATTTTTATGTTATGGTGGCCTAACAGTAATTTATGGTGTCACTGTGGATTGTCGCGCCATTGACAATCTCATTTGTGGTTGTGACATGTATTGTCTTGTCATTGTAAGTGTAGCATCTGGGGGCTCCATGCATAATCTTGTCATTGTAATTTATAGTTTTTGTAGTCACCATGAATTGTGTCAACATGCATTGTAGCGTCACTGAACGTTTAATCAAATTTAATTGATCCTCCTATATTCATATTATTTATCCTGCATATATAGGCCTATATATGGTATATTTTGTTTCCAAAAACACGTTTTCAAACAGTTGCTTAATTTCAATGAATAGCTCGATCCATAACTAGTATCATTAAAATAAATATTTTTTTCGCAATACATAGCGTAATTTAATATATATTTACTCTACTAACTCTCCTATAAATCGATTTGTAAAAAAGGTCAAATAATATTAACTAAAATATTTTATCTAAACAAATCAATCTCTCCGGTATCTTTTACATGCAAATGACTGGAAGCCTGTAGTGGGAGGCAAAAGGTTGGGATGTTACAATTAGGATGTAAATTATACATATTTTTTGTGATGATCCCTAATTTTCGTGACGACCTCTAAATTTATTGTCTCAGTTTATAATTAAGATATTGTTTTTTTTAACAGAAAATGTCTCAATATGCCAATCTAAGAAAATGACAGTGGGAATACAAAAGGGTCTACACATGATCTATTCAATGACATATTGTATTAAGCATATACTTGGAAAAAATGAAAAGAGTCATTTGACCTAAAACAACCTTTGTATGCCTATGTCTGTTTTGTAGATTTGAAATTTTATAAGTAAGTGCACCTTTGTAGGTTATTATTTTAGAAGCAGGTGAGCAGATAATTAGAACCTGAATTCCAGTGTGTGTATAGGCCTATGCTCTCAATTCAGGCAAAGTCTGCCAATTCAAGAATCATGTGACCCCAGTAGTGCTTTCGTTTGTAGCTATTGACCTAATTCACTTTTTGAAAATTCATATTTAGATAAAGAGCGATTCCTTGACCGATAACAATACTGACGCTCTTAGGCCATATCAACAACATTGTATAAATCATTGAATTATCTCATGTACCTTTGTACATGCATTTGGTCTGAACTCATAAATGAGCCTACTAGGGTCACTCTGGTCACATATTCTGCTCTGGATCTTGTGATTGTTTCCGATTAGGGAAAAATCACACAATCTGAAGTTATTCACTGTGGCCTGACATACTACTAGTAGAAAGGTACCCCAAAACAAATTTAATGTTCATAATAGTGTGCTAATAAGATGTCTGAAAAAAAATTCACCTGACAATTAATTCAAGAATTAAGTAAAATAATCTTGAACAATGTTATTACTTGTGAGAATGGTAATCAAGCTTGGGAGAATCTCAAAGGTATTTTTATGTCTGTGGTTGACAGCATAGCCCGTATAAAAAAAATCGTCTCAAACAATGTACAGAGCCATGGATGTGCAATGAAATCCTAGAAGGTATAAGGGAGGGAGATAAGACATTGTATAATTTAAGGAAACAAAGAATTCAGAAAATTTCAAAACTTTTTGTCTTTTAAGAAATAAATTGCAGCGTTTAAAAAAAATCTGCGAAGCGCACATATTTTAATGATCGGGGTATGTAAAAAGTCATCTTTTTCAGTAGATCTGGACCAGTGTTTAGATGGTAATTATATAGCGGAAAATGTTCTTAAGAAAGGCAACTCACGACGCAAATTCTAATGAAGACATGCACATTTTCTAAACACAAATTCAAGGAAACGTTTGACATCAGCTATAATTCAATGTCATTTCGATTATGCATGCTCCGCATGGTTTGGTGGGCTTCAGAAAATTGACAAACAAAAACTACAAATTCTTCAAAATAAAACGATCAGATTTGTGCTGAGCTGCTCCCCAAGGACACATGTTTCAATGAATTCAAAATTCTTAATTTGATACCTGTTTCGGAACACATTAAACAAATGAGCCTTAATAACATGCTTAGAATAATTTATGGAACATCCCCGAAATACTTACGAGATTCCTTATTCATGGTCAGTCATCAACCACATGACAGATACACTAGAACTAGTGTGCAATCCCTGGTCCTACCACATGTTTAGTCTGAGAGTGCCAAGTTTTTTCGATACTCTGCCAGTAAAATGTGGAGTTTTTACATCTCCGAATACAAGAAAACTTTTTAACTTTTAAACATGCTGTCAAAAAACACACGTGGACGGAGTTGGAAATAAAAGACGTGAAGAGGAAGCATATCATTATATATTACTAGCTTTCACTTGATATTATATTCAGTATTTTAATTCAATTTAGTCTAACTTAGTACAAGTCTAAAACAAGCAAAGTAACCGTTATAATATTATAGCATATTTATATGAACATAGGCCTATAGACTAGGTATTTATTCTACTCTCGCGGGTGATGGGACTACACTGGTGTAGCCTAGTATTCTCTCCGCGAGAGTGGAGTTGTTATCAATAATTGCTGTGATATTTCAATTTCGGGTGTGGTCATTTTGATCAATTATTTATAAATTTATATATGACTAAAATTTTTATTGTCACGCCATCATGGATCACTATCAAGGGTCCGCCATGGAAATAAGTATTCTCAACGGAAAAAACTTTTCTGTTTTTTTATTCCCTGGTGACCATGATTGGCGACCCATGATTTTATGTATTTATACAATTGATCATGTTTTGTTTCCATGAATATATATCTCTATCTATCTATCTATCTCTGATATGTATCAAGGTATCCCAGGTGGTGTCTCCAGGTGCCCGAGATTGGGGTACATTGTGACATTTTTTTGAATTTTGTTCTGTTACAATTCTAATCTCTTGCTCAAATATACCCCACTGAATGCTGTATCCATATGTGTTGTCAAAGTGCTTTATTTCTTAAATCAATTATATTTTTTGTGGGTTTCAATTTTTCTGTGTCAATGTCACCCAATCTCTCCTATAAATCTATCAAACGCTACCTGCATTCCATTATGCTATAGGCCCTAGGCCCACATATATTTTCCCTCCCTAGTATTCCATTATAGGCCCACATATGTGTTCCCTCCACTCGATAGGCCTTAGCCAACTTATTATTTTTGTTAGCATACATACATACATACACACATAAATACATCTACATAGTCCGTTCTTGTAGAATAATAGATTGCACTTCGCTCTATACGAAATCTGCGCGGTACCGAAGCTTATGATCGAGTTTATGGCAATGACTTCCTGAAAGTCTATATAAAAGCACAATGTGCAGATTGTAGTGTTGAACTTTGTTAAAGTTCCGCTCATAGACGTGTCAGTTAGGTGGTTATAACCATGATACATCTTATGTGATGTGTGAAAAAAGTCAATTGTTATTGAGACCATGAATTGTCATTGTTATTCTCATTAATTGGTTTTCATTGTCATTGTTATTAATTGGTTTACATTGCTGCATAATTAATTTTATATCTGATTAATTTGCACATAAAATAATATTGATATGTCCATTCTGAAACTTTTTCCAGAAAACCAAGACAATACACGCCACCATAAGAATGCTGAATATTACACATAGCACACTGAGTGTGATTATGAGATCCATGTCAGATGTTGCATGGGAGTTGCTGTCGTCAGTTTCCTTCTGTCCTGACATATCCGTGGATATTGAAGTAGAATCACGAATATCCATAGTTACGTCAGGTTCTCTAGTCATACGTATGCTCTCAGTCGTAATCACACTTTGATCAACATCATCATCTACAACCAAATAATAAATCATACTTTGTGAGATTTCAGCATGTTCAATGCACTGGTATTGTGTTAACCAATTATTCCTCCTCATATTATCCATCGTGAGGTGTAAAGTGATGCATGCGCCAGATCGTTGAACAACGACAACGGGCAGGTGCTTTCAATTAAGATAATAATAGGTGTGGACACCAAATTTTTTGCCAAACATTTATATAGTATAATCTACCATTATGAACATCGTTATTCAAAGAGCAATATCTGTACAATCTTATCAGTTACATGACGACGTATAGTACCGGGTATCCTTTCTGAAAGCATTTTCCAGCGACGTTTTCGAACGTTTGTGAATCGGCAGCAGGTTTGCTTACAGACGAACTGATAGTTCGTAATCCCGAGTTATTTTCCGAGTGTATCATCATATACATATGTTTGTGTAAAAACAGTCTCTACAGAACGATTTCCAGCATGAGAACTATAAAATCTATGATGCGATACCCCGCTGTTTTCAGTGGATCATTTGAAATAAAATAAAATCACGTCGGCTACCGACTGAAAATATTGAGGTATTGTATCATACATTTTATAGCTCTCGCCCTGGAAATCGTTCTGTATAAACTGTTTTCACACATAAAAATGCATATCACGATACCTCGGAAATTTCCTCTACTCTGATTACCGACTGTAGTTTATGATATATATGGCTGTGGCGTTATTGTGGAATACCCATGGGCCGCGCGATGCTTTTGTGGGACCCCATTGTCCCACGTATTATGAACAGTGGGCTATCGCTTTAAATATACAAGTGGGGATTATGAAATGATTAACAACTACACATCAGGTTCTGTCACACTTGCATAATGCACAAGTGACCTTTCTTTTTAAATTAATTTACTAAATTCATTAAATATAGGCTACTACACAAATATATATTGTATATAAAATGTGGATTTAGTGTCAGTAATGCCACAAATATAGTCTAAATCGTACTAGTAGATGAAATATTAACGGGCGTGGACGAAACATTTGTTTTATTAGAATTTCTGGACAAATTACTTAAATATTTCCCCTGTAATGAAGTTGTGCTCTCCAATATAATTTCTCCATGTGGTGCACCATAAGGATCAATATCATGTCCTCTACTACTAGGCCCTATATTAGAAGCTGGAATTCACAATTGAAACAGTAGATATATGTATATAAGTTGTGCTCTCCAATATAATTTTTCCATGTGGTGCACCATAAGGATCAATATTATGTCCTTTACTACTAGGCCCTATATTAGAAGCTGGAATTCACAATTGAAACAGTAGATATAGCCTACGGTTCTAGCAGCACAAGGGTGGTGGAGTGCAGAGAACTGTCTTTCTAAAGAGATGTTATTCGTGTTATTTGACAATCGATCTGGGTTAATAATTTAATTTGAACTAGAGATTTCAAGCCAGTGATACATTTGCACAAACAGGTCATAGCTTGACGGAAATATGAAAAGATACAACCAGGCCTATGTAATCTCCGACAAGAGACTTCGAGCTAGTCACATTTTTATATTTGTAACTTTCAATCTATCAAAAAATCTATGTTTAACTATATATATAGACATATTTTAATCATCATCGTATCCGGATCAAATGGTTCCATATATGCCTCTTGCACACTGAGATGTCGCTATTCACTGACCTTTCAGAGCGATGATAAATTCACGTTGTTTTTCGTCAAATCCAGTAGATGATGCCAAACAAGTATATCCCCCGATGTCCTGTTGTTGTATATTTATTATGTGTAGCTCCGGGTTATAATTTGTAAGTTTATCTTTTCCTCGCATCCACCGGATGACTGGGGTTGGATTTCCATCTACCAAGCAGCTCAGTGTGATATTATCTCCTAAGTCCATTATAAACTCAGATTCTGCCTCATTTTCTGGTACCATGAAAGTTGGGTCATCTGAAATACAATCAGATCGTTATTTTTAGGCAGAACTGTAGGCCTATGCATTCACGATAACACAATGGCTATAACAGAGAGTCCACTGTGTATCAACAGCGGGCCAAATATGTAGGCCTACCAGGGTTTCCCCCAGAAAAATGAGAAAGCATCATGGTAACTGGCGGTTCGGGTTTAGCGAGACTGGGGTCAGGAGGCATACCCCCTCCGAGAAAATTTGAATATGAAAACTTCTGTATATAATACCCCTTGTAGTAACTTATAGAACTAATATGTATCCATTATTTGCACTGATACATCATTTTTATGGCATTGTAAAATATTAAAGTAAAAAGTCCAGTTTGGGGAGAGCATTTATTGATTTTATTGAAGCATCATGGCATTTGGAAAAGCATCATGGGAATTACTGAAGCATCAGGGTAAAAGTTTAAAGCATCATGGTACCATGATGCTTTGGGGGAAACCCTGGGCCTACACAGAAAGCACCGGGTGGATTACAGAGAAAGAGCGAGCTGAGGAATAACTAAAACCAGAAATCATAGAGTGGTCTACGGCTTTAAATGATGATTACTTGATTATGTACAATGCTCAAGTGGGATATATCAAAAGAAAGCTCAAAACGTCCTTTATTTCGAAGTAAATTAACATTTTAAGCTATATATTTTTCAAAAAATGTCATAGCTAGGCCTATTATCCCTTTATGCAACATTGGTTAGCAACACTCAAGGATGATTTTATTTGATATGACAAATTGTAATCAAGTAAATAAATAAGGCAAAAGCCCTGCAGTTCTATGGTTTTACAAGAAAATAACAAGGAAAATTCGGAAACTGCATCCATTATTATCATGAATTCAGATGAGAGAGATAAACATAGCAAATTTAAAAACAGATTTCTATTAGACCATGATAAGGTTTAAACAAGTCTCGTAATTGTATTAACACTATAATTAATGACTGTCTGAGCCACTGTGGGTGAATTACTGATTTTAAGATAATTCTACTGATTGATTGATTGTATGATTTGACTATCTTAGCACCCATTTATTCCTTCACATTTTTATCCACATTGAGATGTAAATTGCTGCCAATATTCCAAATTCAAGGTGAATGAAATCAAATATTCAAGTGTAATGTAATTGTAAAATTAACGCTTGGAATTATTCGGTTGGATTATACAATTTAATATCATATAAGTGTTCTCAAAAGATGTGATAAGGCGACAAGGGTAATAAGTGGTATAGATAAGAGAACTCACATGTGACGCTTATTTCAAAACTGAAGTTGGCACTACCGGCAGAATTGGTGACTTGGCATTGTATTACCTTCCCATTGTATTCACGTGTCACATTTTCTATGTTCAAAAACTCCCCATTTTTGCCTTGTATCTGCTCATCATTCTCAAACCACCTGTTTAAAACATACTTCAAAATACAATGTTCTCGGCCAGGAGGCATAACTCCCAGAGCACTGATGTAAACTATACCCCTCTTTCCTAATTTATATTTGTATGCTGACCTAACTCCCAGATCACCGGTGTCGACTGTAGTAGTCTTTCCTAATCAGTTTTAGTATGTCTACCTAACTCATATAGCACTCATCTCGACTGTATTAGTCTTTCCTAGTCGGGTTAGTATAACTACCTGACTTATAAAGCACTCATCTCAACTGTAGTAGTCTTTCTTAAGGTACGGCCCCACCGGATGCTGCGCTGCGCCGCGTGTCAAAAAAAGGTAAAGCTACAGTCCCACTGGCGGAAAAACACATCACGCCACTACACGACCTATTGCGGTGCAACTTTTTGCGGTGAGCCGTAGAAAGTCGTGAATAGTCGTGAATAGACGTTAAGGTCCACCCTAGGTCGTAATGGATCCGTTAAGAACCGCCCTCAGACACCACCATCTGCAAAACGATCACGCCCGTTGAAATGTTTTTGAACTGGTTAAAAAATTTTTTGAAACTTTGCGGTGCAATCACGCCGAAAATCATTCGCGCTGGGTCATGATAGCACTGCCAAGTGGCGTGATGAGGTCGTGAGGTGGCGTGATTTGTCGTAATTTGTCGTAATTGCTCCGCAAAGATCAGCCTGCCACTGCTCAGTGCGGATCATGGCGGACCAGCTACGACATGGTAGGCGTGTTCCTGCTTCATGACGCCGCACCGCGTAAGTTACGCGGATGAGCACTCACCAGTTACTTCAGATGGCGGATGAAACACGACTAATCACGACCAATGACGCTAAAGCACGTTGTTACATGGCCCGAGAGGTGTGCACGCCTGATGACGGCATCCGCAACCAGCCACATGCCATATGACGGCCCATATATACGCTGCATGGCGGAGGGCGTACATGATCCGCGACTATCAGGGTGGTGCAACTACGACATTTGGCGCCGTAGGACGCCATGTGACGCCCTTTGACGCCCTCTTACGACAGAGTTCGCCGTGGTAAGTTTTGAGGCAGCTTATTCCGCCACGAGACGACATGAGACGCCACAAGACGACATAAGACACCTGGACACGACATTTTTTTATTATTATATCTGGAGTAGGGGTCCGCGTTATAAAAAAAGGCGGTTTGGTCATTGGCGTCTTTGACCTTCTACCATCTGCACCGAGTTGCTCTAGATCTCTACAATGGATATCCTGCAATACCACGCTCGCCGCATGCATCTCGTGGCTTGGCAGTTACAGTTAGCTGAGCAACAGAGAGCAACTGCCGTGCAGTTGGCTCGTCATCGCCGCAGTCAGGAGCAGGAGCAGTTTGCTAGAAGATACTGGAGGTCGGTGTGGGTACGCAAGTGGTTGCAGAGACGAGACCAGCTGGGTGCCTAAAAGTCCCTAATGCGGGAATTGAATGCAGAGGACATGTGAGGGCCCAAACACTTCATACGCATGGATGTTGTGTTGCTCCAGGAGATCTACGAGAGGTTGTTTGACCGGCTCAAGAAGGCTGATACCAACTTCCGAAAGGCCCTGTCTCCTGGCTTGAAGTTGGTCATCACATATGGCTACGGGGGACAGCAACCACTCTCTCATGTATATGTTCAGGGTAGCACGGTTGTGTCAAAATGTATTATGGTTAAATTTTTTAATATTAAATTTAATTAATAAACAAATAGCTTTAATGTTTATAACCGTAACCATATGTCCGAAGCCAATCAATTTAATGATATTTATGAAGATAATTACAATGTCGGGATTAAACAAGAGGATGACTGTTATAAAGTTTTATTAAACTGGTGTACCACTGAACACTCTAAATATCATGCCAAGTGTAGGCCAAAAAGTAACAAACGTGACGTGGCGTGTACGCCGTAATCCATCCGCATTTATCCGCACTTGTGGCGTAATCAGTCTGTGTTGCAGGGGTAATCAGGCGTAATCGAACCGCCTTGCCTCACACCCCAACGCGGTGCATGGCGGTGGATGTGGTGCCGCGTGTTACGGCGTCTTATGGCGTATTATGTCGTGATAGGTCGTGATATGGTCGTGTTAGGTCATCTTAGATCGTAATTGATCCGCATTCTTCTGCAATCCCTTGGCGTGTTGTGTCGTGTTCGATCGTGTTTGATCGTGTTTGGCGTAATTGTACAGCCTTTTGGCAGGTTACAGCGTAATTGAAACGGAGTGGGGTTGGTCCGCACTCATCTGCCTTGCTGGGACAGTGCGGATAAAGGTGTTGCAGAATAATTTCAAAAAAGGTTCCATCCGCGTTAGCCGTGTTATGGCGTAGCAGATTTTCCGCCAGTGGGCCTGGTTCTTAAACTGTACTGTTCACCATAGCAGGGGCTACACTGCAAGCTGAGCCGCGCTGTGCCACGCCGCGAAATGAAAGCTGGGAAAAGTTTCTCTTTCACGAAGCCGCGGTTTTCGGCGTTGCTCTGTGGCCAATAACAATAGCCAGAAGAGTGTCGCCATGTGTCGCAAAAAAAACCCCTCCGACTGCAGTAGTCTTTCCTAGTCTGTTTTATTATGCGTACCTAACTCATAGAGCACTTATGTCGGCTGTAGTAGTCTTTTCTAGTCTGTTTTAGTATGCCTACCAAACTCCTGCAGAAATCTTCCCTAGGCTGTATTAGTATACCTACCTAACTCACACAGCACTCATCTCGACTGTAGTAGTCTTTTCTAGTTTGTTTTAGTATGCCTACCTAACTCATAGAGCACTCATCTCAACTGTAGTAGTCTTTTCAAGGCTGTTTTAGTATACCTACCTAACTCATACAGCACTCATCTCGACTGTAGTAGTCTTTTCTAGTCTGTTTAGTATGCCAACCTAACTCATACAGCACTCATCTCGACTGTAGTAGTCTTGTGGGGACTGCTTCGGTTTCGTTTGCCAGGGGTCAGCATCTGTCGAGAAGCCGCGCTCCCTGGCGGGCGCTACTGACGATGCTAAGCCACGAGGCGCGCTCCATTCACTCTGCCACTTGCGATCTACTCAGGGAGCAGAGTGGAAGCGTTGTCCCTCTGCTCCTCACAGCTCTGGCCACGAGGCCAAGCCGCCGCGTTCATTATTCCATCACCATCTTGGGATTCATCTGAGACAGTGCACAGCAAAGTTGAAGTTTTTATAATAAAGCATCAATAACCATCACGGAGTCAATCTCGAGTTATTTATGTACCGTCGCCCAGACAGGAGTTGAAATAGGCTAGTGACTTCAACACAAGTCACTCGTCCTATTATTGGTGACCCGACTATGACATGAACTATTAGGCATAAGTATGCAAATACAGTACACTCATCACGATTTTAATTTATTTGCATACTTCTGCCTAATAGTTCATGTCATAGTCTACACTGTAGCACGTTTTCTGCACAGTAGCGAAACTACTCAACTGAACTAATAGTCTACTCAGCATCCCAGCAGTCTACAACCAAACCCTAGTTTCACGAACCTACTTCAAGTGCTTCCTACTTTCTCAACTTCATCATAGAAAATATTCTTCTTTTCAGAGCCACACAAAATTTCATTTTAAACTCTGATAGATTTAGCCAACATAATAATATATTATAATTTACCTTATCCATAACCGAGTAAAATTGAGCTACGATGTTTTTTCGATCTGTGTTTGCTGCTTTAAATGAAACAGTTTTTTACGTGACATTTTGCTAAATATTAAATTAATGTTTTGTATTGTATTGTATTTTAAGGTATTGTATTGTATTGTACTATATTGTATTGTATTGTTCGTATTGTATTGTATTGTTCGTATTGTACATAAATGTTATGTATATGTGGAGAACCCCTCGTCTAGTGCTTAATGCGCTATTTGGGCAATCCACCTGAAATAAATATGTTTATATATATATATTTCAAGAACTTTTTTGCAGTGCACTGGTTTTTTGGATTGAACGCGGCGGCAGGCCTTAGCAGCCCCATTGTGGCTGGTGGCTGAGATGGTGAGACATGCGTCACTACAACGTTCAATATTCGCATCAGTACTGTCACTTACTTACTGTCAGTACAACACAAGCGAAGATTGTGTGAACTGAAATAATCAGGCATAATATAAATATATGCTGTATCAAACCCGCTCAAATATGCATATTAAGCCACATAGGGCGCAATTTGGGTGTTTTACTATTTAATCATGTCAAATATAAACTGTTTTTACGTCAAACGCTTTTGACAGACTGTCAGATTCATAATTCTGACAGAATGGTATGGAGTGTGTTGTGAATAGACGGCATGCTGAATGGTGACAAACGTATGCCGCCAACGCATACAGGCAGTCAGTGCAGTCTACACCGCTCAAGCCTCAACACACAGTATACGACACAGTTAGCCAGACAGCAAAACGCAGAAGTCTACAGCAACCGCCGCCTTGGTCAAACTGCCTGTAGTTAACTGGTATAACCACGGGGAATCCCCAGTTCAGCATCAACTTTTCTCAACGCATACTTCAATAGATTACAGCTTTCAATAATGACATTGCAGCTTCAAGAATCAGCACCAGCCTAATTAATTTCATCAGAACTTTCGTCCAGCAGCATTATTTATTAATATTTCAATTGACATTTCAGATTTAAGCAGTTATTTCATAATACTTACCTGCACAGTTATACAGTAGCCTACTAGGCTTGATGAACTTTAATAAATCACCATCCTGCATATATATATTTTTTTCAATATTAACTGTAATCAACCCGCTAGTCGATATTGGTGCTCTGAGAGTCTGCAGCTTTCATTGTCACCAACTAGCAACCCAATATCGGTTAATATTTTTAGAACTGAGTTTAATGATTTGCAGTGTTTCAAATTTTTGCCGACTTTTACGATATGCGCATGTTTCTGCCTTTTCCCCGCATGCTCGGAGACGAAGCAGACATAATTGTATGTGTGTATTGCCTGCTTTTAATAATATAACTGTTCAGCCACCGCAAGTGGGCGACACTTGCGCGCATCGCGCCGGTAACGTGGCCAGTCATGTCATTCACGTGACACTTCATGGGACGACTAGTTCCATGTTGCACTTCACCCTGAAACATGTTCAAACATGTCTATTGCGACACATCGCAATTATCACTTTACATCCTATAGTACGGCACGGTTACGGTAGATGCACAGTGGACACCATCAACCAGCGAGCACGAAACAGGTACCCCACACTTGGCTTATAATGCAACCCTTGCTACGGCTAATTACACTGTTTGACGCCAGCTGTGATCGCTCATATTAAAGGCACGGCCTGAGCACGATCACTAGCAATTATTATTCCATGCGATAACGGGGATTTGGGTTTGAATTGCATGATAAAGCTATCGATAAGCAAAACGACCTCAGACGTTGAAACGTAATCGCAGCTTCATTCAAACATATTGTTGTCACCAAGCAACCACATAGACTAAGTCTTGTCCTATTATTTCACAAAGCAACCACACGAACGACGTTCGCTACAGTATTACATATACTGCCTTTTTAACGATCACGCACTGCGTCTTTACATCGTTTATATATTTAGCATGTGTTGGATGACATATCCACACACCTGTTGCTGGTTCTCGCTATATCAGTGCCAAACCTGCGGGACCAGTCACACGCATCGCACTAATATTACATTGTATCATATGTAATAAACGAAATGTACCCTTTTTAAATGTAATTTACATAAGTAATTTGTTAAGCATATTATGTAAACGATATAATTAATGCTAAACACGATTGTATTGATTGTCGCAGCAGCATAATTTCTGAGCACTGGTGTTATGAGGATGGGTAAAGACTTTAAAATGTTTTTTACGCTGCGCATGTGGTGTTCGCCAACCACCCACCTTGTATTTTTCGCACTTAGCTATTTTTGTAATAATGTTGTTTTGGTGCACTGCTCCGATGGGCCCGACAAAACCTCCGCTTTACCGACAAGTTATCTAGGTTCAACGTTGTCACTTAGCTTGGTGGTAATGTGGGGACTGCTTCGGTTTCGTTCGCCAGGGGTCAGCATCTGACGAGAAGCCGCGCTCCCTGGCGGGCGCTACCGACGACGCTAAACCACGAGGCACCCTCCACTCACTTTGCCACTTGCGATCTACTCAGGGAGCAGAGCGGACCTGTTGTCCCTCTGCTCCTCGCAGGTCTAGCCTCGAGGCCAAGCTGCCGCGTTCAACATTCCATCACCATCCTGGGATCCATCTGAGACAGTGCACAGCGAAGTTGAAGTTATTATAATAAAACATCAATAACCATCACAGAGTCAATCTCGAGTTATTTATGTACCGTCGCCCAGACGGGAGTTGAAATAGGCTAGTGACTTCGACACAAGTCACTCGTCCTATTAGTCTTTCCTAGTCTGTTTTAGTATACTTACCTGACTCATACAGCACTCATCTCGACTGTAGTAGTCTTTTCTAGTCTGTTTTAGTATACCTACCTAACTCATAGAGCACTCATCTCGACTGTAGTAGTCTTTTCCAGTCTGTTTTAGCATACCTACCTAACTCATAGAGCACTATTCTCGACTGTAGTAGCCTTTTCTAGTCTGTTTTAGTATACCTACCTAACTCATACAGCACTCATCTTGACTGTAGTAGTCTTTTCTAGTCTGTTTTAGTATACCTACCTAACTCATACAGCACTCATCTCGACTGCAGTAGTCTTTCCTAGTTTGTTTTAGTATGCCTACCTAACTCATAGAGCACTATCCTCGACTGTAGTAGGCTTTTCTAGTCTGTTTTAGTATACCTACCTAACTCACAGAGCACTATTCTCGACTGTAGTAGTCTTTCTTAGTCTGTTTTAGTATGCCTACCTAACTCATACAGCACTCATCTCGACTGCAGTAGTCTTTCCTAGTTTGTTTTAGTATACCCACATAACTCATAGAGCACTATTCTCGACTGTAGTAGTCTTTTCTAGTCTGTTCTAGTATACCTACCTAACTCATAGAGCACTCATCTCGACTGTAGTAGTCTTTCCTAGTCTGTTTTAGTATGCCTGTGGCGACCTAACTAGCAGATCATCGTGCAGAGATCGAGCCGGACGGAATCGCTGATCGACAGATCAGCGCTTCCGCCCGCAACACACACCATGTGTGGCACGGCCGCGCTCGCCCATTCTAGTACTGGCCTTCTCGAGAGTCAGATCGAGATCGAGGTCTGAGGCGCTGGTCGCGTCCATTGACTTGTCGAATATTCGGCAACGTCAATGGTAACCCTCGCCCTAGACTACGACATTGATGACCCCAAACGTGAACCGACCACGCACCTTCTGATCAAGCTACATTTGCAGTATATAGACTACGACATTGATGACCCCAAACGTGAACCACCGACTGTGAATCGATAAGAACACGCAACCTTATGCCAGCATTTTGGGCTACCGCATCATTAACGGTATCCCACGACGTTTGATCCGACACCCAGCTTTCTACACAGTTGAATAGATTACATCTGCATTTTTGTGTCTCAAAGCATTTTCAAAGTGCGAATTGGATAGTTTTATATGTAAGGGACATAGAATGAATCTACATTCTAAGAAGGTACGTGAGAGTTTGGGTCTAAATGGACACTTTGGTACACTAAATGCCATTAGGCTAGTCAGAAAAATTGCACAAACAGAGGTTTTCGCGTTAAAAACAGCGAAAAATTCGATAGATTTTTCTAGAAACCCACGTGGTTTCGACTTTTTCAAAATGGCGGATTGGACATCCAGCCTAGACTTCGGAAAAATCATACTAGACGGAATAGTCTACCCTTTAAATTATAACAGATTTCAAAGTTATTTTCATAATTATGCCACTGTCTGCAACTGAGAGGATGATATTTTGAAATTTTAGTCAATTAAACCGTTTTTTGCACCTCATTCCGGTGACGCGGTTTTCATGAGGACACCCGCCATATTTTTTTGGACTACACGAAAAATATTTTTCAGCCACAAAATTTTATCTCGACTTGTGCAGTTTCTGTTAGGAAACAGAGCCATTTTTACATAATTGCATCCATATTGAATAAATAAAAGGTCTTAATTGGTCTGTTCTATAATTTTAGAACAATAGGTCAAACTTCATTACATTTTATTCAATATTATATTCCAGTGGAAGCATGTGATGGTAAGTCAGCCGCCGCTAGGTGGTGGTAGCGATCCCTAGAATTAGCTGCTCTCAGACCTACGGGGTCTACACGCGTTCCTCCACACCGACTAGTGCACAGAAAGCGCGCATCATACGATGTCTGGGCTCATTCATATTCACATAAATTAAGAGATCGGAATATTCCAAACACGTGGTGCGGCATCCATGTTGGATAGCCGGCAGACGTGTAGTCTATAGACTACAATTCTAATCGACAAAACTTAAAATATTTTTCTCTACAAGACTAATAGAATTTTACACTGGTCTTTACCTAAGAGATTGGATTTTTTTCTCATGTTCATGTGTTTGGAAAAGGAATAATTGCGAAACGTAAGTAAATAAAAAAAAATTCACAAACAATTCAAAACAAAAGTTTTGTCGGCGTAAGCGATGTCATTTTTGTAGGATGACAGCGCATTGAAAACGTCAAATTGGACCTTTGATGATATCTCAATGAGCCAACAGACATTCACCGCAGGAAATATCGGACGAATACAGCATCGACATGGCTGTAGAGATACATTATACGACTCGAGCGAACGAATAACAAAACGAACGATTATGACGAGGTCGTACGAGTTCTCTTACGAGGGATAGACACAAAGATTTAAAAAAAAAAAAAAAAAATTTGTGTGTAGGCCTATTTCTCGCGAGAATATTTGAAATAGACATGCATACTATGCCACTCAAGCGAGAAGCTGTCAGCGAAATTAAACATATTTTTCTATTTTAACAAAAGTTTATTAAAACATTACGGGTGGCATCATATGATTGTAACACCTACTAGTCTAAGTTGCCATTCGATTTTGGAAAATAATTTTCAAAATTTACGGTCTGAAATATAAGATTTGACAGCTATTCCGGCTAGAGTATTTTATCATATTTCACCTTCCGGTTTCCGAGAAAATATTTTTCTCGCAGATTGGACAGTCAATTGTCTTATACATTTTAGCTTAGAGCAATGTGTTAGCAATTTTATTGGCATGTGTACATGTTTTTTGTTGGACCCAAATCCTTACGTATTAGTCTACTATAATATTGTGCTATGTGTCTGATAATGACACATCTATGTTTTATATAACGTGCAAGTAAAAAGCCATTTTATAAAGACTACTTCATTCGGCAACCCCACACTCAACAGACATTTCATCATAACCTAGAAAACACAGATTCGAGACTTCATCGCAAGACTACGTCAGATGTGTCAGTGCTACTGTTTCGTGCGACAGAGGGCGACTACGGTGGAGGTGGCGACCGCACACCCTGGCCTAAGGCCTGGGGAGTGCGCTAGCAATATGGAGGTCAGCCACCTACATGGTGGAGAGGTGCGTCACGTCAACAGCCAATAGAGTGATGGCCAAATATTTTGGCATAGTTCATATACATGTGACATTTTTAAACTCGCTCAGGCCTGCACAGCTAGCCAAATAGGCTGCAGACTGAGTGATTTAATATTAAATGACTTTACTAGAGAAACAATTTAAACGGCCGAAATGCCAATTTTATAAAATGTTTTAATGTACCCGATTTGAAAGTTTTGTGGCTCGAATCAGCATGTGTGATGTGGGCCGACCTCTCAGTGGTAAACCTATACACGTGATTGTCTGCAGCACAGCCGACACGGCTAAGCAGCATCAGCAGTCTTGTCAACGGCGTCTACTGTCGGGGATTCCCCACATTTACTGGTACGACACAGCATGACCAGACTCAGCGATCAACAGACATTTTTAGCAAGTGCGAGATATTTTACACCCCGCATTGCTGAAATCAACAATAATAATAATAATCATGGACCTTCCAGAGCTCAGCATCGACCTTAGAACTATAGTATTCAGTAATTTCAAATGACCTTCCAGAAGACCAGAATTTCAGCAGTCATTTACCTGTACCGAACATTCATCATTTCATATCCTGATTGTTTTTCAGATTAATCATCATTCAATTCAATATTGGTGAATTTTTTTTTATTATTTCCATTTTTATTAATTAAACCGACTTTTACGATAATGCATAGGTCTGTTTCTTTTCACCGTACGTTCGGTGATATGACGCAGACACGTGCGTTTTTATATTTACTGTTTTGCCAGCGCAAGAGGGCTTTTGGCGCGCCGGTTTCGTAGCCGGTCATTTCCCACACGTGACATTTCGAGGAACAACTAGTTCCACCGTATATCGAAAAATGTACTCATGTCTTTTTGCGACACATCGCAGAATCATTTTAAACCCTGTCGTTCGGCACGCGCCCGAACCAGGTACGTCATAGCGTTACCGCATAATGCAACCCACGGCTATCACACGGTGAGACGCCAGCTGTGATCGCTCACAATAAAGGCCCACACGGCCCGAGCACGATCATAAAGCATTTTACTCTTCGCGCTAACGGGGATTTGGGTATAATTTGCATTCGAATCGACGCTAAGATACATAAAATCGCCCCCACGAACCTAACCGACAATGCGAACACACGCTCGATACAGTACTCATCGTACTGCCCATAACGATCAGCGAATGTGATAAATCGTTTTTATTTAGCATGTGTTGGACGCACTATCCACACACGTGCTCGATTTGTGCGGCTGGCACTCGCGGTTTACTATAGCGCCAAACGATATGGACGGCGAGACCAGCCACACGCATCGCATTATTACATTGTTTAACATTGTATTGTATTGCATGTAATTTATGTATAATTTTGCACGAGCAATTTATGTAAACGACTTGAATGTTTTTTAATTACGCGACTATTACTTCACCTGGCACAAATAAATCATTGTTCAATAAATAAGGAAAAATTTCACCATTATCATATCTGTTAAATAACTAAGTCAGTTGGATGAGAGTTAAAGTTTTGGGCATGGCCAATTAAAAGGACATTTACAAATAGGATCGGAAATAAATAAATAAAGATTTGGTCATAGCCGCACTCACTATAGCTCACCAACAACCCACGCTGTATCACGACTTTGGTTTTTACATGTTAATTGTTATAACATTGATATTTTGGTACGAACCGATGCTAGTTGGTCGGCGCGAAGTTTACCGTAAATTTACGATATCTGCCGTTGAGGTCACCACAAGCATAGTTTTGTAGATATACGTTGTCACTTAGCCTGGGGGTAATGTGGCGACCTAACCAGCAGATCATCGTGCCGAGATCGAGCCGGACGGAATCGCTGATCGACGGATCAGCGCTTCCACCCGCGACACACACCATGTGCGGCACGGCCGCGCTCGCCCTTTCTAGTACTGGCCTTCTCGAGAGTCAGACGTGTAAGCACGTCACACGCACTCAGCCGCATGGCTAGATAGTCATAGTAGAACGCTCATATCTGACAATGTCTGCACGAATATGGAATGAATAAAGAATGAATCAAGAAAATCTTCTGCTTTAACTGAGTTTCTACAGCGAACCACAGCTTGCTGACCGGGCAAGACACCACGATCGCGATCGAGGTCTGAGGCGTTGGTCGCGTCCATTGACTTGTTGAATATTCGGCAACGTCAATGGTAACCCTCGCCCTAGACTACGACATGCCTACCTAACTCATGTAGCACTCATCTCGACTGCAGTAGTCTTTCCTAGTCTGTTTTAGTATACCTACCTAGCTCATACAGCACTCATGTCGACTCTAGTCTTTCCTAGTTTGTTTTAGGAGCTGTAGAACCACTTTTAAAATGTATTTTAAATTGGTGATACTGATATACTTTGTGACTTAAAACTTATCTAGTCACTCTCAGTCCCAGCAATATTCAGTCATTTATGGATCACGGTATCGAGATACAACCAGAGATATTATAATAGATATAAATAATCTCTGATACAACTTTAAGTGCAGAACATTATTAACCCTTATCCTGCTAAGTTAATTTATAAAATAATCAATTACTTGAGGTTGTGTCTTGCTATTGCGCTCCAAAACATCAAGTTGTTGAAAAGTACTCATATTTGTTAAATTTTAGCTCAAATATTTGCAAATCTTGATGTTTAGACACACATTTCATTACCAATAACAGCAATTTTGTCGACTAATAGGAAAGATTAATAGTCGTGATCAGCAGGATAAAAGTGAAATAGCTCACTGCTCTAAGGGTTAATATGATAATTGTCAAAATCTCGCATTGGTCTACTCGCTAATAAAATTTTCTGAATTGTACAATATTGTTATGAATATTTCACTGGTGCGTCGCTCTAAGAGTCGATATATACAGCTAAGACAGTTTAATTTATATTTTTACCAACGATATGTATGTGTTTGAAAAATTAAACTGACATTAAATATGGATTTAATAAATCTTACTTCAAGGTCACTGTTCCATGGTTGATAGCTCCACAGTAAAGGGAAACCGTCTCACATTCCCTGTAAGACGTCTGTGGCATTGATGCATTAATCACGGGAGGTAGTACTAAAATAAACCAGAAGTATACAGATCCAGTTCTGCGAATAAACAAAATAGTTAATTATGGAGTCTGTTCATTTGAATGTTGAATTCACTAATTTAAATTTAACATGCGTCTACATATGGTTGTAGGCCTATATGTCATGTATGACAATATATTATATGACTAAAACAGAATAGAATAGAATAGAATATGATGACGCAATGTCTCTTCTCATTTATGGATAGTAGGCCTACCGATAAATTCATTGCATTCCCAGTCAGAGAGCAGCTGCTATGGCGTAGACCTACGTGCGTATACATAATGGCTGATTTGCATTTGACCTCCATTTTGTCAAATCTGAATCATTTTCACTCACTTGGAGTTGTGGATCGCGTTAGCGAGACACAACTTCAAGTGGGTGAAAAATCAAATTAAGGGTTACTGCACCATACCTTTAGAGCACACAGCCAGACCACTCAATGTCCCGTTACTACATGTGGCGTCTTCACTTCCCGTCAGAGCGAAGCCAGGGTTACATTCGTAACGTGCCATGTCTCCATGCCTTATGAAGCTACCAACATCTTGTCCAGCAGTGGAGCCATCACTAATTACTGGTGTCTCACAGTCACCTTAAAAATAGAAAACAACATTGGTTATTCAACTTTATCACGATTCACAGTATAGCATTTCATAGAGTCTACAATAGGTGCTTTAGTAAATTTTCAAATTGCGATTAATAATATGCTGACCATTTTTTCGTAACTACCGAAATGTTAGAAGTACTTATATGTGTCAGTGTTGTTTTACTCGTTCGCTATATGGTCCGATCAGAATGCCTCGATCAGTACCCAAATGTATCACTGTGCTCAAACTTCATATCAATCGTTTGAAAGTTCGCGGGGATATTGTCTTGCGAAAAAATCCCATAAAATAATAATAATACAACTAATTAAGGGGGTACTCGTGTAACATGAGCACCCCTCCCTATTTGACGTCAACTCACGATATCGATGCGCTACGCAACGTCTTCGTTTTATCTACTTACTGATACAGGTTGGTTTTTCTTTGTCCCACTTTGCACTTCTTAGACAATATGCCCTTTCCGCTCCCAACAAACTGAAACCTTGGTCACAACTGTCATAAAGATACAGCATCGATAAAATATATGTGCTACAAATTTAAACCAGCTGAGGTTAGTTAACCCTTTAACCGCCGGTGCCGCATATATTTGTTTTTTTTTATCAGCTCATTAAGAACCACATTTTGAACATGTTAATGATAAAATGTGACATCAATCAGCAATATTTGAAAACAGTTGACTACCTTTTTGTCAAATATGAATAATTTTTACTCACTTGAAGTTGTGGATCGCGTCAGCGAGACACAACTTCAAGTGAGTTAAAATTCAGATATCGTGTATGAATGGTAACTTAACCCTTAAAGCGCTGAAATATTGTTCTACAAACCATAGAGACCATAGAGGTTGTTTTTATTTGAAGTCATCAAAACTCTCTTAGTTAACTTTCTGGTTCATTTGAATACCTAGGGTATGGGTCTACGGTCTAATATTTTGGTATGGGTCTAATATTTTACTCTTTCAGCGCGGGAATGGACTTTAGACGTCAGCATCTGACGTGTTCGGACGTCTGAAGTCGATGCCCGCGGCGCTTCAAGAAGACACATACTATGCATCCATACATACTATGTGTAGGCTTACATGTGTAAATCTGGGCGGGCATATGAATTTATTCTTGTACGTAACATTTATGCAGATTAGTAGGCATACACAAGGCATTATTGTAATTTAAAAACCTGTTACTTTATCATGTTTATGTGAAAAAGAAAGTTGCCTTTTGACCTAAATGTTAAAAAGTCATCGACAGCTGTACTAGATCCATCAACACTACCATTTTTCAGTTCCAAAAAGCTTGAATCACAGACTATTTCTAGAAATGTAAAAAAAAATATGATATTAGATTTCACAATACATATACAATCTACCACTGTGTACCATGTGATCTATTAAATGCAATCTATTACTATTACTATTACTTTAAAAGTCTTCTATTACTATTACAGTCTTTGATGTATATTACTATTACTCTCCCATATATTACTATTAGTATTACAATAACATTTCGTCAACATTTCCAAAGCTATATCGAACTATACTGGTATCATATATAAATTTTCCATATACATTTTATAATAATATTTTATAACATCAAACCAGATCCATTTTGAGACTATTTATAAATACAAATTCAATATATTTTATGATTTAATGTATAACTGGCATTTGTTTAGAGATCCTGCTATCTAGACATTACCTGATTACGTAGGCTTTGCCACACAACGTCATTGCACTGCGATCTGATAACCATGAGACCACTGTGCGTGAAAATTATTTTACTTGGTAGTATCCACAGATTCGGATAACCAATATACATGATATATTAGTTAGACAATTAATGTTTATTTTATGATGGCTAAAACTTGTGCGATAAAATATATTTTTTGTTTATAGAAATGATAAGTTTAAATTTAATAATATGTTTAAATTTGTTTTGTGGAATAGTCCAATTTGGCTTGTAAAACTGTAAGGGTTACTGTTAATTATGTTTCGCCAGCCAGTGATTATCGCTGTCACGGTCTGTGTAACATAAACTTGACCATCAGCACCAAAAAGATAAAAGTTGTTCCCAGCAAACATGAGACGTTGGTCAAACATTGGTTTACTGTTGGCACACCGTCTACGACGTTGGCCCAACAGTAAACCAAAGTTGGGCCAACGTATCATGTTTGCTGTTGACCAAGAGAGACTGGCAATGGCTTATTTTGATAATGTTTAAGCATTAAGATTTGAAGTCACACCTCATTGACCGTTATGAGCAATGATGGCAAATACAGTGCGTTGTTCTCCACACATTAAAGCTAAACCGAAGACATATAAGGTTGTAATCTCACTGTACCAAAGTTCGTGACATGTCACTGTGTTTTCATCTGGATATATACACAGAGCACTGTGCTGCCTGTTCCGACCAGACACAGACTGCACGCGTGTATCAAAATGCGGAGAGCTCTCCCAGCAAACACGAAGACTCGACCCAATGTTGTTTCAATGTTGGTCCAGCGCCGTTGGCGATGGGCCAATATTGAAACAGCATTGGGTCAAATGCTCGCGTTTGCTGGGCTCCACACAGGTGTCTGTCTACACCCACCCCTCCGCCACCATAATATTCTCGCCAGCCGATCAGGGTACTTTTAGCAAGACAGCAGGCCAATCACAAGCTTACTACAATACTTGAAATTGAGAGCGGGGGACATATGACGTCAACCATCTGCACATTTTAACATGCGAAGGAGCAGTGTCTAGGGTGAGCAGTGTACTGTATATAGTACAGTCCCCATAGTTTATATACAGTCAGTTGACTTCCAGGCCTTGACCGGCTCACGTCGACAAGCTGACTCAGACTCACTAGGCTATAAGTTATGTAAACGGGTAATTTGAACAAGTCATCAGGCTATAAACTCGTTAAATAGTTATTTTAGGTCTAAGCCTGGTGAGCTTTATACTAGTGCTTACCCGGGAATATAAGTAAGTTATCATTACAACAAGTCAGACATGTGTTCACAAGTTCATTGTAAATCTAATAATATCCCTTTATGGTTGTCTCAAGTGTGTTGTGTTGCAATGTGTATTCCAGGCACCCATCAGATATCAGTTCAATTCAGTTTGTTTATTTATGCTTGAAACATACATACATGCAAATAATCATAAAAATGCAAAGGATACCTGCAAAAGGCTTATGATAAGCCGCTTCCATGCAGGGCACCCTTCAATAAAGTAATATAAATAGTTTCTGAAAAACTGCATACGTCGCAGGGAAGACGGAGAGACAAAAAGACGGCCAATAATAAAATAGTAACATCAATGCGGAGGGAGAAGCAGACAAATACGAGTGTAGTCTATGTATCAACGCAAAAACGGGAACACAAATTAAATATATTAAGAACGTTAAATTAGCGGACTGCATGGATATAAAATATAATAATACGTTCTTATATAACAACCTTCACCTTGGCCAAAAATAGGGCCAAAGAGGGCCAGCGTCCAAAGTGCACCGTGTATTACAAAACAGCAATTTTTGAACAGATATAGCAGTTTGGTATTAAACATATTGAGTTGTATGCATTTACAAGAAAACATTCAAGATATACTGACAATCCTTCTCGACTATGAGTTTTTATTTTATCTGTTATAAGGCTGCTTGATTTATTTAAAATATTCGGAATACAAAAACGCATACATTTTTGAGCAAATACATGTTTTACTCGTGCAACTGAGTAGTTTCTTTTTTGTCTGATGTTATGATGGTAGATTACTGGTTGTAAAAGTGAAGACATGTTAATGAAATATGCAGGTAAATTGTTATTTATCAGGTCAAAACAAAACGTTAACAGTTGAAGCTTAAACATACCATCAATTTTAAGCACATTCAGCTTCTTAAAGAGGGGCTCGCTGTGAGAGAGGTAACCACTCGAACATATAATTCGCATGGCTTTCTTCTGTAATTTTAAAATTCTTTTCTGGTTGAAACCCCAGCACTTAAGACCATAAAGTATATGTGGTTTAATCAGCCCATTATATATGGTTAAAAGAATTTCAGAAGGAACCATGTGTTTAAGCCGGTACATAATTCCTATAATATTTAAAATATCAACCCGATGCTGAACCAATGCTGGGCCAACGTCGCAGGCGGTGGGGCAGTTTTGATCCAGCATTGGGTCAACGTTTTGTGCAATTGTATATATAATTGTGGGGCGGTCCGAACGGGATCATAAGCTGACGAGCACTTGCTTCCGTTAGGCTCAACCGACGCATACTATTCGCGCGCTTTCACACTCTTAATCTAGACACCGCAGCAGGCAGACGCAAGACTAGCCAGCATGGCTAAGGCTAAGAGTTCAATTGATGTTTTACTACTAACCACCGACCACGCCGGACTTTGGAGTTTGACTTTAAAGAGGATTGAGATTGGGCGCAAGGAGTCAGAGCCAACATGACGGCTGCGCGCCTCAATACTCAATATTGGTGACATCCGGCGTTTAATTGACCACTCACCTTTCAGACCTGCAAGTTCTGGTCACCAACTCACTATTGGTGACCCACGACTTGTACGAACAAACAACTAACTTTTCGTCAGATCAAGATTTGAACTGCAAATCGCCAACCAATCGAAAATTGACTCATAAATGGAAGCTTACAATTTTTTAGAGTACCAAAAAATGAAATCTCAGGATTCAGGGTCAAATGTACAAATACTGCGAATAGATTATTTAGAAAAATTGTATGAAGAGAGGTTCACGCGTTTTCACTGGAATAGGGAAAAAATTCATTGGCTTTGGTAGAATGAATCCACGTGGTCTTGCTCTTTCCAAGATGGCGGATTTCGCAACAAGTTTAATGAGTCCTGTAAATTTAGACAAAATAGTCTAATTCCTCAAATCAAATCAGATTTTAAAAGATTATTTTCCTAATTACGCCACTGTCGGTGACTGGGAAAAAAGAATTTTAAAATTTTAGTGAAAAAACGTTTAAACAGGTTATTCGGGTGACTTAATTTTTATGAGAATTTTCCAACAGAATTTTTTCTGAAAAATATATTTTTCACATATACAATTCTGATTTTAGAATTAATAAATTATGACCTCGACTCATAGAGATTTTATAGGATTAGGGCCACCTAAACATTTCCCCCCTATATACATGTGGTCTATAAAATATATTAATGTTTCCCATTCCAGGGAATCAGTTTTGTCATAATATTATATGTCGGTAAGTCTTCACCATTAGCGGGCGACACCGATTCCCCTAGTTTAGCTCCTGGTGGCCGACGCAGCTTCATACGTTCCCCGCCTACCCGAAGTGCAACGCGCACATTAGCCGATCACCGATATTCACATAAATTTGAGCAGATATTTTTTCCGTGGCGTCTACGGAATTTTCCTCGCACGTGTCCAGGCCAAAATGGCCGGACCTGCTGCTTGTGAATCGTAGTCTAGACATATTCACACACTTGTAAAAAAATTCTCAGTCATCTATCTAGATCTAATTTTATATATTTTTTTTAATATATTCGTTTTGAGCATAAATAAATTTATATCCCGCAGTGTGTTTAAACACAGCTCGAATTTTTTCTAAGAACTTTAAAATTGGATAGTCTATTTTTTCCGTAGTCACAGTACATACAGACACATGTGCTCACATACACAACAGGTGGTAAACAAGCCGGTGAATTATGGTAATGAGCTGCTGCCGCACACCATACACTCCCGTGGCGCTACGCAACACGAGCTAAAGCGTATCAATACAAAGCGACCGATTTTGACGTCACAGCGAATGCTCCTCAAAGTGAATATTTAAACCGATCTGGCAAAATGAGTCGAAAGTCGCATATTGAAATATCGAGATAATAATAGATCCTGAATCTACACACTATTACCTCTAAAATGGTATATCACACGACTCTCTAGCTCGGTTAGTTCTGAAAATATGATTCCGCCAACTCACAAAAATATGAAGTGTGAAATTTCGTCATTTTGAGAAAATGGCCTTTGAAGTGCAAACATGCAATATGTAAACTTTTTAAAAAGAACACACAATTGTATTAAAATTAAACAAATAAATTAAATATTCATTTCGACCCCATTTTTTAATAATAGACGTATAGTTATAACATTTTGCACACTTTATAAGTAGATGCCAGAAATTGTCATCGTCGGATTTTTACACTATATCAATATTTCCTACTTATTAGCGACTGTTTCCATGGCAACATGTAAATAGAAACAAATATCACTGATTGGAGTGTAATTGAGACTAAAATTAAAATAACAGATACACTTAAAATATCTTTTTTCAACATGTACATCAATTTCTATGCTACAAAATTTTGGTCAATTTTAAGATTCTAAAATAGTCATATGAAAATAAAAACTTATGTAAAAATTGACAATATGTTAAATTACGGGCATTTTGGCTTTTAATGGCCCTGGCATCTTTTGTCAAAGTGCTACTTCCGACTCATTCTGCCAGATCGGGTCACATATATATATTTAAAAAAATGTATTTCTTTTGGGAAACGTTTGCAGTCGAAATGCATACTATGCCGTCTTAGTAGACTCCTGTCAGTCAAATATTCATTTTCCAAAAATTAGTTTTCAAAATTGGGTCGAACTGTAAACAAATAATCTCACGAGATTTTTTCTCGATATAAGAGAATTTGAATAATTTTCACAATCAGCATATATGACTTGACAGTTGTGTTATCTAGGCTATTTCTATTGCTGTCGTTTTTTCAACTTCTGAGGAAAATATTTCCCCGCAGGTCCAATTAGCTTAGAATAGTACCCTAGCAATTATTTTCGGCATTTGTACATGATATCTCATATGACCCAAAATCCTCCCAAATTAGATGTGTTATGTGTCAAATAATAATAGCCTGTATACTACGTCAGAAGAGTAGTCTATCTACTCAACAGTAGTGCTCAGCAACCCCAACGGTCTACAATTCGTCTCATGACCCTACTTCAGGTGCCTCATACTATACAACTTCACCGGAGCTGTCCAGCATTGGAAATGAGATGGTGTCGTGAATGCCTTGGCAGATAATCTGGGGATAAAGCTGTTTGTGCTATCAATGTCTGATAATGAAATACAATAAATCGGGCTTTTGTGCACATACAGGCTAAATTGGGCCGGGATAAACTCCTGAGGACGGTGAGATGAGTGAGATGACACTGCCCTCCAGACACAGGATTCGAAATTCAAACCCTGGAGGTCTGAGGCCGAGCACGCTACGTCTCGGTCACGGAGGCTCCCCACAATACTGAGTTTTACAAGTGGATGGGGGAGAAACATTTTTGTTTATTTCAAACCACCGAGACCGGGAAACAAACCCCGAACCACTACCATAGGGCCCCGCCCTTTAATGTCTTCTAGCGGCCTTACTACGCATTTATTTGTGTGATAATCAATGCTACTGGCCAGTAATTTTTGAAAAAAAAAATTAATCGGCAATAAATTCAAGCTTTACCTGAGCAGGCAACAATACTTAATGAGCTTAGAATCAATCCAACCAACGGGTAGCAAACGCGAAGCGTTAGCACGTTGACACAAAATTGTTTTGATGTTGTGACAGCGTTGTGGAAGGCGGACAATCATTAGGTAAACATAAATGTCGCTTTTTTTTATAATTAGACGCTATCCATACAAAACGACCCCACGAATGCACGTTCGACACAGTACTCGTACTGCTATTAACGATCACGCACTGCGGATAAATCGTTACATATTGACAGAAATGCATAACAATGCATTTCTGATTTTAAGTATGTGTTGGACGTGCAGCTGGTTCTCACGGTTTAATATAGCGCCAAACGATAAATACAGCGTGACCAGCCACACGCATCGCTATACTTTAATTGTATCACATTGTATTAAAATCTAGGTCTACTCTGAATAAGCGAATTGCCTGGCATAATTAAATTATATGCAATGTAATTTAATTAAGTAATTTTCAGTAATGAGTTAACTAAATGATTTTAATGTATTAATTAAATAAGACACACGTCAAGTGACAGCTTGACATTTAATGTATCAGGACACTAGCTGAGAGGATGGGAAATAATTGGACTTGAATAATTTAGTCAATGCTGCACCTGCGATGTTTGCCAAACACCCACCCTGTATTTTTCACACAACTAATTCGAATGTTGTTGAATTGTTCATGTATGACTATTGTCGTATTTGGCACTGCTCGGACGGGTTCGTCGATTTATCGCCCCTCGTGAATTAAAACCTGCCGCCTTACCCACAATTTCAGGTTTGAGGTTATACATTGTCACTTAGCCCGGGGGTAATGTTGGGTCGGCAATCGATTTCACTTAGGCCGGTTTGGGCCGAGCAGAATCATAAGCTGACGAGTTCTTGCTCCCGTTAGGCTCAACCGACGCGTACTATTAGTGTTATGGTAGTTTTTTATAGTAATAAAACCATAAAGACGATGAAACATCATACATTTTACTGAGTCATCAAGCAACTGTTAAGCCACAATATCCCGAGACCTCGCAGGATCTCACCACACAGTTCTCTCTAAAACATCTCCTTTTCTTTAAGTCAAGTCTCATAAATCTTTGATTGCAATTATTTATAATGTTTAAGGAGAAAACTATTGATTTTAATCAATTGAAATAAAATAATTATTTAAAAATACACCAATGTCTTTTCCTTTCACTTCACCAATCATCTGGAACTTTTTCGTATACAGCTCACTGAATAATATATCTTCCGGCTAAACATTAAAAACGGTTAAAACAATTAACGTTTAACAAAGTCTTTAAACTGCTGGCGGGCTACTATGTCTTTTTGATCTGCTTACTGGCTGTTTCGGCTGAATTTTCGGTATTGTTACAGGATTTTCTTTGGGTACAGTAACTGGTATCACTGACTAGGTGTCAATGGGTTCACTATATATCAACAGTCTGTTGTGCTGATGTTGAAGCCTCAGGTATTAAACACACAGGTGGTTTCTGCTGTGTGGTGATAGAGTCCTGAGATGCTTTAACATCGGTAACAGTATCATGAGCGGCTCTCAGATTCATTTGATTCCTTTTTAGTGTTCTATCCTCGACATTGACAAGATAGCTTCTCGGGGCCACATTTTCCACTACAGTTACTTGCTTCTATTTGCTATGAGGTTGTTGTGGATAAACTTTCACTCTTGTTGGCTGACTCAACACAAGATCTGGTTAAAGATCGTGCATTTCTATCATAATAGTACTCAGCGTATTTGCGCTTGTGAATAACATCTTTCACAACTCCTTCTTGTACTTTTGGAATATTTAGCGCTTTATCACAGGAGATTAATGATCCAGTCCTCCTAGACATGAGTCTCTTCACAGCTGAACTGGTAGAGCCTGGTGTTACAGAGTTTCTTCATTCTAATACTGCTTTCCACATACTTTTACCTTCCTGATTGGCTATAATTATTATGTTTTTCATAATTTTCAGCGCTGACTCTGCTTTTCTATTTGATTTATGAAAGTGAGGGGTGGTTTTTAGATGTCTTATTTCCCCTTCTCTCATAAATTGCTCAAATTCTTGTGAATAATAGTTTGGGCCATTATCTGTTGAAAAGGTGGCTGGACTTCCATGTATTGAAAACATGTGCTCAAGTTGTGTTATAAGTGTTTAAGAAGTCGAAATTGTCAAACATCCGAGTTCTATATAGTCTCAATACATTTCAACGACAACTACATAATGTTTTTCACTTATTTCAAAACAATCACTGGCAACAGCTTGCCAAGCAGTTTCGATATTGGGTGTGTCATTAAAGATTCCTTTGTCATTGCGATTTGATTTTCTTGACATATGTCACACTTTTTAACAGCATCTTCTAACTCTAAAGACATTCGTGTCCAATCTATCACCTCTTTAGCAGTATTGTTAGTGTATTGTATTCTTAAATGTGATGCATGGGCTCTGACAATCATATCTTTCCTCAATGACTGGGGAATAATAATTCTATTCCCCCAAATGCTAGACTGTTTTGAGAGGTTAACTCGTCTCTGTATGGCCAGTATTCACGAATACAGATAGGTAGAGCTGTCTTATCATTCGGCCATCCATCCAAGATAATATTCATCAAAGTTTGTAATGTTTGTTCTGTGCTAGTTGTTGCACGAATGTTCTCTAGCCTATAGTCTGTCACAAATAAACCATTTTCAAGATCACTCAAGATTCCTCACTAATATCTTTTTCAATTCTGAAAACATGATAATAAGAAGTTTCTGTCTCATGCGTTGTAAGCGTTTTGGACATGTGAGTGGGTTTTTTTTAAATTGTCATTAAAGGCTTATGATCAGATAACACCTTCACCTTCTCTTTACCAATTATATACTGGTCAAAATGCTCAGTTGCAATAGTAATTGCAAGACATTCCTTCTTTTTCTGAGCATAGTTGCGCTCTGTTGCTGTGAGAGCACGGGAAACAAAAGCTATGGGCCGACCTTCTTGTGTTATTACAGCTCCAAGACCAACACTTGAACTATCACATTCTCTGATTACTGTTTTCTTAGCATCATAAAACGCCAGTACAGGAGCTTCTGTCAAGAGCCTTTTTATCTTCGCAAATGCATCATCGTGAATTTCGGTCAATAAAAATTCTGCATCTTTATACGTTAACCTTCTTAGAGGCTCACAAACTATACTGAGCTGTGGGAAAAAATTAGCCAGATATGTCACCATTCCTATTAACCTTTGAATACCTTGAACATCTGTAGGCTTAGGCATATAAGCCTTTATTTTATCAGGGTCTGGTGAGAGACCTCTCTGGCTCAAAATAAGTGCCATGTAACCAACTATTTCAAATTAAACTTTAGCTTCTTTCCATTTAATTTCAAGTTTATTTCTCTGCATCTATCTAATAGAGCGATCAATGCAGTATCATGTGACAAAATAGATTCTTCCTCAGTATTACCACTACCATATACTATCATGTCATCAGCAATAATAGCTCTGTTTGTTAATCCTTCGAGTCCGTCATCTACTCTTCTCTGAAATTCTTCAGGGGACGATTTTAGACCAAAGGGCATACGTGTCCACCTGTATCATCCAAACGGGGTCCAAAATGTAGTTAGAAAACTCGATTCTTCATCTAAGCTCACCTGAAGGAAACCATCTTTTGCGTCAACAACTGAGAAAACCTTAGCATTTTTTGTGTTGGATAATGATTTCGGTTTATAGATCATTATTAAGATTGTTTGTATCCAGGCATATTTTTATTATTTTTTTTAACCACTACCATAGTACTTATCCACCGTGCTGGTTTGACAACTTTGGCTAATATGCCAGATTTCTCTAACTCTATTAGTTAGATACTATTTTGTATCGGGCTAACCGATTTGTTTATATTAATATGATATTCACCTGGAAGTTTTCCTAACCCAGAAAAAAACATCATCATACTTTTCTAAAACTTCAGTCTCTTTCAACTCGACGTTATTCATTTTGCACAGAAGTGTGAAAAACACACTCTTCATTAAACGTTATGAGCTTCAAAACTCGGCTTGCTTTAGCCGATAACAAAGATACCGATGCCTGCTCCAACACTTCAAAGTTTACTCTTTTCACCAGTTGAGTGTCAGCTTTGCATCGTAGAATAATTGTACCAATTGGTTTAATTATCATATTATCATTCTTTATTCTTGTACTTGATTTTTTCAAGGGTTGATGTGTTATTGTTTTATAGTCTTGCAGAGTAAGTGTGCTGCATGAGGCACCTGTATCTAGTTGAAATTTAATCGAAAAACTATTTTTGTTTTCTGGATCATGGACTTGAATTTTTGCAAAAAAAATGACTTTTCACTTTTGGAATTTCAGCATTTTAGCTGATTTCTTCACTATCATATTCATTATTTTCTTCTACCTTGTGTATTTTTTTAGCTTTCTCTGCTTTGTAATCTTTATGACTTTTTGACTCTCTCACCCTTTCGTCTGATCTGCATACCTTAGCGAAATGATTTTTTTTATTGCAAATAACACATATTTTACCAAATGCTGGGCATTGTCCTCGATTATGGAAATCTCCACAATATTTACACACATCTTTTTTATCATACTGCTTTGTTTTAGTATAATTTAATGATTCTGTTCTCTCAGTATGTATATTTTCCAACTGTTTGTTAGTTATCTCACTGGCCCGGCAGAACTCGAGAGCTTTATCAAGGTGTAACTTAGATTCACGGAGAAGACGCGCCCTCGTTTGGTCATCGCTAATTTCGAAAACTATCCTATCTCTTATCATTCAATCTTTTAATGCACCAAATTCACAACTTGCAGAGAGCTCTCTAAGTCTGTTTAAAAAACTGTCAAAATTACCCTCGGAATTTTGGATACAATAATTAAATACATATCGTTCATAGATTGTATTTCGTTTTGGCTCAAAACTTGCAAGGATCTTGCTCAAATCGTGCAAGGATCTTCACGTTCTGCGGTCGTCAACGGCAGATTTTTATCAATCTGGTGATATTCTATGCCAATATTATTACCGACAGCAGTGTCGCGACGATGATTTTTAAAATCTTTTTGATCTAATATTATTCTGTTGAAACAAACTAATTATTCCATGAATCTTTAAATTACTGCCAATTGTTAACTATAATTATCACCAGTCCAGGGGCCGCGTGCACCAAACAGTCGCAAACGAAACGTTGCTCGTAAATGGATCGTAAAGCAAACGTCGTGTGCACCAACTACATATAGCAAATATACGACTGGTGCACCAAATAGTCACAAACACACACGTGTCGAATTTGGGTCGCAAATGGGTCGTAAATTTGCGACTGCTGAGGAGGTGGTTTAAATAGGTCGTAAGCAAACGTAGCACCTTGGAATTGCATTAATAGGAATATTTGCTTTTCATAAGGTGTACACATTGTAAAAATCCTACAGTTTGACGGTAATGAAATGTAAATTTATAATTATTCACAAGGAAAGAACACACTCACTTGAACCACGAAATGTCGGCGTTTATTATCATTGCCATCGTTATCATTCCTACTCTATGAATCCTTCACAGAATTTTGCCAATATATGTGACCTTGTTTTTTTACAAATGTTTTTTGAGAAATGTTCTATAATTATGTAGGCTAAAACTGGGATTTGCCGTTACTAGCCTATCGCAGATACTTCAAGCACGCAAATTCTGGTCAATTTCGAATAATATCATGAATATAAGAGAATTAATGACAGATATATTCGAAATTTCTTAAATAAAACAAGAAGAAGACAGTTCGCTGATTTCTTCAGACATCTGTCTCAAGTCTTGCTTGGTGCACACGCGGATGTCTGATGCAATGTACGATAAGCTTACCTGCAAACACGAGGCGGTTACCCGATATTGTTACAATGTTGGGATAGCACTGTATATGGTTGCACACCAACGTTGGATCATCATTGCAGACGGTGGGCCAACAATAAAACAACACTGGGTTGACATCAGCCGGCCTACATATTCCCCATATCTGCGGGTATACTCATTTTGTCAGTGTTATATAACACTCTCGGTCGTATAAAAGTCGTAAGTGCCACGTTGTGAAAATCGTAAACATCAGCCTTAGTGCACACCGCGTACCAGTTCCGACGTAAATGTCACGTCAGCGTTGGGTGCGCTCGCACCCCTCGCTGGGACATGGAAGGTCCGCCAGGTCAATCTCAAGACCAAGGTCCGCACCATAGATTGGTAAAATCAAGGATATGCTACTACAACCCCTCGTGGGTGGCAATGTCATATAATAATAGTCATAATACACTGAACACATTGAATCCCCATGGATGTTATATAGGCCCCATATATATGCCTTCTAGAGCATGCACACTTATCCAGGCAGGAGAGAGGGGTAGATTCTGTGAGAATCATATAGGCAAGGTGGATTCTGGGAGCATCGCATATATAGTTGTAGCAAGGGGGGTATATTCTGCAAATATGGGGTAGATTACGGGAGCCCCACTTGATATAAAAGGGGGTATATTCTGGAAGAGAGGGGTAGATTATGTGAGCGTTGCATATAGTGGCTCAGAAGGGGGTATATTCTGGAGGGATGGATAGATTCTGGGAGGGTCGCATATCTAAGAGGGGGGTATATTCTGGGAGGATGGAGTACATTCTGGGAGGGCGGGATAGATTCTGGGAGCATCGCATATAGGCTACCATGCTAAAAAATCCCCAACGAGTTTATAATGATGTATTGTACAATGTCAGCGTGTCAGTTTATTGAGCAGTTAATCCTTCTGACAGAGAGTAACAGTGACAAGTGACATGACATAACTAATCCGTTTGTACTATATCTTGCCTAATGAGCCGTGTTCATTCACGTGTCAGCGAGGCTACACTCACGGCATAGGTCATAACGGCGCCAGCGCGATGACAAAACTACTCACCTTTCACAGCTCAGTGCTCTCGTCTGAGCGATCAGACATGTCAGACAGATTAATCAGTGATCAAGAGCCATATATCCCGCACCTGTTATATATCGCGCAGGAGCTCAAAATAAAATAAAAAGTAGCGCGATATCGTCCGGTAATTACGGTAGTTGTAGAAAAGGGGGGTATATTCTGGAAAGATGGGGTACATTCTAGGAGCCCCACTTGATATAAAAGGGGGTATATTCTGGAAGGGAGGGTTAGGTTATGTGAGCGTTGCATATAGTGGCTCAGAAGGCGGTATATTCTGGAGGGATGTGTAGAAAATGGGGGGGGGGGTCGCATATCTAAGGGAAGGGGGTATATTCTGAGAGAGCGGGGCAGATTCTGGGAGGGCGGGATAGATTCTGGGAGCATCGCATATAGTTGTAGAAAAGGGGGGTATACTCTGGAAATATTGGGTAGATTCTGGGAGCCCTACTTGATATAAAAGGGGGTATATTCTGGAAGGAAGGGGTGGCTTATGGGAGTGTCGCATATAGTTGTAAAAAAAGGGGGGGTATCCTATTCTGGGAGGGAGGGGTAGATTTGGGGAGGGTCGCAGATGTTTAAAATGGGGTTATATTTTGGGTCGGAGGGTTGATTCCATGAGTGTCGCATATAGATGTTTAAACGGGGGGGGGGGGGGTATATTCTGGGAGGGGGGGGGGGTAGATTATGGGAGTGTTGCGTATAGTGGCGCAGAAGGGGGTATATTCTGGAGGGATGGGTAGATTATGGGAGGGTCGCATATCTAAGGGGAGGGGGTTATATTCTGGGAGGGCGGGTAGATTCTGGGAGGGTGGGATAGAATCTGGTAGCGTCACATACAGTTGTAGACAAGGGGGGTATATACTGGAAGGAAGGGGTAGATTATGGGAGTGTCGCATATAGTTGTCAAAAAGGGGGAGAGAAGGGTGGATTCTTGGAGGGTGGCATATATATGTTTAAGGGGGGTATATTCAGAGAAGGAGGGTAGATTTTTTTTTTTGGGGGGGGGGTCACATAAATGTTTAAAAGGGGAGGGGTATATTATGGGAGGGAGGGGTAAATCATGGGAGTGTTGCACATACATGTAGTTGTGAAAGAAGGGGTAGGGTACATACTAGGAGTGTCGCTTTATATAAAAGGCGGGTATATTCTGGGAGGGAGGTATAAATTCTGGGAGGGTCTCATATAGATCTAAGATGTTCAAAAGGGGGGTGTATATTCTGGGATGGAGGGACAGTCTGGGAGGGTCGCATATAGATGTTTAAAAGGGGGTTATATTCTGAAAGAGAGGGTAGATTCTGGGAGGGCCTCATATAGATGTTTAAAAGGGGGTATATTCTGGGACGGAAGGGTAGATTCTGGGATCAGAAGACACTTCACATAATCACGAAAAAGGGGCGGGTAGATTTATTTATGATACACAATTTGATTTGGACGAGATTGTTGATCTGTATCCAAAGCTCCATAACGTCGTCTTCAGCTAGATTCACTTTTATAATAAACATTTTAACGACGAGTCTTCTTAATATGCTGATACTGTTAGCCAACACGTATATATATGTAGTTTTTTTCAGCAAATAATTGTTTCTATAATTTTGTCTTTTGACCATATCATATTTATCATAGTGAAGTAGCCTACTGGAACGAGAGCATGTTATTAACATTATTTCACAGAACTAAATGTGCATTATACGATAATCCTGCATGCCTTATTATGTAGGCCTAGTAAATGAAATGAATCGGGCTTTAGGCCACCTTTGTGCACATATAGGCTAAACTGGGCCAGGAGAACCTCCTGAGGATGGTGAGATGATTGAGATGACACTGTCCTCCAGACACAGGATTCGAAATTCGAGCCCTGGCGGTCTGAGGCCGAGCACGCTACCTCTCGGTCACGGAGGCTCCCCACAATACTGACTTTCACACGTGGATGGAGAGGAAACATTTTGTTTCTTTCAAACCGCCGAGACCGGGAACCGAACCCCGGACTCTGGCGTGAAAGGCAGCGGTGCTAACCACTACCCTAGGGCCCCCGCCCATGTAGGCCTAGTGATGGGTATTTTTTTATGAAGTTTAAAGTATATATTATGGAAGCAAGATATACAATGTATTTACATGTACTTGATTATGTACTTGTCAGTACAATTATGTTATTGGATTTAGCCTCAATTAAAATAATAATCAAATAGGCCTACCCTTCCAATGTTTAGAATTATAATTCAAAAATAAATATAGGCCCCCTAATGCTTTTGTTTGAAGATACCTTTGTTGACTGGAATGCTTTGAGTAATATTTGGTTCACCTGGATACTAATTTTTAAAAGTAGATTTTTTTGTCAGGTCAAAAATATCGTATGTATGAACAAATACATTATGTTTCCAGAATTCATATCAGGTGCTCTCAGAAGTCACAAAAAAACAAAATTTGTACGACCCTGCCAGTCATTGGCATTTGAGCAGGGGGTTGAATCAAAGACTGCGCCATTTCTTTTCACTCACGAGGTGATGAGCAATAATAGAAGTAAATAGCAATTAATTTCAGAATGTCTGCTTCTGTATCGCAATGTAACCTATATGTACATTACAGGAGTAGTTTATAATAAAGCGTACATATACACTTATTGAATCCACTACTCTGACACCATGGTATGGTTAGTCATAAAGCAACTGGTAAGCCACAATATCCGGAGACCTTGCAGGGTCACACCGCACAGTTCTCTCTATAACAATTAGCGCACTTTCACACTCTTAATCTACACACCGCAGCAGGCAGACTTCTTGCTCTGCTGAGCGCCGGAGAGGCCGACATGGCTGAGGCCATCACACCCTATCCTGAGCAAAGTGCACAGCGAATGGATTGTTGAATTTGATACAATAAACCACGGAATGAGATACATTAATTGGAGTTCAATTGATGTCTTACTACTAACCGCCGACCAGGCAGGACTTTGGATTGTGACTTTATAAAGCTAATTGAGATTGGGCGCAAGCAGTCGGAGCCAGCATGGCGGCTGCTCGCCTCAAGACTCAATATACTCTGTTACTCAATAGATGCTGGTGTACGGTCCATAGATTGAATGATCTTGAACAAGTTGAAAGAAATTGGTACTCCAGCAGCACCTCCGATGTGGAGTATCAGGCTGGGGGGTGGGGAAGAGGCTGGCAGCCTTAGTCAACAAGCTGACACTTGAATTCTTCGACAGTTCTTTATTTTATGGCGGCTGGCGAAAAAGGATTCTAATCAGGGATGGTCCGATGCCAAAAATAATTTTGTCCCAATGTGGAGGTAGCCTTGATGTGTTCATAGTTGTGCCCACCACGTTGTAAACTTATGCATGCTTACGCAGTAGGCAAACGCAGAGATGATAACTACTGTTGATCTGACCAGAACGGAACACAACAATCCATGATTGGATTGGGGCAGTAATGGATTGGTCAGTACAGGCAAAGGTCAGCCGAGCCATCAAGGCTGATGGACGGGCGACCATCGCCAGGAAATGTATGGTAACTCAATGTGCCGATTATGACTATGTATGATTATGATGATGTAAAGTGCATATAAGGGACGGACATCAAGGGGGGAGAAATGGGGGGTTGATGCGGGGTTGAGGCGGGCCAGAGTGCTATCTAATGCACAATGGTGCGCGCTGTACTTTAGAACCAGGCTGGTTTGTGTTTCTCTGCCATGATGAAGCAGAGGGAAGTGACTATGTAACTGTTTTTTATATATTATGTGTTCTACACAGAGGAGCAGAAATAAACACGACGTTCGACCCAGAAATGGAGTTCTGTTGAGTGAATCTGGAGTCTGATTTAAAACCGGTCCGTCGCCATCCGCCTTGTCTTGCTGGTTTGTGTTTCTCTGCCATGATGAAGCAGAGGGAAGTGACTATGTAACTGTTTTTTATATATTATGTGTTCTACACAGAGGAGCAGAAATAAACACGACGTTCGACCCAGAAATGGAGTTCTGTTGAGTGAATCTGGAGTCTGATTTAAAACCGGTCCGTCGCCATCCGCCTTGTCGTGTTGGCGTCAAGATGGTGTCATTAAAGTGGCGAGCTTGCCAGGATCTGTGTAGAACAATGACGTCTTAACAAAAGGTATGGGACAGAAAAGACAGTGACGGAGAGGACAGTTTTTGCTTTGGCTGCTGACGCTAGGCCTACACTGCTACAGTGCAACCAGGCCCAAGCAGCACATTGACATGGCTTGGGATATCAATCTAGTTTGGCAGTGCTGCACTGGTCAGTGTTAGAAGGACAATCGCTGCTGATGCCACAAAAAAAAGACAAAGATTTTTTTCTGCCCAGGGTTACAAGGTATTTGGCTTAAAATTAAAATTGCTGCTGAAGCCGATGCTGGAGTTTTAAATTGTGAGTTTGAACAGTGCATAAACAGTATTATAGCAAATTCCACTTCAATTAGAGTAACCAGTAAAATGGGAACGTCCACGTCAATTAATGGTCGTCGCCCAGTGCCATGGAAAAAAGCAAAGACACGTTTAAGTCTGATTTTTGTCCATGTGGACAAGAGCAGCATCCTGAGAGCAGAGCTGATAAAAACAAGCAGGACAGTCCACAATCAGTTTCAGAAGACATCTCTGCAACGTTGCCGATGACGCCAGCCCAGTGGAGGACGGAAGTGCAGATCAAAAGCACATTTTGATCGCGGTATTTGCCAGGGGGCTGCACGATGATGTTCCGCCAGACAAGCTGACATTTTGTGTGCTGGGCACATAAATACACCTACCCACACCTGCGTCGCAGCCCAGTGAAAAAGATTGGGGACGTGCTGCTGCTCAAGAATGCGTCATTGGTCCTATAATAAGTGTCAGGTCGGGTAGTGAACGCCCTGTGGTCAACTTGTAGTGGACAGCGTTCACATCGGTCTGATAATGCAAAGGAGTCTCTTAAATGCTCCTCGGACGGGACATTGCTAAAAACAGTGACTAGCACATTATCTAATTGAGTCGGATAAATGCCGACAGGTTTTCGGAAAAAGGTATGTGAAATGTTGTGTTATAACTAGTAATAATTAAACCACCCACACCTCTGGTACGTCAGGCCGCATATAATCGGATAACATGGTTTGATTTGCTGAGTAGTATGTAGCAAACTGCTACGTTATTCTGTCGAATTTTTTATCAAAATTGGGAGTAATTAGTAAACATGGTTTATCTGTAATAATTAATGACAAAACGGAAACTTTGAATTTGGTAAATAGTGATAATATGTTCACTGAATTGATTTTCTATCAAATTGAGCCCTGGGAAGGAATATGACGGTATTGAGAGGCAAAGTGGGCAAGGTTTGGCTTGAAAATAAATATCAGAATTACCACTCATAATCATGATAATGTTTGGAAACGAAGAATAGCGGACATTGAGGCTATGATAGCCCTCCCCAGATTATTTCCATTACATTAATAAAAAGTGGTTGGTTGTTTAATAATACTTGAATTCCTCAGGAGTCATTTATGAGTCAGGTGTCATATTTATCAAATATGCTTATTATAGAAAATGATACAACCCATTAAAATGAGGATAATTCTCATTTGATGTGTTGCATTGGAATATTTTATCAAAATTAGGTAAATTGTAGCCTATTCACTGGGAATTCAATGGGAAGTTAAAATAATTACAGAGTAATTAAAGGGCTAGTAAATTCTGATGGACGCGAAACCAGTGTCCCCAGTACAATGTGATACTGGCGGGTTTCGTGGGTAATGTGACTGCTCAGGGTGAGAGCTCACAGGTTAATCAGATTATGTTCGCCAAGGAAAGTGATCATGATTTTTGGCTCAACTGATCTGATTGGAACCAGCGCGAGGTGCGCAACTCTGGAGTTTGGAATAATTCTCACAGGAAATATTATTGTCCAGACGACGCTGCTGGTGAAGCAGGAATTTAGCGAGTGGAGCTGTTATAACCTGGTCTCACATGGTATCAACATGTATTTTGATAACCGAGTGACAGAAGACCTAACATTGCTAGTAACAAAGGTGTTCACAGTCCACAGGATCGCTAGTAAATATTATGTGTATAATGTATCAGTACAGAACCGGTCCCACATAAGTGACCTAGGCCAAGTACGGAACAGCCGAAGCTGTCGCGGTTGACATGCGCAGCGTGGGGCAGGTTCGAACCCCACACAGGCACAGCCAATTAGCTGATGGCTGGGTTCGAGTATGTCATAACATAGGTGGCAAAGTGACGCCTTCTCTGAAACCAACACATTTGTGTTAAACGGTGACATCACCCAACGACGGGATCAGTTAGTTGTTATAACGCTGCCCTGGTGGCAATTCCCGAGGTTTCTGCAGAGAAGTCGCCCATGCCATGTGTCTATGTCATTGGTATATGAATGACGTGGGATTTTATGACATTGTTGTGGTTATCCTCAAGACAATTTAAAACTGAACGTTGACTCTAAGACTGAGTATGGACACTGAGGTCGTGTACCATCTGCAGGCCAACAGGAACAGCATGCGCTATTCTTAATAATCATTGATTGCATGCATTAATTAAAATAGGTATATTAATGTACAGCAAGAGCTCTTACACACACGCCTCGAGCACCCGGACTGGCAAGCATTACCCAAATTGAGGACATAAACCTTGAAAAATTAAATTCTTGGTTGCCCAGCTTGACATTGGATACAAGCAGCCGCTGTTCCTTTTTCCGCTGGACATTGCCATTGTCTTTGTTTTCGCCGGTTGCTCTAGACATTGGTTGTACGTTCTTGCTTATTGTTTATCTTATATGTCGCTTGTACTAGCTCGTTAATGCTAATGTTATACGTTTCTACTATGTGCGACTTAAAAATAAATCTTATCGTATCTTATCTTATCTTATCTTTCATCTTACCCACATAACGTTAACCACTGTTGTATGTCCATGCATAATTTTTTAAGTGTTAGCTGGAACATATTCCTTTTATTAACTTTGTTTGCGTAGCCTATGTAAACTTATGCATGCCTAATGCAGTAGGCAAACGCAGAAATGATAACAACTATTGATCTGACCAGAACGGAACAAGACAATCCATGATTGGATTGGGCAGTAATGTATTGGTCAGTACAGGCAAAGGTCATCCGAGCCATCAAGGCTGATGGACGGGCGACCGTCGCCAGGAAATGTATGTTAACTCAATGTGCCGATTATGACTATGTATGATTAGATGTTAAATCAATGTTGTGATTATGATGATGTAAAGTGCACATAAGGGACGGACGTCGGCGAGGAGAGGAATGCGGGGTTGATGCGGGACCGAGGCGGGCCGGAGTGCCATCTAATGCACGCTGGTGCGCGCTCTACTTTGGAACCAATCTGGTTTATGTTTCTCTGCCATGATGAAGCAGAGGGAAGTGACTATGTAACTGTATTTTATATATTATGTGTTCTACACAGAGGAGCAGAAATAAACACGACGTTCGACCTAGAAATGGAGTTCTGTTGAGTGAATCTGGAGTCTGATTTAAAACCGTCTGCCTTGTCGTGTTGGCGTCAAGATGGCGTCAAGGGCTGACGCTTTTAAAACGTGTTCTTTTGTGTGCTAGGATTAAACGGTCATTGATAGGAATTTCGACTAGATCTTTTACAATTTTGAGCATACATAAAAATTTAGAATTTTTCCGTCTTGTTTTCAAGTCAGTCCAGCCCAGGTTCTGAATAAGGGATGTCACACTGGCTGTTTGTCTATTATTTGGGTGTGACAAATCTTGCTGCTGATGTTTTATTTTTTGTCTTAAGGTGTCCCAAACTGCTGAAGAGTATTCTAAGGATGATCTAAGCAGGGGAAATTAGGCAGTCTCCCTTAATTTAGGGGGACATGCCTTCATGCTTCTCCGAAGTGTGATTTGCTTTGGTAATTTTATTTATGTGGGCCTTCCATTCCAGGTTCTTGCTAAGGCAAACGCCAAGGTATGTTGTTGGTGACACACTGGCTAGTGTTTCACCTTTTAGGGTGTACTGGAAGTACATTTTTTTTATCTCGGCCTGTAAAATCTAAGGACTGAGCATTTGAATTTTCGATGTTGTTATATATAATTACGCATTTGCCCTGATAAATAATTGACAAAATATCAATATTAATAATGAGATATATTTTCTGAGATTATTGACATAAGTCAAATGGATGTGAATAATATATCGGAAATAGAACAGTGTAATATAAAAGTAATATAATATTATCTACTATTTGACCATCTATTACTATCACTATTACAGTGAAATTGATGCTATTACCTATAACTATTACATATCTGCTATTACCCCATTCCTGCTGTGTGCACTTGCTGAGCTAACACATACAACAATATATATACAGTGCTCCATTGTACACACCCATCTAGCCTGAACAAATAAGATACAGGTGCAGTGTAGGCTACCGCTAGCTATAGGCTATATATAGAGGCCTACAGGACATATTTTTAACAGGATATCTTATTAACTTACCAGAACACTTGGTGGTGTTAGCTGACCATGTACCGCTTGCAGTACAAGTTATCTGTTCTGGGTCGGGGCGATAATTAAAATCAGAACACGATATATCCACAATGATTCCGTACTCATAAGGTCCATGTGAAGGAAACATAGATCCAAGTCGAGGTGGGGACGGCAGGGGACATTCAACAGCTGATAGAGAGAAGATGAGAAAAGTGTGAAAAAAACATAATACATTGGTTAATTTGTATGTTGATCTTTATTAATATATAAGTATATATATCATCATAACATAGGCCTAAAAACCCAATGCAATATACTATTGGGACTTTTTTATGGTAAATACCCTTCATTTATTTAGCTAGATGACAGAAATGATGTTAAATCTACCTGTCACGCTTTTGCAGCAGCCTACATCGTGCAGTAAGTAATCAATAACCTTCTTAAATGTAGTTGAATTTTGAGCATAAACCCGTGTTGGGCGGCTCTTAGCTGGTTTTCGCATTGGGCTCTGAAAAATGGTCAATTTGGTCAGTGTACTCTAATGGCCGATAAGCTCTCACAACAATTAAAAACCTTCCGCGGACAATTAAAAACCTTCCGCGGATAATTAAAAATCTTCCGCGGACAATTAAAAACCTTCCGTGGATAATTAAAACCTTTCACGGAGAATTAATTTTTAATTATCCGCGGAAGGTTTTTAATTTTCCGCGGGAGGTTTTTAATTATCAGCGGAAGGTTTTTAATTGTCCGCGGAAGGTTTTTAATTGTCCGCGGAAGGTTTTTAATTATCCGCGGAAGGTTTTTAATTGTCCGCGGAAGGTTTTTTATTATCCGTGGAAGGTTTTTTATAATCCGTGGAAGGTTATAATTCTCCGCGGAAGGTTTTTAATTATCCGTGGAAGGTTATAATTCTCCGCAGAAGGTTTTTAATTGTCCGCGGAAGGTTTCTAATTAGCCGCGGAAGGTTTTTATTTATCCTCGGAAGGTTTATTTACTTATGAGGGTGATGGCCAACCATACATGAGGGGCCAGTAAAGCTGTTAACAACAGGAGCAAATTAATTCGATGGGTCAGGGAGGCTATTAACAACAGGAGAAACAGTGCTAGAGGGGCAATGGAGGCTTTTAACAGCATGAGCAACAATGCTGGAGTAAGTAAGTAAGTAAACTTTTTTACGTCACTTTTCGGCAAGTATGGCCATTGAAGTGATTTCAACAATGCTGGAGGGGTCAGAGAGGATGTTAACAACAGGTGCTACAGTATACCTGTAGGGGTCAGGGAGACTGTTAACAGCAAGAGCAACAGTATTGGAGGACAAGATAAATAGGGCTGAAGGGGCCAGGGAGGCTGTTAACAACAGGAGAAGCACTGCCGAAGGGTTCAGGAAAGCTTTTAACAACAGGAGCAACAGTGCTGGGGGGGAGGGGGTCAGGGATATTGATAACAACAGGAGCAACAGTATTGGTGGACAAGAGAAAGTGCTGAAGGGGCCTGAGAGGCTAACAACATGAGAAGCAGTACTGGAGGGGCGGGGGAGGTTGTTAACAGAAGGAGAAACAGTGCTAGAAAAACCAGGGAGACTTTCACAACAGGAAGAACAGTATTGCAGGGGCCAACGAGAATGTTAACAACCGGAGCAACCGTATTGGATTGGCAGGGGGATTTTTAACTAGAGAAGCAACAATATCAGTTTAACGCGAGGAGCAGCAAGGATATAGAGGCTGTTAACAACAAGAGCAGCCGTGCTGGAGGGGGCAGGGGGGCTGGTAACAGGAGCAGCCGTGCTGGGTGGGCCAGGGGGGGTTGTTAACAAAAGGGAAACAATGCTAAAGTCTGGTCCAGGCTGGCGGCTTACAGCAGGATCAGCAGTACTGGATGAATCATGGTAGCTTTTACAAACAGAAGCTGTAGTGCTGAAGAGGCTGTTAACAGTGCTGAAGGAGCCAGTACAACTGTAAAAATAAGGGGAGAAATGATCTCTTTACTTAAACAGTATTTTAGGATGGTAACTTGTACCTAATTGAAAGCCATCACGTGATATGCTTTTGGAATTCTCATTGTTTTCGTTGGGTGCTATGGGACTATACGCATATGGACATTTATTTAGATCGCACTGGGCGGTCATATTGGATTTTTCGTGACCTATGTCTCGGACAGCCTTGATTGTTTTTCTTAAGTAGTTAATACATTATCCAGGGTGAGGAAATACCTTATTGAAAGCCACCACGTAATCCTATTTTAAAATTATTATTGTTTTTTCTTGGTTGCTATGGCCGTTATAAATGGGTTTTGGTGGCCATTTTGGAAAATGGCCGTTAGGCTACGTCTTTTTTGTCTGGGTTATGAAAATTCCACCTAGTAAAATATTAAACCTATAGGTATGTATTACTCAAATCAACAGTCAAACAATTCTTAACACCCATTGTATACAGGGTTATATGGAAGGCACTGGGCTAATGTATGGCAAGCACGCCCCCTGCAGAGTCTGCCATATCACAGCTCATGTCTAGCGGTCACTGCATCACTTGGATGGCTGAGTATTGAGTCACACATTGACATCAAACGGCTACGCTATGTACACAGGTTAATTTGTGCTGAACCTCGCTCCATAGCCCGTAAATCGACTGTTCAGGTTTTTTACGCAAATGTATATGGATAAAGATATTTCTACATATGAGGGGCCCATTGCTGTTCTATATAAAAAAAAATATACTCTAATGGATATCGTGTACAATGAATTATTTTTTTAGTGCAACTCCCATGCCATCTACACGTTGGACAAAGTGTGTTTATAACTCTGTAAGTCAACAGCATATTGCGCGTTGGAATATGTCCCGCATAATGTACACAAGTTTATATTTGTTTAACAAATGTGTGAAATCTGTGAACTGTTTGTGGATTTGGAAAATTGCAAAACGTAATCAGGCATTTTTAAGTAAATTTAAACCTGTTTTTCTAGAATTTTAATTGGTAGCTGATGTATCTTTGTTGAGCTGTGCGAGTCTTGAGCCACTTAAGAAGTGTCGGTTGGGCCGCCGCTATTAACTATGCCCCGTCTCCTGAGTACTTATGCTCGCTTTGTGGCAACGAGGAAATGATTATGTTATCATGGTTAATATTGAGCGGATTGAATTTTCCCTATGTCCCAGTATGGCAGGTTATATATGAGGACATTATTACTTTTCTCGCCACAATATACACTAAATTTAAATCGAATTTAGATCGACTGAGAGCAAGCTGACTTCTCATGAGCTTTAACGACACTTTGAAATGTCACAGCAATCATGCGACTTTGATCCATTTTTGGGTTAGAGTTGGACCCACGTTTCAGACGGTGTACCGTCCTTGTGCCAGAGTAGTTGATTAAAATGAACTACTCAATTTAATTTTTTGTTTATCAGCTATAATATTTCATGTAGAATTGTATTTGTATTGTCATCACTGTATATCATGTGTAATACTGTATGTACTTTAATATGAAGGTGAATAAAGACAAAAAAAGACATTATTGTATGGGTTCTATTTGCAAAAAAGGAGAAAAACTTGGAAAATTCGATTTTAATCAGCGATCGTGATATTAGAAAATAGTTTTAGTCAATTTATCTAAATTGAACAGGAGTTTTGCTTGGGACTTTTGAGAAGTGCTAGCTCGGATCTATATCTACCATAATAAATCATAAAACCTTTGTTAGCAATTTGTGCAGGTACTCGTGGATTTATTGCCAGAATGACTACACTAATAGGTCAGATTTAACCTATTGTATTGACTACCAGTTTAAATTTCTGCTGTACTCTTGCTTAAACCAGAGATATGTCATACGTATGAGATATTTATCATACGTATGAGATATCTCTGCTGAGACCAGAATAATTGATGACATCAAAGTTATCTCAACGTAATGAATCCCCACCATGATTATCCGAGACTGGTCATGGGGGGAACAGTCACAACTCCCGAAAATATATCGGGACTGGTACTCAACGGGTTAAGTAATTTCTGGAATGTTAAAATTGTTTGGGCATTTCGTTTGGGTACGAGGTCACAATATATTATCTTATATATATAATAACTAATACGACCATTTATATAGAATATAACATTTTGATACTTCTGTTGATATGACACTTTGACATAAAGACTTACCATTGAATTACACTTAGGCCTATGTTGACATATAAAATTAATATTTGAGACATATAATATATGTCAACATAAGTCTGAATAACTAAATAACTTCATATTATGGAGTTAACACTTGACACTCACGTTGAGTTATAGAGTTAATATATATGACACTCACGTTTACAAAAAGGTAAAGGAGAACTCCACATTCCATCAGCCATACATATCATATATCCGCTCCCCTGTAGAGTGTACCCCACGTTACAGGCAAATAGAAACTGTTCTCCGAAGGTGGTTAAATCCCCTGTACGCTGTCCATTCCTTAAGGCTCCAGGATCACCACAGTTGATGGCTGAGCGAAATAAAACATAATTATTATCAATATATCCGCATATCTACACACGTAAACAGGTGCGTAAATTTGGTCAGCAGAATGGCATAAATTAGGGGCATTTACACAGACTAAGTGGACATTCACACCTTGTCATTTGAGCCCATTCTTGTCAAATCTATGTAGGTCTTTGTCTGTTTACAAAACTATATATTGTGATAATAACAGTAGGCCTAATAGCAAGTGTTTGGTCGAGTGATAATACTCATCACAAGAGATCACCTCAGCACCGTGCTACACGCTCCTTATTGAATAATACTAATTACAAAAGATCACCTTATTGAATAATACTCATGACAAGAGATCACCTCAGCACCGTGCTACACGCTCCTTATTGAATAATACTAATTACAATAGATCACCTTATTGAATAATACTCATCACAAGAGATCACCTCAGCCACAGTGCTACACGCTCCTTATTGAATAATACTAATTACAATAGATCACCTTATTGAATAATACTCATCACAAGAGATCACCTCAGCCACAGTGCTGCATGTTCCTTAATGAATAATACTAATTACAATAGATCACCTTCTTGAATAAAACTCTTCACAAGAGATCACCTCAGCTACCATGCTACACGCTCCTTAATGAATAATGCAGCAGTCATTGTATTCCCCGACCCACCCCACCGCGGAGCAGCCTGGGGGTTACCACGGAGTTTACCTGGGGGGTTGCTGTTTGTTCAAGCCCCTGGGGTGTGGGGGTTTTCTAAAGCTTTGCCCCCAGATTGGAATCACGGGATTTGTCTATATTGAAAATCATTGACTATTCAAGTCACTGCTACAAAATACAAGTTTTAATTTTACAAAACATTGAAACTGTCATGTTCAAGTTCAGTGGAGGGCTTGATGTGGGACAGTCATATGTTCAAGGTGATGGGAGGGGGTGCAGGGGTGTCAGCCATGTTCAAGGTGGTGGGATGGAGTGCAGGGGCGCCAGCCATGTTGAAGGTGATGAGAGGAGGTGAGGGGCGTGAGCCATGTTCAAAGTGATGGGAGGGGTGTCAGCCCTGTTCAAGGTGATTGTAGGCCAGGGGGGTGAGGGGCGTCAGCAATGTTGAAGGTGATAGGGGGGGGGGTAAGGGGCGTCAGCCATGTTCAAGGTGATGGGAGGGGAATGAGGGGTGTCAGCCATGTTCAAGGTGATGGGCGGGGTGTTAGGGGCGTCATGCAGCCATGTTCAAGGTGATAGGAGGGGTGAGGGGCGTCAGCCATGTTCAAGGTGATAGAAGGGGTGAGGGGCGTCAGCCATGTTCAAGGTGATGGCCGTCAGCCATGTTCAAGGTGATGGCCGTCAGCCATGTTCAAGGTGATGACAGGGGGGAGTGAGGGGCATCAGCCATGTTCAAGTTGATTGGAGGGGGTGAGGGGCGTCAGCTATGTTCAAGGTGATGGCAGGGGGTTGAGGGGCGTCAGCTATGCTCAAGGTGATGGGAGGGGAATGAGGGGCGTCAGCTATGTTCAAGGTGATAGGAGGGGGGGCTGAGGGGCGTCAGCTATGTTCAAGTTGATGGGAGGGGGTGAGAGGGCGTCAGCTATGTTCAAGGTGATGGCAGGGGGGAGTGAGGGGCATCAGCCATGTTCAAGATGATGGGAGGGGGTGAGGGGCGTCAGCCATGTTCAAGGTGATGGCAGGGGGTTGAGGGGCGTCAGCTATGTTCAAGGTGATGGGAGGGAATTAAGGGGCGTCAGCCATGTTCAAAGTGATGGGCCGGGTGTGAGGGGCGCCAGCCATGTTCAAGGTGATGGCAGGGGGTTGAGGGGCGTCAGCCATGTTCAAGGTGATTGGAGGGGGTTGAGGGGCGTCAGCCATGTTCAAGGTGATGGGAAGGGGGTGAGGGGCGTAAACAATGTTCAAGGTGATGGGAGGGGGTGAGGGGCGTCAGCCATGTTCAAGGTGATGGGAGGGGGTGAGGGGCGTCAGCCATGTTAAACGTGATGACAAGGGAGGTGAGGGGCGTCAGCCATGTTCAAGGTGATGGGAGAGGGTTGAGGGGCGTCAGCCATGTTCAAGGTGATGGGAGGGGCTAAGGGGCGTCAGCCATATTCAAAGTGATGGGAGGGGGTGAGGGGCGTCAGCCATGTTCAAGGTGATGGGAGGGGGTGAGGGGTGTCAGCCATGTTCAAGGCGATGGGAGGGGTTGCAGGGGTGTCAGTCATGTTCAAGGTGATGTGAGGGGTGTCAGCCATGTTCAAGGTGATGGAGGGGGGGGGGGGTTGTAGGGGCGTCATCCAAGTTCAAGCCGATAGGAGGAGTGAGGGGCGTCAGTCATGTTCGAAGTGATGGGGGGTGAGGGGCGTCAGCCATGTTCAAGGTGATGACAAGGGGATTGAGGGGCGTCAGCCATGTTCAAGATGATGGCCGTCAGCCATGTTCAAGGTGATGACAGGGGGGGGGGGAGTGAGGGGCATCAGCCATGTTCAAGGTGATGAAGGGGGGGTGAGGGGCGTCAGCCATATTCAAAGTGATGGGAGGGGAGAGAGGGGCGTCAACCATGTTCAAGGTGATGGGAGGGGGGTGAGGGGCGTCAGCCATGTTCAAGGTGATGGGGGTGAGGGGCGTCAGCCATGTTAAAGGTGATGGCAGAGGCTAGAGGGCGTCAGCCATATTTAAAGTGATGGGAGGGGGTGAGGGGCGTCAGCCATGTTCAAGGTGATGTGAGGGGTATCAGCCATGTCCAAGGTGATGGCAGGGGGGAGGGGTAGGGACGTCAGCCATGTTCAAGCTGATGAGAGGGGTGAGGGGCGTCAGCCATGTTCAAAGTGATGACAAGGGGGGTGAGGGGCGTCAACCATGTTCAAGGTGATGGCAGAGGGTGAGGGGCGTCAGCCAAGTTAAAGCCGATGAAGGTGATGTGAGGGGTGGCAGCCATGTTCAAGGTGATGGCAGGAGGGGGGTTGGGGCGTCAGCCAAGTTAAAGCCGATGAAGGGGATGAGGGGCGTCAGCCATGTTCAATGTGATGGCAGGGGGCGAGGGGCGTCAGCCATGGTCAAGGTGGCGTGAGGGGCGTCAGTCATGGTCAAGTTGATGGCAGGGGGGCGAGGGGCGTCAGCCATGTTCAAGGTGGTGTGAGGGGCGTCAGCCATGTTCAAGGTGATGGCAGGGGGCGAGGTGTGTCAGTCATGTTTAAGGTGGTGTGAGGGGCGTCAGTCATGTTCAAGGTGATGGCAGGGGACGAGGGGTGTCAGCCATGTTCAAGGTGGTGTGAGGAGCGTCAGCCATGTTCAAGGTGATGGCAGGGGGCGAGGGGTGTCAGCCATGCTCAAGGTGGTGTGAGGGTGTCAGCCATGTTCAAGGTGGTGTGAGGGGCGTCATCCATGTTCAAGGTGGTGTGAGGAGCGTCAGCCATGTTCAAGGTGGTGTGAGGGGCGTCAGCCATGTTCAAGGTGGTATGAGGGGCGTCAGCCATGTTCAGGAGGTGAGGGGCGTTAGCCATGTAGGCCAAATTGGCCTAAGTAGCCTAGTTGATTACAAATTGTAGGCTTTTATAATTGTGTCCGAATATTAATTTAAAATGCTAATTCAAATGTTACGCAATAAGGTAGGGCTGTCGTCACATAATGATTACTATTGATAGAAATCATTTATAAATACAAACCAGAAGATTTATCCCACCCTGTTGGGTAGGGTTTTACCTCGGGATTATCAGGGGGTTTTTACATAAAATGTGCCCCTGGTTGTGGGGACTTTTGTGTTTTTGGGACACCCAAAAAGCAAACCCCCCACATAGCCCCGCGGTGGGGGGTGTCGGGAAATTCGTTGACTGCTGCATAATACTAATTACAATAGATCACCTAGTGGGATTGTGACATTTGTCGGCACAACACACGTGCACCATGCTGCAAATCTGTTACGGTATTGAATGACTATCTGTTCTAGAAGAGAATACGAAAGCCATTCATCAACTACTATACTAATGGTACTTAGGTCAATAGAGCTCTACACGTATAATGAGATATTATTGGTACCCATATCTACACGTGAAAAATCAGTTATTATCTGCACTCACACATATAGCTATGTTATACATCATGTCATGTTATATAATGTAATGTGAATGGTGTATTATTTAATGATATATATCGGGCTTACACAACTTAACAACATGCATATGACCATATGTCTGCATTCGTGACATATTTGGATTTGCGTTTATGTTTTATTCTATGTATACCTTCCTGGTTTATATTCAACATGTCTGTATATTGTACAGATCATATGAAATGATCTTATTCAATATATTAAATGTATTGCTATCGGTACCCATGTCTACAGGACTGGTATGCGTGGCTAGGAGCGTTGTAAGCTATTATTTATTGGTCCGGCTCCTTCAGTGTCTAGTATTATTTGAATTACAATAAGAGTGCCACTGACAGTTAGGCCCCCTAGTTTAACCATTGAAAAATATTAATAGCCCTAAATATTGGTCCGGTTTCAAAACAACAGTTTTCTATTAAAGATCTATTAACATAGACGTCGGTGTCAACTGTTTGTATATACACTCCCGGTGATCAAGAGGCGGCATGTTTAATAGAATAATACTCATCACAAGAGATCACCTCAGCCACCGTGCTGCAGCAAGTTCCATACTGAACAATACTAATTACAATAGATCACCTTATTGAATATTACTCATCACAAGAGATCACCTCAGCCACCGTGCTACACGCTCCTTATTGAATAATATCAAACTTCCTGTCTTTAGGAAGCTGTGTTTATCTACATGTATGAACACGTCGTTTCATAAAAGTAGCACCACAATGCTTGCGAAGCTACTTCTTAATGCTTTGTGGTAAAAAATGATAAAAACACATCAACTCTGAAGCACAGTAGACCTGAGCTGCAGCTGAGAGTATTAGTCCTGACAGCTGTCAGGGGCAGCACAATATTAAAGTGTCAAGGTATTTTCACCTTGCAGCTAACTTGCTCATCCCAGGAAAGTAATATATGATTTAACACGACATGTCGGAGTGAAGCAACCCAGAGGTATAAAGAAGAGAGAAACTTAATGAAAACCATCCCATTTTAACATTCTGGCAGATCATCCTTGTATTGGAGGTTCTAATTTACCAATTCACCAGAACAAGAGGCGAGCTGTATTCTGATACTCTCTTGGCCTTGTATCATATTCCTTGTTTTTTTTAGCATTCATCAATGTAACTTACAATCGTTTTTCTTGTAAGGGTGTGACATCGATTTCTAACTGTAAGTATTATATTAGCCGTATTAGATTGTCAGTTCGCTACTAGTGACAAATGTATGTGACGTGGTGGGCGGTGATCTGATTGACATCATTGATTTGAATCCATGCACCCAGGAGGAAGTGATACCAGACTTCTACTCCATGTTAAACATCTCGTCTCCTGTAATCATCGTATGTATAAGAACAGTTGATACAGACGTCCTTCTTATAATTGTGGCATAAAATAAGCACTTAAATGTTAGTGAACTCTTTATTGAACTTTGGTCTGTCAACGGGTATAAAGTATCAGCTGTGCATGTCATTGCAGGAGGAAAAGGGATTGGGTTTGCTAAGGTGTTGCTTTTTCTACATGCCTTCAGTGGGCGCATTATCCCTAACCTCATGCAGCCTTCTGCGACCTATGCTCAGTAGTCGTGAGGATGGCCTCTTTGCAACAGAGCTCCAAGCAATAGATTTCCATAGATTCGCCGATTTAAATGTGTAACGTATTCTGGTTCGTACACTCGAAAGTCAATAATGGCAACATATGCTATCTGCTTCGCACACATGAGTTGTGTTGGACACAGGGTGGTAAAGGGGTTGCCAGAAGGTTCAGTTGTTTTGCGCCAGTTGATTGCAAGTGCAAAAACAAATGTGTAGGCAGTTGCATGTAGGCTTTATGGGTTTTTTTCTGATGGTTCAGTATTTGCCTCTGTTATGGAAATTGCACCCCCCTCATTTCGATTCAAAGTAATACTATCGTCAAGAGCTTTATACAGAAATTCTTGCTATTGTTAAGTATAAAAAAAGAATGACAGATGCATTTTATGATTTCAATTTCAAATGAGAGACCAGAGAATAACTCCATGAATATGTGGGATCAGCATCTCACCCGCTTCGGGACTGCTCGGGTTTACGACTACTGACGAGTGGCTGTTGTCCGGGCAGCCTCGCTCTGATTAGCTTTGCCGCCAACCGACTGTGCGTCACTTACATCACAGACACTGAGCTGGATGGACGTCCCGTCTAGACTACAGGGCCTGAGCCGCATGGCGAGAGGACGTCGCGCTCTGTTTGGGACTGTGTGCACAATTTGATGTCTAGACTATAATAAAGAGAGAATGAACAGAAGAAAGAGTTAGAGAAGTTATTCACTCCCCGTTGCCAAGACGGCAGATTAAATCATGATGATCGGAGTTTGGTGAGGGTGGTTTGCCGGCGAGCCAACTGGCGATTCCCCAGATCAACTTACCCACGATATCGGTAACGCCCCATCAAACGTACGATAAATATACAACAGTAAAAATAATTGTCAGTTTTTGTAATTATCCGATATAACAAAATACAAATCACTGGTGACCCACTTCCAAGAGTGGTCATGTTCAACTTGAATCACATTTTAAATGTATATGTACAATTAACCTAAAACATGACTCGGGTGAGAAACCATGCATTGTTACTAGATATTTTAGATTAGCACAATAATTCTGTAAAAAACAAGCTATTGACCTTGATTTTTCACCTTACACTCTAAACAATATAGGTTATTTGGAAGGAACCATTCAGTACTATTACCATGCAACTCCTGGGTAATAGTTGCATAGTAATAGTACTGAAAGGTTCTTTTTGAAGAACCTATATTGTTCAGAGTGTATAAAATCATATTGTGCGCCTATTGCAAAAATAATGAAAAAATGGATTATCCACACTACACCCAAAAGTGGTAAAAATGAGGTACTGTATTTTGATCTTTGACGATTATTGAACAATAATATTCGATTTCCGGTGGCGGCAATTTAGGATTTGGCTGTTTCTAGGAGTTTTGTGTCTATCCTAGTTGTCCTATGCCATAAACCAACATAATCCGGACCATAGGAGCCGTTCGCAGGTGGCTTAAGTACATTATTTGTAAAAAAACCGTTCGATTTCCAGTGGCGGCCAATTTGGATTTTGCTGTTTCTAGGGTTTACCGGCTGAAAAGATGTTCTCTCTGTGTCTCATCCTAGTTGTCTTATACATTAAACCAACATAACCCGAGACATGAAACATTCGCATGTGGTTTAAGTACATTATTTAAAAAAAAAATAGCGATTTCAGGTTGAAATGCCATTGCGTGTGACCATATCAAATGCCCTTGACCTTTCTGTGCTCTCATAGTGCAAGCAATACATTTCCACACTACTTTTAATGTCGGAATCGCCGTAAAACTAGTAAGCGTCACCATATCACATGTACAGAAATGACGAAAACTAAAATTGCTCCCATGATTACCTGATCAACATTCAGTACTAATGACGATCTGCCGTGCTAAGCCAAAAGGCAGTATCTAATACGTTACAAGTGAGCAGATACTGCATTTTGGCTTTGTAGAGTAGTGTCGCGTAAATTGGCCAACAAAGAAAGATAGGCTATCAGTTGTGTTTTGGAACCCAGTTACTAAAAGGGTTACAATTACCCCCCCCCCCCCCCATATCAATTAATTTACCGTTTTTAGGTCTCGAACCCTGTAATTTTATAGATTTTAAAACGCTACCAAGTCTAAGTCCGCACCTGCTATACGTGAGTTATACGTGACTAAAAAGTTATTGTTGTTGCTTACGTCTACACACGTGTATAGATAAATAATTAGTTAGTATTGGTACTGACGTCTGAACACATAGGCCTACGTGAATAATTACTTCTATTGGTACTCAAGTCTACAGGCGACTGTGAATAATTAGTTACTTGGTACTCATGTACTTACGTCTACAGGTATACGTGACGGCATACCATGTATCGTCATCCTGACAGACTGTAGAACCCCTATCTGACGTCCCGTACCCTCGCTGGCACGTGTACACAATCAGCTCGTCATGTGAGAAAGACTCTCTGTCACCTCCATTATGAGAGGCATAGTCAAACTCAGGTGGAGGCGGACAGTCAGCTAGAAGGAGAAATGACACGATTAAAGCGGTGTTCATTTGAATGTGATATGGGAAAATAAACCACTCGTTCAATGAATAAGGTGTCGCCTAAAGGCTCACAACTTAACGTTGTGAGCCTTTAGGCGACACCTTATTCATTGAACGAGTGCTGTTTTGTCCATACACCACAAAACATGATCACGTTTGTATTATCTCACACCACCTAACAACTAGCAGCTGCTAACAACTAAGAAAAGTTGCACATAGTGCTCGATGAAGAAATAACACTATGAAGATAATGATGAAAAGGTACATTTTTAACACAAATACAACCTAATACTAGCTAATAGATTCATACTAAGCACCACCTTCTGATATTTCGATGCAGGCTGTGCAGTTATAAGTTAGCTTTATGTTGCAGATATTGACAAAATCTTCAACACGAAGAAAGTTAGCCATTAAACAATTTTATTTTTTATATTTTTTCCATGCAAATTGAAAATGTTTGGTTATTGTTGGCCCATTGTCTTAGACGCTGACCCAGCACTAACCCAACACTGGGTGAATAAGTGTGAACAAGGAGGTTATACATCCTTGGTGTGAACTATGACGTACCTGTGACAACGGTAGCTGTGCCGACTAAAGTAACCGCAATATGGAATGTGATCCACAACAACGTGGGTGGTCGCAGTCCGTCGTCAGACATAGCTGAAAAAATAACATTGCACTCATAATAATACTGATACATTAGCAGACTGGTGGAGTTTAATGTGTCACGCGGCAGGTGTATTAGTGATTGGGTTATACCATGTCTGAGTCTATTTTTTATAGTCCAGGAACCAATTGATGTAAGATCCTTAAACGGAATTGCAGGCTTAACCTAGGACCAATTCAGACAGTGTGTAGGCCCAACAATGAATGAATATATTTTATTTTTCCGGAAAATATAATATGCCCTATAATATATGTTTATTACAGGGCATATTATATGCCATGTTGTGCTGCATCCGACAACACAGCTCACTCGTATCCGTAACGATTCAATATTGTAGGGGGCCTCCGTGACCGAGAGGCCCCGATCAAGCCCGAATTTCGAATCCTGTGTCTGGAGGACAGTGTCATCTCATTCATCTCACAATTCTCGGGAGGTTCTCTTGGCTCAGCTTAGCCCAAATTATAGCCATTTTGACAGTTCCCTTTATTCAGTCAAAATCAGCCTTCGAATCCTTGACCGTCCTTGGACCGCCTTTGCTTTTCAATCTGGCACAGAGGAAACCGTTCAATAAACCATCACCTGTTCTTGTCCAATTATGATCAAAATCTGGTCAAAGTGGGATTAGTAAGCTGAAAAATAGTTCGAAGTGTGACACATTTAAATTTTAGTTTATATGGCCAATATAAAGGGAAATGTAACAAATAATAAAATACTCACTTATCATATATACGGATCATGCCATGAGCATGATGGTTTGTCAAATCTCGCTATGTGTATACGCCTGTCTAAAGCAACAAAACTATGCCAAATTCCTATGTTAATGATTCTAATCCCCAAAGAGAAGATGCGTACTGAGGTGAAAATGTTTTGACAATACCTCTTCAGTACTTCGTCATTACCACGGTTTACAGTGAGCCAGCTATTGGCAATATGTCGATTTCATTGTTTAAAAAACACATAATATTTGATAAGCTCAATAAATACACATATTTAACTCAAATGTTAACAATGATCCAAGTCATTTGAGAATTATCACAAAAATATGCAAAGGCATAGCTGACATATAATTATTCAAAAATTCAAATATACTATAAATTGCAATAATGTATCTCGATGTTTTAATATCGTTTTGTTTTAATATATTATGTTATATCACTTTCCAATTAACTAACAATCAATGAAAGTTGTGTCATTTTGGGTCAATGGGGTAACACATATTATAATAATTATTGACTAACAGTTATACCATATCAAAATTCTTTTTCTAATTATCTAAAATCAATGTTCATATTTAAAAAAAATTGTTTGCATGTGCACCCATGCACACAACAACATTAAATATACAAGTATATATTTATTTCCGTTATATATATCACCTGTGAAAATAGAAGGAAAATTATGTTAAAAAATACAGAGCACAATGTTAATGATATATCATTTATCATTAGCAAATTAAATTGGATCACATAGCAGGTGGATTATTGGCTCTTACCGAACCCATTTTAGTGCAAGAAAAATATTTAATCCGCTCTGTACAAGCTTTATTTTATTTAGGTGGTTTTCGAACTGAATCATGTAAAAAGGTACACATCATTAACTAAAGCTTCAAACATGTTCTCAACTTTGATTAACAAATCAAAAGCCTATTGTTACATAAAACAGACCAATTCATATTACATAAACTACACAGGATAAAACTTTTATTTCATACAAGATACATTTATCTATGCATAGACGACATAATTCGCAGCCTACATATTCAGACACTTTTAAAATTTAGGTGTTCTTTTAGTTTTTTTATTCAGTGATTTATTCAATCCTCTATATTATCCAGATTAGTTGGCATAAACATATTTTTATTCACCAATTACAACAATTACAAAAACCAGATTGTAGTACAATTTTCCTATTATTATGGGCATATATATGGATGCCTCGGCTGTGGTGAAGCAGCTGACCACATGATCACCAGAAACAGCGGACTTCTCTATATATGTATGCTAGCGATTTTGTGCTTATTAGCAGTCACTAGGGAGCCATTACTATTAAGAGGAGCTATGATAACTGGTCTATTGTACAGTAATGATCTGCACGTTTGTCACTATGTCTTAGAATTTGGATTTCCGCTATTAACCATTTTAAATTTGTTTAACTGGTAGTTAATTTTAGCTGTTCTATTTTCGGACACCGTTTCGTTTCGAATCGTTTTAAACTTTTTCTGCAGTCTTATGTCATGTCGCTTCTTCTTTAAAATGGAATGAAGTCTGTTTCGAATCCTCATTAATTACGCTTTTAAACTGAGGCTTGTCTCTAGGACGTATCGTTGTTTTTTGCATTAATTCATAAAATTACTTCTCATTCCTTAATTGTAAATATGGTGTTCCACGCAACATTCTTTAAAGTAGTTCGGAACGGTTTGTTCATTCGCAGTATTTATAAATGAGGTTGGAGGGTATATAGTTTGAAATATATAGGTCAGACTGTGATCAAAACAGTTATCTTTTGGTGAGGTGCCAAATTCATTCACATTAAAAGTAGATTTTGTAAAAGTAAGGTCAATGCAAGTATTTCCAAACCTGGGTGGCTCGTCTATTAGCTGAGAAAAGTCACTGGAGTCGAAAATAATTTTTCAGGGCCTTTCTATCCGTGGATGTGGCATCGTATGTAGGCTACACCACTCTTTGTGTTTAGTATTTGAATCTCCAATTAAAAATATGTTATGGATCGAGTAGAATTTCGGTTTGGTTATATTATAAAAAATATTGTAAAAATAAAACACATTTATATTTAAACGATGTTGACTTCAATGCAAATTTATTCTCCAGATGTCGGTTCAATTAAGGGACACTTTTTAGCGGTTTCAGTCTCAGATATCCACACACCTACACCTCCGCCGTCCCTTTGACAGTCTTTCCTAATAGACAAGAGTATCTGGTCATCTGGAATATAACTAATAAGATCCCTCCCTTATTATTTTTCTCTCATCTATAACAGATAAATTAATCATAGTGAGGGTTCATATAAGACAAAATAAATAGGTGCAAGTTTGTTCCGTTTGTTGCTATAATCCGGTGATGTTAATGATACTTGCGACCACGTATCATTAACATCACTGGCTGTCATTTAGTTGTTATAGCAGCTGGGTGCGTCGTGTTCTATCTATATATTTGTATTGCGGATTGTCTGTCGTGGGTTTCATCATGAGACCTGTTGTAATTATCAACACGCTTCTTTTACGCAGACTACGCCTTAGTTAGTGTTTTTGTCTAATTATTTTGTATAGAATCTGGGGCCCTGTTTAGTGGTTCACTATACCTATGAAAGTATATATACACACTCAAACCTGTCCAGCGGTGCCCTGAGTGGTGGTCACCCAGTAAACACGATATGTAGTGTAATGTTAGTAACGGAGATGGAGGGCCAACATCAGCCCATTATTTGACATTGCGTCAACGTATCGTGTATGCTGGAAAACGCCACCCCCTGTCATGGCAGAGCTCGGGGTTTGTTCCCACTCTCCGTATTTAGGTTTCAAATCGTCGTTCGATAGAATGAAGAGCATCCGTTATAGTGTAGGGGCATGTGTAATGGCGTGGGATTTTGTTGTTAATTTATGACACCATACATCAAAATTTTCAGAAGATTACAAAGAATCAGAAAAAATAGGGTGTCAATATTTCTTTTTAGTTTTAGTGACACTTTCAGTCCCATGGAAAAAGTGGGGAAAACACATCATTTTTATACTAACATAACAGCCAAAATTATATTTGATGCGCATCAGATATCAATGTAATAAACCAAATTACAGATAATATTGCACACAATGTTCAGAAGAGGAAGCAGAAATAAAAATATATTATTTTTTAGCTGAAGTGGCATTTTAACTCAACAAGTAAAACATAAAAACAAATGTTCAAACCACCATAACCCCTTAATACTGCATATTTTTTCAGGCGAAATACATAAAATTAATTGTAAGAAAGGGTGGCGATTATTCATTAAAAAAATCAGTTTCAGTGACACTTTCAGTCCCATGGAAAAAAAGGAGAAAAACATAATTTTTATACCAGCGTAAGATGCACATCATATATTCATGTAATGTAGAATATTTAAGATAATTATACACACAATGTTCAGAAGAGCACACTGAATTAGAAAATATATATATTTTTAGATTTAGTGACACTTTAAGATCAATAATTGAAAAAATAAAAACACATGATTTTCACACAACGGTAACACACTTATTATTATATATTTTCAAGTGAAATATAGAACATAATATAGAACATTAAAAATACTACTACCTATTTTCAAGTGAAATATAAAACATAATATAGAACATTAAAAATGATGTTACACAAACTGTTCAGAAGAGCACACATAATAAAATAATATTATGTTTACATCTGGTGACACTTAAGGCTCAATACATAAAAAAAACAATAAAACACATGATTTTCACACCACCGTAACACCCTTAATACTATCTATTTTTCAAGTGAAACATAAAACCACTAGTTTAGTTATTGGCGATTATTAATTTCAGTTCTAGTGACACTTTGATTTCAATAAGTTACAAATTAAAATCAAATCATTTTATACAGCAACCATTGCCATTAATTTTACTTTATTCACATCCATGAGTCATGCATGTTGTAACATACCATATTAAAGGGAAACAGCTGCATCAGAGAGATAGTCTAGGTGGTGATGTTATGCCAGCATATTAGATGGAATTACAGTAGTACATGAGTTAACAGGTCGCCGTATAGAAACAATGACAGCCTTGGCGAAGAAGAGGAGCTATGTAATGCTGTAGTTATGACATGAGATATTCAACTCATTTGAAAATTGATTTTAAAAGCATTCATTGGTAACTCCTT